>JBAMCI010000107.1:8867500-8885000 GCA_037075265.1 Drosophila nigricruria | reverse complement strand
TCTTCTCGAGGAAAAAGTAAACAAAAAAAAGATTAAAGCCAAAGAAGAAATCTCAACTGAGTTGAAGACAGAAACAAAATAAATTTAATAAAAAAATAAAAGAAATAAAAATTAAATAAATATTTCAGAGAAAACTTAAATTGAATCTTAAATCTTAGCTTAAGTAAAGAGTAAAAGTTTTATTGCTCAAGAACTCTTAATTTGAAATGAAGTTAGATAAGAGAAAAAGAAGTTATAGAGCTAGAAAGGGAACTATATCTTAAAAATTATATATATTATTTTATAAATATATATAATATAATTATATTTATATATTTAAGATATATAAAAGAAAATGAATCTTTGGTTATGAAATATAAAATATAAAAAACATATAAATCTATAAGAATCCTTCTAATGGATAAGGAAACCTAAATCACCTGAGCAAAGAACCATTCCATAGTCTTATTGCACTTGAATGAAAACACCATGACTTTTTCATAACTTCTTAAGTAGTCCAATTGTATTCTAGTCATACATCAAATATAAGTTATAATTATATAGCATATTTTGTTTTGTTTATTATCATAAAAGGCTTTTCCAAAGATTTGTGTACAGTCTGGCAATTTACTGAAGCTCCTGAAGGCCATACTGAAAGTTGAACTGTTATAGAAGTAAAATAAGAAAGCGCTTATAACGATAACGAATCGAGTCCTGATACACCCAATTTATTATTTGTAAGCAAAGTCTTGCAATGCTCGGAAAAGTGAACTGTTTGTACCATAGATTTAAAACATTCAGTTATTGTAACGGTCGTATCTTGAATTTGATTAGAGCGTGGCAGCCTCCCAAACATACTGCTGTTCCAATTAGAGCGACACGTACAGAACACATTTGGCTATCTCATTGCGTTTGCCGGCAATTGTGCCGTATTGTGATGCAGTTCCTGTCGCCGTTCGCCATCGTAAAACTTGAGTCCGGCAAAGTGCTCGATGTCACGTATATTGGACATGAATGCACTTAAATCTAAATTGCTCTCGACTTCGGTATTTGGCACAACATAACCCTCCATATAGGGTAGAAACTCCTGATCCTTGCATTCGGCAATTATCACTTTGAAGAAATGTGTCGGCACGGCCACCGTATTCATGCCAATCACCTGATGTCTGATTGCCCAATTGCGGAAGGTGATGCGTTGTGGCATAAAGAGCGGACCCGTATAAACGTATACCGAACCGCATTTGACCGCCAGCTCTCGTACATAGGCCTCCAGGCGTAACCATATTTTTGATTTCAGCCCTTGACTCACTGGCGCTATATTCGGCATTATGAACGTCTCAACATATTTCAATTGATCGCTGCAATAGTTTTGCGGCGATGCCATATGCCCACCCACCCAATCGGTATTCTTATAGTCTCGCTGAGTGGCACGGAAGATAAGCGGAATTTGGGAATCCACTAGATATTCCGTGGGCATTTGCGAAATATCCGGTTCGGTTTTGTTCAAAAGTGCACTCTCCAAATGCTCGCAGACCCAGTGAGCGATTCGATTGCGTCTATCATAGGATAGCACAAAATTACGATAAACATGTATATCATCCAGGCCGGGAAACCCGTATTTCATCAGGGTGGCCACATGGGTGGGCTCGGGCTCAGGCACCGGTTCATTGCCCAGCGAGAAGGTGAAGAACATGGTCTGAATGGGAATTCAAAGAACTTTTAATGATATCAAATGACGATGAATGATCTAATGAAATGCTCTCGTCAGCTTACCACAGTGTTCATATTGACCTGAAACCATTTAACATAGTTGGCAAATACGGAATCTGTTACCTCAGAGTCTGTCGATATACGCAGAGCCTGATCTCCGCTCGGTCTGTCAAGTGATTCAGCGTCGACGACTTCGCCGGACTCGTTACCGACTGCTTGAAGTGGATGAACGACCAGTCTTAGCTAGCGCCATCAATTATGTTCGATTAGAAGTATTAGAGTATAAGTATTTGAATGTAATACTTACTGCGTCAAATATCTGCTGACGACGCTGAAAGATATATGGATCGTTTTCCATTGTTGATTGCAGGTTGCGATAAGAGCTATCCTGTTGTATGACTGCGCCGACAAGAAATCCCAAGACACCGGTGAGTACGGCTAATGATATGGGCAGTGTTAATGGCAGCATTACCAATTAGTGCTATTGTATCAACATATAGAATGTGGATCGAACAGATTGGGTCAAGGTTGCGTTGGGAGGCTGCAGTATGCAAAAAAGTTCCAAAATTGTACTATAGAAATGCTTTGTGCAAACCCCCCAAAGTAGTTACGTCATTTTTAACAACCCTAACATTTGTAGCATACTGAAGTGAAACTAAAATCAAATGAAACAATGTATGGCTTATTGAAACTCATGGATTGCTGAAGTTCATTTGAAATATTTCGTCTGAGGAGTACAATTAAAGTTAAAATTTGTATTGTTTATAAAAATACTTATGAATAGAAAGAGTTCTCTAAGAACTCGGGAACTACTGAAGCTGGAATTGAAATATTCTGCATGTGGACTCTACTTGAACTAAGATGCTTGTATATTATTCAAGTTGTGTGGGAAATACTTAATATACCTAGGTAGAGTTCTCTAGGAACTCAGGAAGTACTATATCTAGGATCAAATATTTTTGAATGTGTACTTAACTTTAACTAAAAATCTTATTTATTATTAAAATTATGGGGAAATGCAAGTATTATAATCTAACCAGCTAGATTTCTCTAAGAACTCAGGAACTACTATAGCTAGACTCAACAAATTTTGTATCTAGACTCTGCTTAAACTAAGAATCATAATCTTGAATAATTTTTCAAATTATGGAGATGCATTATTTCTGAAGGAACACCAATTAAAATTCCATCTATAGAGACTGTACTAAAACTACAAAATTATATATTCATTCAAGCAAATATTTGTATTTAGCTTTAGAATTTAATAAATATAAATTGCAAAATATTCTAAAGTATCGTGCAATTAAGACCTTAATTTGCTGTTATGCTCTAATGCCACACTTTATGTGCGAGCTGAATAGCAACAGAAAAACAACATCAGCCGTTGCCCGCCCCTTTAAGTAAACCTTCCCCATTGACCCTCACCCAAATTGTGAGAGCCCCACAGCCCTGGCACGCAAAACTATCGCAGCAGACGCTAAACTAACTGCCCATTTAACAACACTAATGCATATGTATGCATGGATGTACAGACATTTATTAATATGCACATTTATATATATATCTGTACTATATATATATATATACATTAATATATATATATATAGGTAACCCAACAGCCGCCATCAGCCATGAGAAGCACGAGAATTTCGCATAAATTTACTTTTGAGACAGAGTCAAAGAAGAAGCAAAATAAAAGCAAGTGCGCTACAAAGTTAGGAACTTTTAAAAATATCTCTTAATAATGGACTGCCAGTCCAAGCGTATAGAATTGATGTGAGCTTTGCTAACCCTCAGCTGACGCTAACTATATATAGCTGAAATGCTGGAAAATGCTTCTGCTTGTTAAAGTTCATGTTAAAGTTTATGTTAACCTGCATTTTTGCTTACGCATAGAAAGAGAACTTTAATTGCTAAAGACTCCTCTAATTCAAGTTCGACTAGAGGACAAAAGAATGTTATTTAAGATAAGAAGAACCAATAGAACAGGACAGTGAATGTTCATGTTAAAGTTAACATTAAAGTTAACATTACGTTGTGTAAGCTGCTAAGATAATTGCGAAAGAGTATTTAAGCTTTGTTAATAAATTGTAGAAATTTAAGATTTAGCGTGATTTTCGTGTGAGAATAACCGCAATTGTGGTAAACCACAGTGGCATTAGGCGGAAGCCGCAGTCAACAGACAAAAAATATACAAAAATTTAAATTAGAACCCACAAAAAAAAAGAAGAAGAAGACTTTGTTAAAAGTCAAACAAAACAGCTCGAAACCAGCTGTAAATAGTCGTCAAAGCATTTTTGTGACGTTTTATTGTTTCCGATAAAGAAACCAAATTATGAACTATGATGCCAATTGATGGCACAACCACAGATCGAAAGATCACCAGAGAGAATAACAACAGAAAATGTAGAAGAAGAAGACGAAGTGGAGGAAGATATATATAACGAGGCAGCTGCCCCAAACCGGTGACAAGTCGTAAAAGCAAACAAACCGACAACAAGTGGCAAAACTCATTTGACTTCCGAACTTTCAAACATCGATTTTCGTTGTCGTTGTTGTTGTTGTTGTTGTAGCTTCCATAGCCATTATCATTATTCATCCCGGCTAGCCCACACCCTGTATTCTGTATTTGATAATGAGCTAAGGCTACAAATTATGTGCATGCCGTACAAGCTTAGCTCTCGATCCAATTCAATTGAATTGGGATTTTTTGAAGATTCGAAAGAACGTAACAAACAAAAGCAACAGGGGGGCCCACGTTCCAAGCTCCGAATTGCATATGCGTAGGCATGTCGGCTCTATATCTATATATATATATATATATATTATCACGCCCAAGGATTGTATTTAGCTGAGATGCTTGCTGGGTGGCATACGGTGACAGTGGGCCGTAAGCCGATGAGCTCTAAATGCTGTTTTGTTCAACAGTTGAGCTGTTAATGGAACCTCTTCGCCTCCACAAAGCTCAAATGAGCTAAGCGAGAGCTACCAATAAAAAAAAAAGACTGCTTAACGTATGAATTGTTGTGATTGCATACAAATGAGAATCAAAGATGTTTAATGAACTCCATAGGAAATCTTGTAATGATCTCTCTTTAATCTAGATTTCACTTCAGTCTAGCTTAGCTTGAACTAGTTGCGAATTATAGATTACTTCTTGATAAGTTTGACTGAGATGCTTATGCTTAACTAACTTCAGCGTGTTTGAGATAACTTCATGACAGTTGAGTTGTTTGTTGTAGAGTCTAAAGCTTAGCATTGCTATGATAGATAGATATCATAGAGATAAGATATTAACCTCATTGTTATACTTCTTAACGAAATAGTTATTGACATTATTAGACTGCTTTAGGGATTAGTTCCTATACTAATTTCCTATAATCTTTGTTTAAGCTTAACTTGTATTCATTGTGAAGATATTTACACATGTTTTGAATTGATCTATATCCATAGCTATATATACGAAATGAATTTGACAAACTTGAAGGATAGTGAACTAAGAAAAACGACGTTTTAAAATCTATAAAAAACACTTAAGCAGAACATTAGTATTAAGTAATGAATAAATCGGTCAAGACTGTATCGAATTCTTAGCATTCGTATGACTGGAAATTTTAACTAAATGAGATCTTTCATGTCACATTTTGAAGATGTTATCTTAGAATGCAAAAAGGTAAAGTTAAGGTCCTGCAATGTATAGCCGGATCTATCTATCCTGGTTTCAGAATAGATAAGCTGAAAGCTCTAATGGATCTATCTAATCTGGCTTCAAATTAGATATGCTGTATGCCCTAGTGGATCGTTCTATTCGGACTTCAGATTATACAAGTTGAGAACTCTAATGGATTGATGTAACCTGGCTTTGATTTCGGACAGATCAAAGACTTTTTCTTCATTTCTCTCCTTAGAAGTTGAATATTCACATAATTATAATAATCATATTATCCTTGAAATAATAATATGTAATTTAACTTAAATTTGAGCAAAGTAGGCTTGGAATCGTCGAAAATTTGTAGAGCCTCGACGCCAGAAAATATATTTTCAGTATACACAGCTACCTCAAGCAGTAAACATTACTAAAATTTTTGAAAATAAATAGTAGCTAGTAAAATATATACATAATTCGACGTAAATAGATTTAAAACTGAAAATGAAATTGCGTAGCGGTCGCGTAATATCTTGTGAAGAGGCAAAAAATGACGGTTTGGATGCTGCTGGTGCTGTTGGTGCTGCAACTGCTGCTGCCGCTAATAGAGAGTCAAGCAATAATGCAAATGGCAGACGTCGTCTTGACAACAATCGTCCGATACGTCGCATCACACGCTATGAGTCAGCTGATCAAAGTACTCTCCTTGGAGGCTCAAGCCCCGGCTCGGAGAACTACAATAGGCGTATGGAATCGAGTGCTGCTAAGCGTTATCGTTGTCGCAATAAAAATCGCATTACGCCCATGGCCACCGAACAGGTACAGTTGGGGGTAATCTCGAAAAGGATATAGCTATACTGTATTACTGTCATTATAGAGAACTGTCGCTAAGGCCGTGGTTGAAAATACGACTACAGCTGCTCTCGACGAGCTCAACAAACTGACTGCTGCTGTTAGCGGCGACGATATAAGGTCGAAGATGCTGCCTGTGGCTAGTGCAGGGATTATTGGACGTTCAAAATCGCAAAATTTACCAAAGATACGACAGGTGCGTGCTGCATCTGGTATCAAAGACAATCGGGACAGTTCACCAACTAGGTACACCATGCGCTTCGTGCGTCAGTTTTTGTCTGAGTGCGAAACTGAGAAGAGTTACATGCGTTCCGAGTCGTCTGAGATCGTTGATCTTGTCTTCGAGTGTCCTCATTCTCATCAGGCTGAAGTTGCATCTACCACACCTGATGATCTCGATGCTAACGATAATGAAGATGATAATGAAGATGATAATGAAGATGATAATGAAGATGTTAATGAGACTGACTCATCTCCGTCGAACTCGCTGTACGACCCGGAAAACTAACATCGTTCACAATATGTTTAGTTTTTTTTCGATATGGCTTAGGATTAGTTTATAAAATTTTTAATCACATTTTCCTTTTGGTTTTCGTCCTTCAAAATTGTATTTTTTTCTCAATTGTAAGGTTATTTTGAGCGTACGCGTAGATAAGGGAGTTGAAAATAGGGAAGGTGGCTAGCATTAAAACACTGTTGAAAAATCTATATATTTTTATAATGAGGCAATCTTAGTCTGGGGAGATTATGAAGTACACTGAACACAAAATATATATTCGTCTGTGGCAAACTAAAATATTTGATTTGATTGGGATAGTGGGATAAAAGGGTTAGGTTGATGAAACTCTGATGAAGGCTGATGAAACTGTGAAGAAACTGTATCGAAACTGCCTGATGAAAATGTTTGACGAAACTATCTGATGCATCTGTGTGATGAAATTCTGATACAAGTGACTGATGAAACTGTCTAATGTAACTGTATGATGAAATTGTATGATAAAACTTTTTGATGAAAATTTTTAATGAACGACTAATGAAACTGTCTGATGAAAATCTATGATGAAACTGTGTGAAGAATTTTTGATGTAACTGATTGTTTAAGGATAGTGTTTAATGAACTGACTGATTAAATTGTCTGATGAATCTGAATGATGAATCGTACTGATGAAACATACGAAACTGTCTAAATTTGTCTGATGAAATGTTCTTAAGAATAAGATAAAACTGTCTGAAAATCTTTGATGAAACTTTCTGATGATCTGTGTGATGAAATTCTGATGCAAGTGACTGATGAAACTGTCTAATGAAACTGTATGATGAAATGGTATGATGAAGCTTTTTGATGAAAATGTTTAATCAACTGACTGATGAAACTGTCTAATGAAACTGTATGACGAAATTGTATGATGAAACTTTTTGATGAACATTTTTAATGAACTGACTAATGAAACTGTCTGATGAAAGTCTATGATAAAACTGTGTGAAGAGCTTCTGATGAAATTGATTGAGGACAATGTTTAATGAACTGACTAATTCAATTGTCTGATGAAACTCACTGATGAATCTGAATGATGAATCTAACTAATGAAACATACGAACCTTTTTTATGAAACTTTCTGAAATTGTTTGATGAAATGTTCTTAAGAAAAAAGGCTCGATGAAACTTTCTGATGATATTCCCCGATGAAATGGACTAATTAAACTCTCTGATGAAATTGTCTAGTAAAATTGCTTAATGAACTATCTACTTAAACTATCCAATGAAATATCTACTTAATATTCTATAATTCTAATATTCCAACTGACACTGACTGATGTACATTTTCATCATGAGTTCTTATGAAGTGGAATAAGCTTTCTACTACATCTTCCTTTTATATCATATATTATTATATTATATTATTTTATTATATATCTAAATGGACTATAATTTTTATAAATATTATTTAAAAATAGTTTGTTAGTATACCCTGTAATGCTTGTTGAAATTTAAATTGCTTTTAAGCCAACAGCAACATTTCTTTACTTGCCACACACAGCACACACGCATCACGCATGTGGCAACAACTCAAAAGAATTGCAAAATGTTGCTATTATTGTTGATGTTGCTGCTGTTGTTGTTGTTGTTGCAGTCTGTCGAGCCAGCTGGAATTTGAAGTGTTTAGCATAGTAAATGTTGCGTTTATAAATTTAAAAACCTATAATAAAGTCATTTGCTCAAGCCATGTGCAACAGGCGGTTGCTGCTGTTGGTGATGGTTGTTGCTGCTGCTAGTTGTTGTTGTTGTTGTTGTTGCTGCTGCAGGCAGTTGGGCAAATTTGGTGTCTGCCAGCGGCAGCAGACGAGCCTGACGACAGGCAACAAACTAAAAACCGAAGAAGCGACAAGTGCTGCAGCAGCAGCAGTAGCAACAACAACAACAACTAGCAACAACAACAACAACAACTTGTTGCGCTGATTATTGTGTTCAATTTTAATTTGTGCAACATTTTGTGGCCAAAATTGTTTTATTTTTGCGCGCTCTGTTGACAATTGATCTGATTGTTGCTGTTGCTCTTGCTGTTTGCAGCAGCAACTGTTGCTCGTTTTCTATATCTGCTGGCTATCTACAGGCGCAATTGCCAAGCACTGATTGCTGGCGACTTTCTTTTAACCGTTTGAACCGTGTCAAGAACTATATTTCGTGTGCATTCAAATAGTATTTCAAATCAATTCACAAACAAAAAGCACAAAGAAAAGTTGAATATTTTGCAATTTGCGAATCATTTAACAAGCGTGTTTGCCCACACAGAGAGAGAGAGGCAATCACTTATACCAAATACAATTTAATGAAATGTTTTTAATGCAAAACACACACATTAAACACAATCAACAATATGAACAGAAATTAATAATAATAATAATAACAAGCGGAGACCATATAACACATGCATCAAATACACCGCATCTACCATATAATGATATTGCGAGTACATTAAACAAAGCCCAGCTGCGCCTGCGCACTTTTTGTTGTCTTTTATATGTATACTTAAGTTTGGGTATATTAGTTTGCTGAAGTGATATGTAACTGGGGATTTGCTGGTATACAGTTGAAGTAGACAAGTTGATGCTTGGAAGTTTATTAAGATGAGGCAGGGAGCTGCTTATAGTAGTTAATGCAGTTGAGCTGTGGAAAGAGCTCTAGTCTATTGGACTAGAAATTTTCTAAAAAATTGTGATTAAATTCTTCAAATCGCTAAAATTTTTATGCAAATTCAAAAAAATTGCAATTATTACAGAGTAACCTTTACTTCACTTACCAAATACATTATTGTGTTCAATTTTAAGAAATCTTAAAGCCATAGATGTGCTATGTTTGTGATCTGTATTAGTTAAGATATATATAAATATAATAATATAAAAAAATAATAATAAAATAATATCATAATATAATAATATAACAATATAATAATATAATAATATAATAATATAATAATATAATAATATAATAATATAATAATATAATAATATAATAATATAATAATATAATAATATAATAATATAATAATATAATAATATAATAATATCATATGAAGGGATACTGTAAAGTCTAACAGCACAGTCCAATAGCAGAGTCTCCTACTATGACAGTAGTGTTGGTAAGTGGCTTATACAGCTTATACAGTTGCTATGGAAATATCGAACGAGTTCTTAGTATCCTCAAGCTGTCACTGCGCTAGAGTGAGACAAAGATAGCTAAGCTTTGTTTCGGTTGTTGCTGAGTGCAAGTGAGATGGCTATTTGGAGCATTCGCACAGGGTCGCTATGGCTGTCAGTTGACATAGTGAAGCGATAAATTTATACAATTAGACTAGAAGCTGGTCAGTCAGATGCCTACAAATTCGGACATTTTGAGTGCTCAATTCATATTTGACAATTGTTTTGCCTAGATGAGTTGCAGCTCGTATTTGCATTTCAAATCTAAACAAAATTTTTGGCCAAGTGCAATAGACTAATGAGACCAGAGCTGGCTTACTGTGACTTTTCCCATATTCCTGAAACTGAAAGAGGCATCTGAAAAGACGCCGCTAGGCTTCGATTGAGGCAATATAGAAGGCAGCGAAGCAGCCGCTAAACATGATGGTAATTAATTATATTTTGAAGTGCTTCGAGAATGGGAAAAACGTTGGCTAAGTTGCGGGATTACGTTGAAAGCTACAAAATAGATATTAATAAATAACAAAATTAATTATATATATAAAAATAAAAAAAATTCACGATACTGTTTCAGTTGACCTTGTTGCCAGAAGCTCTTGGCTGTCTACATAAATTTTTTATTTTTGCCAACTTTCAACTTCAACTTTTCTAACTTCTTTCTATGCGAATATTTTGTTTCAAGATCAGTTAAGCATATCCCATTGGTAGACAGTGTGTGGACTCTTCGACAAGTTGCAAATTAACGTTTTTTTTTCTTTCAGCTCTTTTTTTTTTTTTTTACTGTTGCGCTTGAGCACACATTCAGTTACAGATACGTTTAGAAGATATATCTTATACACATATATCAGATACAATTCACAGACAGCGATTGGTATTCAATTTTGGATACAATTTCAGTTGGCTATTGTTGCTGTTGTTGTTGTTGGGTTTCTCACAATTAAGCAGACAATTTGTTGCCGCCATTAGGCGAGCGCAGGCGAACGAGTAATCAAGGCGCGCTGACAATACCAAAGCCTACAACAACAGCGGCAATAGCAACAACAAAAGGTGCCGAGCCAACCCAAACAGTCCGAACAACCCGAACAACCTGACATCGCAAAATGACTTACACACATACAGAGAGAGAGAGAGAGAGAGAGAGAGAGAGAGAGAGAGAGAGAGAGAGAGAGAGAGAGAGAGAGAGAGACATACACACGCATATTTTGTGGCGCCTATAACTTATTGATACCCTGTAGCCAACCGTTTATAGTGACCATAACAACTGCTCTATAAGTAAATATGTTTATAATAATCGCTAATCTATTAATCTTTTTCGATTACAAAACAGTCGATAACTTTCATATAGACTATAGCCTTTTACTATATATATATATACATATTTAGTTCAATAACTAAGCTAAGGAAACCAGCTCAGATACATTGCTTACTTGTTGAAATTATTGCTCACATAGTTAGTTATCGATAATATCTCAAATAATTTGGATGTTTACTTTTGGTTTCGATAACAAATCCTTTTATCGATGCAATACTTTATACAATTTATTTATTTTCTGAACTATAAACTATATAAAGCAACTGCTTGTAGCAGGTCGAGCAGGTTATCTTTAATCTAAACTATCTCCCATATTTTTAACTGTTTGTATTCTCTTTCATTCTAGCATATCTCAGACACTCTCCTATTGGAACTCAGCAACTAAAACAGTTAAAGCTCTCAAATTTGGTTTGTAATTCCTCTATAACTATATATTGAATAGTTTGTGTTAACTTATGATCTAGATCTCTGATTATGTATAAGAAATGCTCTTGATAGAATCACTTGCTTATGATATATGATAAACAGTTTTCATACAATATTGAACAGAGTAACTTCAAGTCGATATTATTCTAATTATTTTGCAGCCAACGCAAAATGGCAAATCTTTAGCCCCTCGTTGCCCCTCTATATAGCTATAGCCAGGGCAGTTACCGTCATCGTCTAAATTTGATGCCGAGTGCTTTTTAATTGTCAGCCTCAAGTGCTTTTCGAATGTGCGAACTTAATAAATCTTTTTTTCAATATTGTATTTGTACCGTTTTATATATATATATAAATATATTTATGTATATATATCTCGTTGGGCAGCGTACTTTTGGCTCGCTCAATTGAACTGCGTCAAGTGACAAGACAAGACAACTTGAGCGGCTTTAGATATGCATATCTCAGTTGCCTGAAACAATCAATTTGTTGTATTTATTTTGTTAAACAACGCCCTTGGCAATCAATTTGCCACAGTCGCACAGGTGGGCAGCTGGGCAGCTGGTCTGTGTGACAGCTGGGCAGGTGGGCAGGTGGGCAGGCAGGCTTGGGAATCAATTCGGACTTGACTCTTTTTAAATTCCTTAAAAGTTTGTCTTAAAGAGCAAATTTGGTCGGCTTGTGCATTATTGGATGCTGTGATTACTTTGCCTAGTTGCAAAACTTATAGATTGCTGGGCTATAAACTTACGTTTTAGATCTATCGAGTTGTTTGTTAATTGTTAGCTATTATATATATATATTATATCATAATTATATATAATGCAAATGTATAAAGCTGCTTGGCCAGATTACAATCTCACAAGGAGAAACTCATGTCTGTTGCAAAATATATCGGTTATCGATTTAGTTTTATAGTTCGATGTATGTTCGAAGCTCTCTGCATTAGCTTTGCATATTCGTCTTTCGTAAGTTTTTTGCTAACTAAAACTTGATATATGAACTTTTAATTAAGTTTAAACTTATCGATATGTTATTGAAACATAGTTCAAAGGGCTAGCTTGACCTGAGTCTGCTATCTGTACTATTTGATTAGCCTTCGTCTAGAACCTCTCAAAGATAGAGCTGCTTCCTACTATTCCATTAATGCTCTATGCATACATGTCTCTCTGTGAATAGTTTTTGATTTGTCGACTTCTAGCAATCAAGCTACCACTGAGCCAATGGTAATACGAACTGATTTACTTATTGGCTGAGATAATTTTGGTGTATAAATTCAACAGTTTTATTGAGTGTGCATTTTGGTTAGTTGTGAATTGTGAGTTGTATATTCGAATGCGAATGCGAATGCGATTGGGATTGAAATTGCTGTGGATGCTAAATCAGAACTTGTCTTGACTGGCGAGACGGCGAGAGACTGCAACGGCAAGGCTGTTGCCATTTGCCATTTGCCAGTTGCCAGATGCAGATGCAGCAGGCAAAACAGCTGCCAGTTAAGCATTTGGCCAATATGGTATGCCTGTAATACCAGTTGCGCTGCGCTAACCAAATACCCTTTCCAATGACAAAAACCCCAACCCGGTTATGCATGTATGTATTTATAGATAGATCTTTTCTGCATCTTTTTGTGCGTTTGTCATTGGCGATTATGATTGTCGTCGCCCTGGCCAGGAAATGCAAGCCAATGGCCAATGCCTTGGAACTCGTTCCGGCTCAAGACTTGGCAAACAACAACAACAACAACAACAACCACAACAACAACAACAACAACAACAACAGCAACAGCAGCAACAACAACAGCAGCATCAACTTTGGTCTAACGCATTAAACATTGCAGTTAATTAGTCAAAATGTTGCCGAACCGGCGCAACAGGCGCAACAACGAAATGTTTCTATTAGCCTCCTCCCCTTCGCTCCATCTCTCTCTCTGCGTCTCGATGGCGGAAGAGAATCCCAGAATCCATTTGCACGCACTCAAATTGTTAAGCCTATTTAGCTGGAAAGTCTATTGATAAGTCGGAATGCATAAAAAGTCAACATTAAATTAAGCAATTTATGAGTATCAAAGACGGCGACCGACCCCATATGCCAGCAATCGTTCAATTTGTCTTCGGATACCCTGTAAAAAAATGAAGTCATACTGTAGGCAACTAACACTGCAAGAGTCGAAGCTGTAGATATTAGAGTTGTTATATGTGGCTAAGCAAGAATAGTTGTAAATCGTTCAATTGTTCATGCTGACTTATGATACCCTGTAAAAAATGAAATCATACTATAGGTAATGACCACTGCAAGAGTAGAAGCTGTGGATATTATATTTGTTACATATGGTTGACTAAGAACAGCTGTAGACTAATGACCTATAGCCTTGAGACTTGACTTATGATACCCTGTAAAAAATGAACTCAGACTAGGTATAGTTGACTTAGAACAATTGTAAATCTTTCAATCGGTCTTAGAATACCCTGTAAAAGATCAAGTCAGACTCTAGTCAAGTTTCCTTTAAAGTTCAGTTCGAGTTTTGTAAAATTGTATAAAAATTCAGTTTCATTTGCCAAACAAATCCACTTATACAGGGTAACTTGTAGTCAATCACACTCTAGTTACACACATTTATGCTCCAATTTGTGCCAAGTGCTGCTCTCTAACGGCAATCGTTAAATGCAAATTTCCATCAGCAGGAGCCGCTGTCCTAAAGTTCGCTTTAGCTATAAAGCCACTGAAGTCAGATTCAGACTTTGAACAATAAAAGTTTTATGCTATAAATCGATATATGATCCGTCTATATATATGTATGTATATATATACGATGTCTATATACCTGGTCGCATACATTTGCTTTGTTTGTCATACGGATCACGTATTTCATGGCAGAATTGCTTTTGGCATTTGTATTGTTTGTGGGGAGCACATTATGAATGGAGCATACCAAACAGCTATTGGCTATTCGTATAGCTTCAATCGCACTGAGCCTATCAGCTAAGATCGGTTAGATAGGTGCGACATTTTGCACCTAGTTCAAGCAATAGATCACTCGAGTTTATAACTGGCAGAAACTTTTGGGTTTGACTGAGTGAATAGTTGAAAGATTGAGTAAATGAATGATCAGAGTTTGAATTGATTGATTGATTGATTAATAATGAGCTGATGATTGACGGACTGCCATTGAGTGATTGACTAATTGATTGAGTTGATTGTAAGACTGACGACTGATTGAATGATTGAATGACTGATGGATTCATTCTGTAACTGATAAATTGATTGATTGACTGATAGATTGAATTGAGTAAAAGACTGATTGACTGACACAGTGAATGATGGGTTTACTGATGAATTGAGTAGTTGACTGATTGATTGACTTAGAACACTGTAACTGATTAAGTGATTGAAAGACTGCCTTAGTGATTGACCCACTAATGAAGTGATGATTGATTGATTGTCTGGCTGAGTGATGCACAACTATTTGATCTTTTTGCTGATGATTGATGATTAATGAATAATCTAGTTATTTCAGTGATTGATTGGTGACTAAGTTACTGACTGATTGACTGATGGAATGATTGATTGATTAACTTACTGACTGGTAGATTGACTGAATGACTATGAATATGCTTGATTGATTGATTGACTTATTAATTAACTGATTGACTGACTGATGATCTAAATGATTGATTGATTGAGCGAATGATTAACTGATTGACAGACTAATAGCTTAACTTTGATTGATTGATTGCATAAATGACAGATTGATTGACTAGCTAACCTATCATCCAATTCATATTTATTTCCATATTCTATCTGCATCAACTCTAAATGCAATTTGCAATAAAATACAGTTTCCAGATATTGAAATTACACCAAAACTAAACAAAAAGAGCTCGTACTCTTGTAGCTTGGCAGTTGGCACTTGGCATGCGATAATGGCAGCTCGTATACGTATTTATCTGGTGTCTGGCTAGCTTGTTGTGCAAATTTAAACATCAAATTGATTTGAACATGAACGAAATCTATAACAGCGACAACAACAACAACAACAGCAGCAACAATTTCAATTGTCTGCGGCACGTTATCAGCTGCAGCAACAACAACAACAACAACAACAACAACAACAACAACAAACAAGAGCTGGCTAAGAAAAGATAAAGCTAAAGTGTTTACGATCTGTTTAATGTTGTGCCACGAAACGCAAGGCACAACAATCGCCGCCACAAGATGCCAGTTGTTGTTGTAGTTGTTGTTGTTGTTGTTGTTGCATGTTGCCAAAGTCTGGCATTGTGTCCATGTTGCAACAAGTCAGTGGGGCAGTCTATGCCGATCTGGAAAAACTTGTAACCTTGCAGCCTTGTCATCATCATCATCATCATCATCATCATCATCATCATTGAGCATCATCATCATGATGATGATGTTGCAGAGGTTGGCATGCACCAGCAGCAAGCTCGATCGATTGAACGACCCACCGAACGAACGCGCAAATCTTGTTAGCATTTTTCAGCCATTTCCTTTTTGTGGCAAACAACTCTATGAGGAGGCAGCTGCACATGTGTCTGTATGTGTGTGTGTGTGTGTGTGTGTGTGTGGCTTGCTTCTAAAATTATGTTCGATATCAATTTCGCGTGGACACATGCCAACAGACACGCAACGCCACCAAACACGCGCACCACATTGCTCGCCCGTTGCCTCTCTACCCTCCTCTCTCACCCTCTCTCTCTCGCCTGCCATGCATTTTGGCCTGACTTTGGCATGGGGTTTGGCATGTGTTTTGCTTCATTTTTTGTTTAGCTGAATTTGCTCAAATAGAAATGGTCAGCGCTATGTAATTGAAAAACGCTAAAGAGACGCGCCTCAAGAAATTGTTGCTCAGGTTGCTTTTGGCTCTACTGCCCTCTATAGACAGAGATATATATATATATATATATGTGAAGTCCTCGTTCAGTAGGAAGTAATTACGTTTGCAGCAATGTTGGCAAATCTCAACTCTAAAATTAGCGTATGCGTTGGTTAAATACTCACTTTGGCTTACATTGGCTGCGTGCTTTCTGCTATTTTGCTGCTGGAGCAACAGCAACAACAGCAGCATCCAGTGGGCTGTGGACTTTGTTTGCTCAAATATCGAGTGCAGTAGCCTAACAAATGAGTTAGTTGACCAAAATGCTGATACTATTCATATCTCAGCAGCTCGAGGCGACAGTTGAGAGAGGCAGAGCGAAAGAGAGAGAGAGAGAGAGAGAGAGAGACTGTAAGCTGTAGGCTGCTGTTTGCTTAAAGAAAGTCGTAGAGGTTGAGAGTTGTTTGAATTGTCGCACATTTGTTGCAGCTTTAGAGTAAGTGACAAGTTTGCAACTACAAATCAAATTGTTTAGGGCAAATAATTGTTGTTGTTAATAAATAATGAGATTAAAGTAGAAGTGGGAAAACATATATGGATTTTAAGTAAGAGGGAGATTTGACATGCAAATGCTAATAGCTAAACAGAGCTATGGATATAGTTGACTCTGAGCATCTTAATATGGGTGGAGGATACTCAGAGTGGTTTGAAGGAGCAGATGATAGAGCTACAGCGATCTATGCCGAACTAATGGATAAGCTACTGTGATCTATGCTGTACTCAGTTGATCTACGATCTATGCTGAACTCTCTATGAATATGTTATATGTTATATATATATGTAAACATTGGTGTGGTATACTCAGAGTGGTTTGAAAGAGCAAATGAATGAGCTACAGCGATCTATGCTGCTCTCAGATGATTGAGATACAACACTGCGAAGGGCGATGCCTTTTATATAGAATTCTTATCTAATATCTTATCTTTAGTGCAATGGTCTTCTACTACATATAGCTGAAGCCTAAGGCACACTATGTTAAAGCACTGTTAGACTC
>JBAMCI010000107.1:8855000-8860000 GCA_037075265.1 Drosophila nigricruria | reverse complement strand
GATTTGTATATATATATATATATATATATTTATATATATATCAAACTCGGGAGGAGTTTCAAATGGTTGAGAGTCTGTTGGCATCTGTATCTGCTCTGAAGATTTAAGTAAGAGGCTTCATTTGGAACTAAAGTTATTCAACAATTATTTTCTTATAGTAAAAGAGCAACGCGTGTCTGTATGTGCTGTGTGTAATATATGTATGAGAGATGCTAGAAAAAAGTCGGGAGTGAACTGCTCAAAGATACCCTGAACCTTAAGCAGAGCTGTTATGCTAAATATTCTAATAGAATAACAGAGTTCCGGGTATCTCCTAGCAGAGCACTTCCGACTAGATAATTTTTACTTGTTTATAATATTGTTTTAAAGTTTCTAGAAATTTGTATGGCATTGTTTGACAGTTCTTGAACAAAAGATATCCACTATCCAAATTACTGATCTCAATCGAAAACAGTTCATAAATATCAGAAATATTTGTATGTTTAAAGCTCTTCTCATTGATTTCTCATTAAATCTTGTTTTCCCTCAGCAATTGACACAAGTATTTTCTTTGTTTTATAATTCGTACTTGGCTTTTGTTTATGCCTTGGATAATTATGTTTTCCGCAAATATTTTCAATTGATAAATATTTAAGTATTTTAAGTATTTAAACTGTGAGCCCACGTTGTTTTTTTTAGACTCCACCACCCACTGGCAAGTTCTCAGCATATTATCCACTTGAGTTATTGTGAATGAAAGTAAAACAATTGAATATGAATTAAAATTATTGTACAGTAATTGAGACGTAGTTCGAATGCAGACTTCAAAGCTGCGCATCGATTGAGGTGAATTTATTTTCAATTGGTTTTTGTTTTTGTTGGCTGTTGGCGGCGATCAAAGAGCGCCATCTGGCGTGCGGAATAGACAGAACGGCTGTGTGGTATCGAAATATTGGCTTTAATTAGATTTGCCTGTTAGCCATCAGCTTTTGCCATTGGCATGTGGTTCATTTATTTTAGCTATTGACCGACCGACCGACCGATCGACCGACCGGCCGACCAGCCGATCAGCTATCCGATACTCCACGTCCAAGTCCAAGTCAAGTTCTACACTGAGGCTTCGCAGCTTCCATTAGAGCTGCCCAAGCTGAGCTGTCAATTAAGGCGGTACGACTTGACTCTTCTGGCTCAACAAATACTTGGCCTGATGGCTAATTAGCATAGCCAGCCGATGGCATTGCCAGCCGAGCACTCCACTTCCTCTGCTCTTGCCAGCGCGCATCTACAGCTCAGTCTTCCGTTCTGGCTTGATCACAGCCTTGGCAACAGTCGCCCGAAACGATTCGATTGGCAGCCGAAAAAAAAGAAGAAGCAAAATAAGGAAAATAAAAACCAAACCGGAGCAATAAACAAAGACATCACGGGCCCGCAGGCGGTTGTCGGCCTTTTTGCAGATTGCGACCAGATGCGGGGCCTAATAAATAATAATTCGATCGCAATGGCAAAACTGGTGTAGAGCAAATAATGTAAATGTCGAGTGATCCTCGACTAACGGGCACGAGCCAAGCTCAACGCCCTGCTTATGAGTGGGCTTCAATTGAATGTGCTGACTCAACACCAACACCAACTCACAGCTCGGAAGACATTCAATTTATAGATTCTACTTTAAGGCTCGAAAAGTGTGGTGTCTTTAGTTTAGATTTCCTTACTTTAATGGACAACAACCCATTCGCAGCTTGGGTATACTCCATCTAGCATGCTAGCTCACAACTATCAGAAGCTGTTAATCTCCCAGCGCTCTCTCTTTGAACTTCGAGCCAAGCTTCTACTCCTAACGGTCGACTCTTCCTACCCTTTTTATGCTCACTAACCCCAGCTAGCTTTCCTAGACCCTTCTGCTGACTAACAACTCTCCACACTCATCAGGTGTCCTTGCTCATTCTCAATTCTCGCTTAGCATATGACTTTCAAAGTTCTCCTACCTCAACTTTTGAATCGAAAGATTCAAGGTTCCAAGACTCCCATGAGATTTCTTATTGATAATTTTTCCCATTTCTCTGGAATGTCTTATCTCCTAGCTCTATTCTTTGTCTCCCAATTTGGCACTCTAAGCTTCCAATTCTCAAACTCCTCTTTCGTTTTCGATTCTTTAATCATCCGACTACTGTCTATTCCCTGAATACCAACTGCCGACTCTCGGCCCTCTTAACTTTCAACTACCGATTCTCAATTGCTAGCTCTCAACTCCCTCGACTCCTACTAAGTTTTTGCCGACGTTCACTTCTTTGGCTAGGCGACAAATGCAAATGCCTTGGCTATGCCGCTGCTGCGGGTCTGGTTGGGTATGGCGCTGGCATATGTGAACAGAGGGAAACCGCACAAGTTCGCCCAGAGACCCAGAGCAATCAATAATCCAGAAGTTTAGCAGCAGCAGCAGCGGCAGCAGCAGCGACTCGCAACGCAGTCACAGTCGCAGCATCCGCAGCAGCCGCCTGTTAGATGCGGCCAATGCCAATGACCAAAAACCTGTTCGCAATGTTCCACCCAACGAGCCGCACATTAGGCGGCCAACCACTTGGCAAGCGGTGTATCCTTTGCAAAAGGAATACCAGGAGGGGATCGACTAGAGGAAGAGCAGCAGGCGAAGAGGCACGGCTGGAGTAGCTAAAGCTGCGGATTTAAAAATAGCCACAGATCCAGCAAACAAACGAGTCACGGACAGCAACATGGACCTAGCCAAGCACAAGGCTAACAGAGCATGCTGAGAAAGCCAAAGAGAGAGCGAGAGAGAGAGAGAGAGCAAGATAGAGGGAGAGAGAGAGGGCGAGCAAGCGAGAGAGGCGCAGGAATGTTGCAATCGTCTTGCAATGCCTCGTGAGCTTCGCGCTGGCTCACACACACAAAAATTCCTGTTTCTCTGGGCCAGTTGGTGCAGGCATTAGATGCATCGCCTGACGTTGATTGAAAAACGCAAAAATAATAATAAAGAGAAGCAAGTAACAGTGCTTAAGCAGGCAATGCCTGACTAAGAGATACGCTGCAGTCACTGGAAAACTGAAATTAATTCAAATTGTATATAGTTGGAGTATAGTAGGGAGACTCTACACAGCGTAGCTTCTAGAAGCTTTAAGATATTGTGAAATATTTATCGATATTTATCGATTTTGCAAAGGAATTCCTTTTAATGTGTATAGGCTTGGTATACTAGTGGTATAGTGGGGAGTAGAGACTAAGTAGAGATTCAGCGTAGCTTCTATGAGCTTTAACATATGATAACATATTTATCGATAGTTATCGATTTTGTGAAGGAATGATCTGTTATTCTTATAAGCTCAGAAATGGACTCGATTTGGCTTTTGTATGCACTGGCACCCATTGATTATACCCCTCGTTTGTTACTCACTTCCAGGGTATACCAAATAATAATCAAGCCGAAAACAAAGTGGGCAGGCAAAAACAAGCGCAACACTTGACTAATAGATGCTCTCTATACAACACTTAATAATAGGCAGGATATGCAAAGGAAATTCCAAATATTTAAATTAAACAGACTGTGCCATGCTCTGTAATTACAGCTGAAGAGAGTGGAGATGATAAGTTGATTGAGTTGAATATGTTAAAGGAAAGAGATTTGGTCACCTTAACTGAAATTTTTTTAAATTGTCAGCTTTAGTAACTTTCATGCGACGCAACTAATATGCTCCTCTTGCAACTGTGTGAACAGTGTATTAAGTTTTAACACATTTCAGCAGCTTTTTTTCTTTTTTTTGTTCATTTGCTTTGACTTTGACTTGTTTAGTTTGGCCCTTATCAAAGTGCAACATGCAATATACCCTTTAAATTAAGCATGGACAACGGGTAATACAAATAGCAGGCATACAAAAAAAAAGTAAAGGAAAAGAAAAAGAAAATGAAAAATCAAATGTAAAAGAAGTCAAGAGAGCGAAGAACAGAAATTATAATAATAATAAAAAGAAGTGCAAACCGGAATTTCCTGATCCTGTTGTCTGTGGCCCAACTGTGATTCCTTATTTATTTATGTTTTATTTTTATTTCTTCTTTTTTTTTACTTTTTTTTTCTTTTTTTTCTGCATGTCTTCTTCTTCGTCTTTCATTTGTGAAGTTCGTTTGGCGCAGATGTTCATCGGCTTTTGGGCCGCTGCTGCTGCTATCTGTGGCCTTCCACGATTCTTCCTTGGACTCTTGAGCGTATAACAGAACTCTTAGCTGGACCTCGACTCTATGTAAGGCATTGGGTTTGCCTCTTTGCTGAGATTGTTTTTGATTTGTTTTTATGCTTTTTGCTTTTAATTTGGTTTGTTTGGCGCATTGGCTGCTGCCCCTTTTCGCTTTCTGCTTGGGTTCAGCTGATGCAGATGCAGATGCAGATCTGTTTTGCCAGCTTATACCCTGTAATCAATGAGCTATGCTTTGCGTGTGTAAGGGAAGACGATGGATGTGATGGAGGGAGATGTCTTTATATATATGCTATGAGACGTGTTGCCTATGTGCATTAGAATAGTTCTATAAAAATAATTTTGTCAGCAGATGAGCTAAAGACTTTTGTATTTATATGGAATATAAAGAAACTTTATTCTTTATATAAATACAAACCAATAACTATGTTTGTATAACAGTTAAGAAGACAGCCTTTGGTAGTTTAGGGCTCATTTGGTTAATTAAATTTTAAGTTGTGAATTAGCTCTCTATTTTCAAGTGTGTATGTCTAGAAACTTGGGCTTACAAATTAAAGTCTAGGATCTATAGCTCAAGGTTTAGGATCTAGGGTCTAACATTTTGGATCTAGGATATATGATTTAGATTCTAAGGTAGAGGCTATAGCTTATATGGTATATGGTGTAGAGTCTAGAGTCTTCAGTGTAGAATTGTTGATACAAAGTCTATGGCTTAGATTCTGTGGTCTAGGGGCTAGGGTCTAAAATGTAGGGTGTAGGACCTAGAGTCTAGGGTCTAGAGTCTAGGATCTAGAGTCCAAGGTCTAAAACCTAGAACTAAAGTTT
>JBAMCI010000107.1:8537500-8850000 GCA_037075265.1 Drosophila nigricruria | reverse complement strand
TCTCTCTCTCTTTCACTGTTCATTCTATTAATCTCTCTCTCGCTCTCTCTGTTTCTTCCTCTATCTTCTTCTGATTGCATAATAAGCATATGGAGTGCATGATCGAAGTTTTAAAGTTATGTAATCGAGTTCAAAAGCAAACATTTCAAACATTTTCATGTTATGCACATGTTAAGGCGCTGTTAAAGTTAACAGCATGTTTATATTGTTGTTTGGGCTAAAATTGTTATCAGGAATGTTTTCTTTTAACAAATTTTAAAAATCTGCAGTAAAGTAGAAGAAGATAAAATTCTTTGATCCAAGCTGATTGAAAGATTATAGCACATTAAAGACATTAGAATTAATGAACTAATTGAATTAGAATTTCACATAAAAGTGTGGAAGTTGAGTGGAAAATTCTTATTGGAAATATTTTTGTAAAAAAAATCTAGTTAGAAAATGTGAAAAAATGAAGAATACAAAAAAAAATTCAGCAGAATTTTGAATTTTGAATAAAATGAATATGGAAATAGAATAGAATCCACTTAAAGATGTGAAAAATGATTGGATTTGGTATAGAATTCATTCTTTTATCAGAAGTAGTGGGAAAATGGCATCATGGCAATACAATCAAATAAAATTTATTTATAGAATTTCAATTTCATTTTATGCATTAGAAAAGATTGAAGTTCGCTTCGACTGGGTTGAGCCGCGCATAGCCGGGGCACTGGCCGTTAGTTAGTGTTTGATATATACAGGCAGATAATAATCTTGGCCAAGCTCAAATTGATTGTATCTTGAATTATAGTTATTGGAGAGGAGTCGAAGCTAAATAACATGCTCGTTCACAGATCTTAGATGCTGCCCAGATAATGGCAAAGGCTGTGCGAGACTTTTTTTTTTTTTTTTGTTTTTCGTTACCCCCACTTATTTATGTGGGTGAGGTTAGCAGTGAAAAAATGTGGCATTAATTCAAGTGGAAGAAGAAGAAGAAGAGGAAGTAGTAGTAGTAGTTGTAGTTGTAGTGTTTGTGAAGGCAAGCAACACGCCCCCCATCTATAAGTAGCTTGATTGCAATTTGGAAAAGCTCAAATCAAGCGCTGATGGGGCGTGTCAGGCGTGTAGCGCCCAGCTAAGATGCTGCCAGTTGCTTGTTAGCAGCGGGCAGCTGCATCATTAATTAAGCAAGCCAGCCAATAACGAGCCGCAGACGAGTGGAATGTGCCGTCTGCTGTGGCATGTGGCAGCTAGCCGTAGCAGATGCTTATCAAGACCAAGACGCAGCCGACGATGAAGCCGGTTCAAATGATAAAGTTATAAACGGAGCACTTGATTGTCCAAAAATTAGCAAACAAATGAAATATAAGGCGAGCGTTTTAGTGATTTAGTGGCAAGCTGTTGCATGTGGCATGTGGCATGTGGCAACTAGCCGCGGCTAGCCTCGGCTAGGTTAGCCTGGTAGCCCGGTTATGGCCACCTGTTTTTTTAGTGCGGCCCCGGACATGGAAGATGAGAACTGTTGCTCCAGCTGAGGCCGGGACTAGGGGCTGGCAAATGTTGCATGCAACGCCTTCTTAATGGCATTTGGAAATTTGTCAATCGCTGTTGGGCAGTGCCAGCATGGCGCTCAGCGGAAGTGTGCAAAATAGCCAAAGCGGTTCCAACTGCTGCCAGAGCTACTGCTCCAACTGCCACACATTGCTACTGACCATCTAACGAAGCAATTAATTTGGCTCGGCACGTTCCTCGCTCGGCTGTTGCTGCTGCTGCAAGCTGTTGCTATTGCAATTTGAGTTGATGTTGCGCTAAGTGCTGCCAATGGCTGTGGCATCATTTAAATGACGAATTGAGTCAAGTCCAACCGGCTAAAAGCAACAACAACAACAACGACGACGACGAGTAGCCAACGGCTGCCACGCGCCACATATTGACAGACGGCTGTTAGGCCATGTTGCATGCTGCATGCTGCATGCCGAGTGCCGCATGCCACACGCTTACAATGTTTGCCAGCCAGACCAAGTGGACACCGAAAGCCAATCAGCTAATCAATCGCTCATCATTGCCATAGAAGTGTGGATATATACATTGATATATATCTAGATATACTATATAACAAATCAAATTAAAATGAAAAAAGCAATATATATAGATATTATATATAGATATATTCATTTTCATTCACTTTAAGCTGCTTAAAGCCAGCATAAGTCTATTCATCAATCAAAGAAAGAAAAAATCATATATCTATATATATATTTATATACATTCAGCTCAACTTGGATCTATTTCTGTTCTCTCGAACTTCTTTCACTTTGAACTCACTTATGTTCACTTGTTAAACACAATCTTTGAGAATAAGAGGAGGCAGATGAGGCGGCGGAGATATCTGTTTCAATCGCTCAGATTTGCATACGTTAAAGATGTCTAAGGCCTAAGACAAAAGATCCAAAAATAGTTATCAAAAGCATATTTAGTGTATGAATTTTTTGATATTTTTGTTGTTTGCAAAATACCAAAAAAAAAAAGTAGGAAGAGAGAGAAAAAAAAGAAAAGAAAAGAGAAAAAAATGCAAAATGAAATCAATTTCAAAATGTAAACTGCTTTGCCCTTCATTTTTGGTTTGTTTATTATTTACAGTCGCTTGTTTTTTTTATCGATGATATAATAACTAGCTACATAATGAAAATACTAATACTAAATAATAATAATAATGATGATGATGATAATGGAGCATCATCATGCTGTTTAATACTTAAGATGTTTCTAAATATATTGGCAAAAAGTCGCTTTAAATAGCTTTCAAATGTAATACCCAAGCGAATCGATTGGAAATGGGGGATGGGCTTTACGTGTCAGCGATTGAAATCGCTCGTAAATAGATATAGACATATATATAGATATATATATATATATATTTGTATATCTTTTTGTTTTCCTTTAGCTTCAGCTTGACAAATGTCAACGAACAGATTGCCGCCCCAAAACAACAAACCAAACAAAAGCCGCCAGACATTCGAAAATTGTATTGTTACAAATATTTCGTTTGACAATGGACGGAGAGTGAGTAAGACAGAGAGAGAGAGAGTGTGTGTGTGTGTGTGAGTGTGAGCTAGCTGACTAGTTAGAGACTACACCTGTCGTCTGCGTCTTTATCAAAGTCTTACGGTACTTTAAGTTTACAAAAAAACAAAAACTTTATAAAGCCCAAAAAGAAGTTTTTTTTCTGGTCCAGAGTTCAGATGTCAACAACAACAACAGCAACAAATCGATTTGTTGAGAACTGACTTGTTTTTTTTTTTTTTTTTTTGATTTGTGTCGGCATCTTTTCTCTCTCTCTCTTAGTTTAAGGTATTTTATTTATGTTTTTCTTTACGCTTCACCGTTAAGCTAACTGCACATTCGCTTTGTCTGCTTATTGGCGCTTATTGTTTTAGTTGATATCTGACATGATTTGTTTTTCTACCTCGACCTCGGGGCAACTTCAGAAATGTTTTAATTATAGACAACTTTTGCAGGTCTAACGCCGCTTTTCGATTTACCTGACAATAAGTTGATATATGTGCTTGAATATTTATATATCTGGAATATTTACTATTATAATTTTGATAATTTAATTAATATTTTTAATAGCTTTTGTTTTCCTTTAGTTTTTTTAGGAGTTCCATTTTGTCCCAAAGATCATTAACTCTATTAGCTTTTAATGCTTCAGTTAGCTCTAGATCTAGCAACTCTGATGAACTTTTTCCGTGGATATCTGCTACTAATTCTCTCAAAGTTAGCCAACTCCTTTATAACCCTGTGAATCTATCTGTTGTATTTCTTTCTCTGTGTTGCCTGCTGATCTGTCTCTCTGGCTCTATGTTCCTTTGTTCCTCTATCTGTTTGCATTTAAGTATAAACGCATTGAGCTCAAAACTTTTTAGACTTAAAGAAAGGAAGAGTAGTTAGAGCCTTGTCTTAGCAGCAGTTAAAGTTTGTTTCCAAATTTATCCTTTAGATTTTCCCTATTAAATTACATGAAATCGATGAATATTCATTTCAGTAAGAAGCTAGAGCTACTAAAATGTAGTCGACTAAAGCACATCTTTGGCAAGTTGTTCAGGATGCATGGGCTCAGATTCCTCAGAAGCGTTGCCAGGACCTAATTGACTCTATGCCTCGGAGATGTGAAGCTGTTCTAGCTAACAAAAGGTTCACAACCAAATAACATAGTTAACTCAGTATATGAAGTTATAAACTAATTTTTGTTAACAAATTTAAGATTTTCGTTTTATGCTGCTATTATTTTGAAAAGGACAATTTTGCCATTATCATTTTTTACATAAATTTATAAATGAAAGAAGTTTTTTGATGAAGAAACACTCTTAATTTGTTTGAAATTAAATATAAATACTAAATTTAAAAAAAAATTATTGATCTGTAGTCATTATGCTATTATTTATCAATCTTAAAACCAGAGCTTATATGCGCTGCTATTATTTTGAACACAGCTGTATATGTGCTCTTCAAGTTTGTTCTACATTTTGGATAACTAGCCAAGACCTAAGACAGACTCTCAAAATATATCCGTGATAAATAGATTAAACTGCTTAAATTACAATTATTTCAAATAATTAAAAGTTTTATTGCAAAAATTAATAAGTAAATCGATTCAATTTTATGGTGCAATAAAAAATAAAGCAGACTTTAATGGGCTGTGCTGGCTGAGTGGTACAGTTGTGTTAGGATTTGACTAATTAATTGATAATAGGCAGGCGCAGTGGTTGGACTGCGACTGGGACAGCGACTGCCACTGCGACTGGGAATGAGAATCGGAATGAGTTTTTGTGGACTTTGGGCAGCTTGGGAGCCTGGAAACCGTTTTAATGGGCCATCAAACGCAGCAGCAAGCACAGCAGCCACAGCAGCAGCCGCCTAATCATTGTTTATGTTTATGATGGCTAAAGCCAAGCCAGCAGTTGATGCTGCAAGTGCCAAATGGCAGGTAGCAAGTTGCAAGTGGCAAGTGGCAAGTGGCAAGTGGCAGGCATTACGCAATCGCAATCGCGAGTGACCGAGTGTTAAGTGTGGAGTGTTCCCTGTGCGGCCTTCTCCATGCAAGTGAAATTTATGCAAATGGCTTTGGCAATTCGTTTGCATTGCGCATTTGCGCAATTACCTGACCAACTGGCCAAATGATCGGTAGCGGCGGCAGCATCACCTGCTGTGTGTGGCATTCGATTGAACTCGAGTGTGCCAGTTACGCCGGATAGCGAACGACGATTGCGGCGTACACGTGACAAACAATTGACAGCGGGCGGCAAAAAATTGAAATTGAAAAGCGTTCCAAATTGAAATGCGCCCACAGCTACAACAACAACAACAACAACAACAGCAGCAACAACAACAATTGAGAACTGGACATGCAAATAAGCACCGAACTAGACGAACAAAAAAAAAAAGAAACTGAAGAAAACATTTCGTTGAGGCTTGCTCAATTGTGAACGCAGTTTGCATTGTCTTTGACAATAGGCACAGTGGTTCAATGACTATTTGTATTGCTACTACTCTTTAGGTGTTTGTCAGCTAGCTGATGTCAAACTAGCAAGTTGACTGCCAGTCAAATGTAGTTGAGCTTTAGCTTCTGCTCAATTTGATCAGCAGTTGACAACAGCTTGCAAAGTCAAAGTTTGCTGTAGATATCTTGTACTATTCCTGGCAAAGTTAACAAGCAGTTGACAGTAGCTTTTTGTCAGCTTAGACAATAACTTATTGTTATTGGTTGTCAAGTTAAGCTATGCTGCTGTTAAAATACCCAGTTGAACAGAAGTTCATATATAGATAACTGTTCCATAGAGATAACTAGATAACTAGTTATGCTTATGTCAAAGTTAACAAGCAGTTGATAACAACTTTTCATCAATTTGAGTTATATGCTTGATGCAATAATGATAACTTGTAATGTTGTTGTCAAATTTAACTAGAAAAGACTGCTTTGCATAAGAAAATATTCAAGTCATGAATTGCTCCTCACAAAGATAATTGATTGTGACACAGAACTTATATTAAACTGCTTGTCAACAGCATGATGTCAATATAAGTTAAGTGTAGTTGTGCCTTATCGAAATTCCATGCATACAACTAGTTATGTTTATGTCAAAGTTAACAAGCGGTTGACAACGACTTGATCTTAATAAAAGCAAGGCTGCTGTCAGAGCATAAATGTTAAATGTAGTTGTCGTTTATCTTAGTGCCACATTGACATCTGCTGCTGTCAAATTTAACTAGCAGTTAAAAAAAGATTACTAAATAGTCAGCTCTGGACATGCGTCTTTTATGGAGCACTGTGCGAGGAGGCCACGCAACGGCATTTGTGGACTTGCCGCATGCAAATTGTGGCCAAGCGCGATGTGTCAACAACTCTCGACGATCGCATTCAAATTTGGCGTCGTCGACTCTAATCCTGCTAACCCTGCCCCCGTAGCGCTGTTCGCTTTAGGGCAATGCACGCGCCAAGGCTTTTCCTTGCATCGAACCGCTAATCGCCTGAATGGGGCATGGAAATTGAAATTGGAAATTGGAGCTATATATATGTATATAGACGAGTATGTATGTCTGTTTGTATGCATAGATGGAAATGATACGCACGCCAGACGCAGGTGACCGACTTCCCAAATGCAACGTGATGTGAGAGAGGCCGATCTCTATGCATTGTCTTCACAGAGGGTGGAGGCGTAGCTGATGTTGATCCGTTGATACCCAAAAAAGGATGCTAAGAAATGTTTTTTTTTTAATGTTTATTAAATAAATATTTAACATGCTTGGATAATATTGATTATATTAAGAGACAAAAAAGAGCACAACAGAAAAGAAACATATTCGCTTTAAAGCATTCCATGTAACTTGTTCAGACTTGAATGAACTCGTTGCGGCTTCCGCTTAACTCCCTTTTTCGTTGAGTTTGAACTCTGCAGTTGAGCCCGATCAATCTTAATGGCCTGGCCTCACACAATGGCCCGGAATATGGGTAGATGCGTATAAATATTTACGACCCTTAATTGGTAAACGATTCGACGGAGTTTGGGGCAACAGAGAGCGAGATTTTAGATACGAACAGAATGCAGCGCGCAATTGGCAAATGGCAGCTGGCAGCAGGTTCGCTGTTCTGTAACTCGTTACAATTGCAATTTCACTGGCGACACTCGTTCGTCGTTGTTGATGCTGCGTTTATGGTATTAACTTATTGCTTGAAACTCGCCTCATTTACTTGGTGCGATCTACTCGTCACTTTCTACTCGTTACTACTGTTTACTGGTGACTTTTTACTTGTTATTTGGTACCTTTAGTTCGCCTCGGTGCAATCTACTCGTTACTTTTTCTGTGATGCTCATGTAACTCTTTACGCTTTGCAATTTACTCGTTACTTTTAGATTTGTTCGTTTGTATGGGTCTTGCGTTCCACTCGTTCCTTCTTTTCTAGCTGCTTTTCGCATGTTACTTGTGAGTTTTTCCTGGTGCAATCTACTCGTTACTTTCTACTCGTTATTTTTTCTAGCTGCTATTTACTGGTGACTTTTGACTGGTTAATTTGCATTTCAAGTTCGCCTCGGCGCAATCTACTCGTTACTTTTTCTGTGATGCTCATGTAACTCTTTACACTTTGCAATTTACTCGTTACTTTTAGATTTGTTCGTTTGTATGGGTCTTGCTGGCATCTACCACATCACTGTCCAAGAATTATTCGTTGCTTATTGCTTGTCATATGATCTTGCTATTGATGAGCCACTCGTTACTTTGCGATTACTCGTTGCTATTCACTCGTTACTCAAACACTCGTTACTTTACAGCTTTCGACACTTTGCCATTCATTCATTCATCTCAGTTTCCTTTAATGCGTTGCTTTTCGCTCACTGGATTTCAGAAAATGATTCGCTGTATACAGCTTGGCTGTTGTTACATTCATTGCCGGCTGCTCAAAGTACTTATTTACTCGTTACTTTATACATATAAAAACAACTCGATATTTTTTATAAAATTCAAGTATTCAATCACTCGCTGTAATCAGCTCGTCAAATTTTATTTACAGCTCACAGATTGCAGTGCATTTCACTTTTTTTTTTTTACAATAATGTTATTCACGCATTTTAAATGTAAAAAATAACTCTCTGCTTATGATTTCCACTTGGGCGTTATGACTAGTGAGGGTTTGGGTACTCATTGCATTATGCCTGATCCTAATGTCTATCACTTGTTACTTCCCAACCCAATCCGCCTCTAACTCGCTCATTACCCTCATGTAACCCGTTTACGCTAGATTTAAAAATAGAACAATATTGCCAACACGACTATCATTTGGATTATGGAATTTGGCTTTGACAACAAATAGCGAACGGCTGAATCATTATCGAAGGTGTAGTGAATGATGCCGCGTTTCGTTCGCAACGTGTTTGTCTCCAGAGTTGATGTAGTGACGCCATCACGCTCCAATATACACTCGTGCATCAGATCATCTGTCAGCTGGATGTGAAAAGGAAAGCAATACATTCGAGCTGATCGTAGTTTGACAGTTCGCTTGCCGCCGTACTCATCGTAGCAGATATATTGATTAACCTCAAGCAGTTGGATGCTGTGGCAGTAGTGCAATTGGGACTCCTTCAAGGACACAAAGATGTGATCCAATGATTGTGGCATGAAGAGGGCCATTTGATCCGTTTGCTTCATGAACGTATCACGGAATTTCGTATATGCCACCAGCGGGAATCTTCCTTTGCACTTCTGGAACATCACTTCTTTGGAATCCTTTAGATATTTGCAACGTTCTGGCATCTCCGGTTCAGTGGGCGCCTCCGTTGTTTCGGAGCCAGTGCTGTGCAGTTGCAATAGCAAGAACAGACGCAGCATCAGCCGCAATCCCAACATGATACAAACAATAAATTTGGTCCAAAATAATACATATATATGAACATAAGTATACATACAGATACAGATATATATAAGAATTTATATATATATATGTGAATATTGTATTTTTCTTCTTCTTCTTTTTTTTCCCCCTAGGAACGTAAATGACTATATAATAATTTAAAAACATAACTAGATTGCTATATGAGATGTCAGCCTGCTGATGAATAAAACTAAAATTTTCAATTTTCTCTAACTTTGATGAAAAAGTTATGACAGTTTCTCATATTATAATAATAGTATGACAGTATAACAGTTTTATAATATAACAGTATAACACTTGTATAGTATAATAGTTTTACAGTGTAACAGATGCACTTTATAACAGTTTTACGGTATAACAGTTTTATAATATAACAGTATAACACTTGTATAGTATAACAGTTTTACAGTGTAACAGATGCACTTTATAACAGTTTTACAGTATAACAGTTTTATTATATAACAGTAAAACACTTGTATAGTTTAACAGTTTTACAGTGTAACAGATGCACTTTATAACAGTTCTACGGTATAACAGTTTTATAATATAACAGTATAACACTTGTAAAATATAACAGTTTTACATTGTAACCGATGCACACTATAGCAGTTTTACAGTATAACAGTTTTGCAGTATAGCAGTATAACAGCTACAACAGGATAACAGCTTTGCAGTATAGCAGCTATAACAGTGCCACACTATAACAGCGATAACAGTTCTACAGTATAACACTGTTACAGCTGTTTCATTTATTGAACTAGAAACTTTTTATACTTTGTCTAACACTTTCCATACTTCGAGATGCCAAAATCTAGAAGCTTAAGCATCGCACTTTAACTTTTACTTGCTTTAAGCAAGCGAACTTTGGAAATTTACAATTTTAGGTATTCATTTCGAAACAAAATAAATTTTCTATTTGAAGAACGAATACGCAACGTACTCTAAATTGCAAATTACATGTATTTCGTGCAATGTGTGACTTTTGACTCATTGGTTCGTGACTTGGTTGAATGTTGATTCAACTGTATGCGAGATGCCAAAATGTCATTACTCACAGAGCTCAAGCGCTGATTTTGCTGATTTGCTGATTTAATTGTTTAATTATAGAAAATTATTTCAATTAAATGATCTAGCTGCTGCTGCTGAGCAAGAGCTAGAGGGTGGTCTGATGATCGAGGGTGGCGGGAGGAGTGGGGGTCGGACCGATCGGCAGTCAACAGCTGGATACGACTCATTCTGATTGAATGTAGTCCAATGCACCATTGAGATGTTGTCTCTGCATACGAATGGGCCACAGCGAGTCCGGCTAATGAGTGTCAAGAGCGGACACGACATGACATGACACGACATGGTCAGCTCTAGCGAATACATGAACAACAGCAGCATCATGAGCAGCAGCAGCAGCAGTTCCTTTGGCTATGAACCAATGCAGAGGGGTATATTGACTTTGTTAGTAGGCTTGTAACATTTAAACTCAAAGGCTGGCTGGTTGGACATCATATATAGTCTGCGACCTCAACTCATATCGAAGTTATACTCATAGATTTGCTTCTATGTTAAGTCTCTGCAAATACTTCACATATATATATATAATTAAAATATATTATTTCTAATTTTTCATGCTGTCATATACCCTATAAAATTTTTATATATATTTCTAATATCTTTTCCCAATATCTATCTAAAATTTTAGTACATTCCTCATGTAAATTTTCTGTAAAAAAGTTTCTCTTATCATATCTAGGGTATTGACGCTGCGACTAATCTATGGGCAGACCTCGTCTGTTACTGCATTAATATGCATTTAAATGCTCTGGGAGCTGCAATGTTTTGTTGGGAGTAATTTCATGATTAATGCAACGGCATATTTAAATATCAATGTGGCAAATTGTTGGACCCCGGTTTCATTTGCTCGGCTGCTGTTGCTCTCCGAAGTTCTTTCAGATTGACTTTTCCGGGCTGCAAGCAGCATCCAATTGATGTAGCTCTATCTCCAGCATCTATCTAAATATATGATTGCATAATCCGCTTGTCACATTGCGGCCTGCTGGTGTTGCTTCAGTTGTTGCTGCTGCTGTTGCTCTGCTGCATTAATGCCATTTACAGTTGCCGCCGTTGATAACAAGCTGTGAGAGTCAAAACAAAGCACTTGATAAATGCTGCAGTTAGTGCCATGTGAGATGCAATCAAATGTTTTAGCACGTGTTGGAAAAGTTAGGCAAAAAATCTATATATATATATAGATATAAGCTTTTGCTTGGCCAAAACACTTTGAAAGATATGCGATACGAAGTCTCTTAACCAAGACTTCAAGTCTTCTAAGTCATATCAATATAATCAAGATTCCAAGATTTAAATTCTTCTAAGCCTCATTTAGATAGTAAAGATTCCAAGATTTTGCATACAAGCAAAGGGCTTAAGGGCTGGCTTATCTCATTTGTTCAGCTGTAAAGCTGATAAATTTGAGGTAAAAGAATAAAAATATAGTTAAAATATTTGATTTAAGTGTCAACAGAGCTTCATTGACGAAGCGAGCGAGGCTACAATGAAACATTATCAAGCACCACCGAGCACCACCAAACACCACCCGTTGCGTTTGTGCGCGCATTTTATTAAGCAATTTATTAAGTTATTGATTCTGTCTGGGAATTGGAATGGAGCTTAATTAATTTCATATTTCTAAATCCGACAGCAGCACCAACAGCAGCAGCAGCAACAGCAGCAACAATGACACAAACACAAACAACAACAACAAAACTACAAGATAATATTTTACTTAACGGCACTTTGTGTATGTGTATGTGTACGTCAACTGTATGTGTGTGTCTGTGTGATTTGTTTATTTACATTTATTTATGCATTTTGTCGATGAAAACAAATTAATTTATCGATTTTGTCATTAATGGGATTTCCTTCCAACGACATTTTATTTATTTTTGTCTCTTGTTTTTTTTTTTGTTTTTTTTTTTTTTTAATTTTTCAGTTAACTCTTGGTCTGAGTGCTGCGGAGTAACGTGACTTTGATAACAGGTTGGTAACGTTAAAAAAATTTTTATAAATATTGCGTGAGCTCACTTGGAAAGTTGTTAAGGAGCTGTTGTTTATATGACTAACGTGAGAATGTTATGGAAGGTTAAGTATAAGCATTAACAGTGTCACTTTAACAGGTTTATGTTATGTTACTCTGCTAGGAGACTGTAAGAGCTGTAATGTTACTCTGTTGAGAGACTGTAAGAGCTATAGAAATTGAAAGGACTTGATTAAAAACGATCGAGGAAGAGAGAGAGAGAAAGAGATTGGGAAAGAAAGTGAGTTAAGAAGAAAAATAATAAAAAAGAGACTAAGAAAGAAAGAAAGGGGTGAAAGAGGAAAAGGGAGAAAGGGAAAACGAGAGAAAGGATAAAGTGAGAGAAAGTGAGAAAGAGTATGAGAAAGAAAGATTGAAATAAAGAGAGAATGAGAGTGAAAAGTAGAGAGAGAGAGAGAGAGAGTATGAGACTGAAAAGAAGAGAGAGAGAGAATAAGAGAATAAAGTGAGGGGGGAGAGAGATTAACAGAGATAAAGAAATATAAAGAGAGAGAAAGAGGAAGAGAGAGAGAGACAGAGAGAGAAAGAGATGGAAAGATAGGTAGAAACAGATCTTTATATAGAGAGATATAAATAGTGATATAAAAAGATGTATCACTGAAAAATTACGTTTGAACATCAGAGATTGAAATTGTATTAAAATTTATAAAAAAAACTAAAAATTCGTTAGGGTATTAAAGTTGACGGCTTTTCATCATTGCTATTGCGTTATTTATTCGTTTGCTTCTTCATTTCCCTTGCATTCAGTATCTCGCTCTCTCTTTCTGTTGCTTCTCACTGTTGATTTGTTTGTTATGCCCCGCCACAGGTGGCACTTGCCATGCGCATCAACAATTTTCAAGCAGTCAGGCACCTGCAGCAGAAGCTTCTTGCCTTCCCCCTTCCACGTCCAGTGTGTGTGGGGAGTTCTGCCAAATTTGCTGTTGTTGAGCTGTCGATCGGAAGTTGGTTCACCATTTACGACAACTGTCAACGTTCTCCATATTAATTATGAGTGTTTTTTTTTTTTTTTTTACCATTTAATGTTCAGTCAAAAGCCGCACCAAGTCTGAGCACTTCCTGTGCCCCTTTGGCTGCCCCTGGGTGCCGGCCAATGGCTGGCCTCACCGCCCCAACTGCCCGTCTTGGACACTTGGAAATTGTGTCACGCGACGCGTATCAAAATTAGTTCGCAAAGCTCAAGTCGAGACGCACTCGAAATGGGAATCGTTGTAGGCAACGTAATAGTCATCGGCGACGATCGCTTCAAAGTCATTCAATATGCGCACATTGTGCCACTTACTTGAAGTTCCCCTAACTCATAAACACAGTATTTGTTTGGCTTATTGCATATATTATTATTATTATTATTATTATTATTAGCTCGTTTGGGATATTGCACTTGACTTGACATACTCTGGAATGGGAGAAGGGTATATAGATTATAATAAAGTATAGAGTATGATAGCAAAATAATCTAACCGAACTTGGGATCAAGTATGACCTATTGTTTGTGTGTTTGGCCTTACGTATATGAACACTGATATCACTTAAGCATTTTCCAACTGCTTTGTAAATATATGACCTATTTGAACTTGGGATCTATATAAGCTAGAACTATGAAGTTTTGTATAGTGACTCTGAAATTGTAGCGAATGTCATTCAGAATGCATGCAAGGTAACATATTTGGACCAGTTACTTCCAGATGCTCAGAGAATATAAAATGCTCTAACTCCTAGCTAACTTCTTACTCAGGGTCTCTGGTATATATCTCCTCTTTATGCAACTAAAGTTCAACTTCACACAAAGTTCTTAGCAAGTCCGTTCACTATTTAACAGTAGGGTATAATTAATTTTAGGGTATCTTCTAGTCGCTTGCCCTAAGCCTTTCGAATCGACCTTCCACGATTTGCTGTCGCGTAGTTCGTTGCTTTCGGCCAGCGGCAAAACTTTTGTTGATTGATACGGCGAAACTGCTGAAAGCACCGTTAAACTTTTGCCATTGCTTTGACATTTGACATCTGATATTTGACACATGGGACATGACACACGATGCTCCGGGCAGATTTTTCAGTGTTTGTTGAAATTCTTGCCTCATTAATCGCTCGCAATTAAGCGCCACTTTATATCAAATTCACACTTTTTATTTTTGTTGCCTCTGCGGTTGCTGCTGTTGTTGTTGTTGTTGTTATTGTTGTAGTTTGATTGTTTGTTAACACAGCATATCGCTGTGGCCCTTTGTGCTGCGGCATCCGATTGATTTGTTGCCTGTCCGTGGCACGTGTTAAGCTGAAGCTAAGCTCTGATCACTCAGCGCCTCGGGTCGACAGTTTCACATTGAACTTGAGCGCTAAAAGTTGGTCAGACCGTGCGTTTGGTGGAAACAAAGGATGACCGAGCAGGGTCAGTTCTATGCCACAGAAGAACAGTTAGAAAATATTGCATTCTATATACATATATAGTTTGTGTTGAAAGTCAAAATTGTCAAGCTGTGTTTGGTTTGAGAAGTATCTTGATATAGGGCGGACGGAGATAACAAATGAGCAGCAGTTAGCCACTGAAGCAGCTTTAGAACAAAAGACTTAGGCAACAAACTTGATATGCACACATGTCAGTTATGCATGTAAAACGATAGAGAGAAAGAGAGAGAGAGAGAGATAGAGAGAGAAAGAGAGAGAGAGAAAGAAATAGAGAGACAGAGAAGGGAAGAGAGAGATAGAGAGAGTCATAGAGACACTGAGAAAGAGAGAGAGAAAGGGAAAAGGAGGGAGAGCAACAGAGAGATAAAGAGGAGCAGAGAAAGCGAGAGTGAGAAGGAGACAGAGAATGAGAAAGCCGGAAGAACAGAAGAAGAGAGAAAGAGAGTCGGGTCGAGTGAAAGAAATGATTATACAATTACAAAAATAGATGCTACTTTGCATGCTTATCCTAAGATTCAAATCTAAAACGAAAGACTTAGGCAACGAACTTGAAATAATAAAGCGTACATTTAAAAGAGGAAGTCCTTACGAAAAAGTTGAAAAGTTAAACAAATATCAGGCAAAATATCTACATCAGAGCAACGAAAAACGAAAGACTTAGGCAACGAACTTGAAACTCTAAAATAGTGTATTTACACACATATAAATATAAGAAAACCGATGATAACTCGTTATCACGCCATAAATTCATTGGAAAATCGAAAGACTTAGGCAACGAACTCTAATTCTATAAATTTAAACAAAAAATGCAAATATTAATTAGCGATAGGCGTCTAGCACAATTTAACGCCATATCAAAAACGAGAGACTTAGGCAACGAACTTGTAATGTAAACTCTATCAATATGAAATGAAGAAAAACTAATGCATTTTCAACCAGTTTATAGCATTACGGAAACGGGCCGAAACCACTTTTTAAATTCGGTTTAGTTTTAGCAGGCTGACAAAAAAGAAGAAGAAACAACAACAACAACAGCAGCAACAACAAATCTCAGCTGCTGCCACCTGTTGCATGCGGCTTCTTCTCAAGTTGGAAAGCCTGCCGGTTGCTGATGCTTGATGCTGTTGCTGTTGCTGTTGCTGTTGCTATTGCTGTTGCTGTTGCTCTTTGCTTTCTTCTTCAACTGCGAACCGCAGCAGGCTCATAAATAACTGAAATGCTCTATCTATGCTACCGAATCAGCCGAATAGCCGCTGGCCTGGCATCCACCGGCTGAATTATGATATGCAACGAGTGCGAGTCGGAAAAATGCTCTACCAAGTGCACAGCGCCTATATGCCTGACTAACTAACTGATTAGCCGACTGGCCAGTAACAACAACAGCAACAAGAGCCATTGCAATAGCCATTTGGGGTGGGTATCTATATAGACCTTCTCCTACTGAGTCGGGGGCCCCCAGACGCAGTCGCAGTCGCAGTCGCACTTTTAATCTGGTTCTGGGCGCTGAGCGCATTAATTATGCGTTTTCAAGCATTTCTTTGCTCGTCTTCTATTTTTGGCGTGCTTGGCCATTGTTGCTGCTGTTGTTGTTGTTGTTGTTGCTTTGAAATTCTTGGCACGAGTTGGTTAATTAATTTAATTAATGTTTTTCAAAAGCGACGGCGACTGAGCCGTTGACGCCGCTGATGAGTTCGTTGAGCATTTTGTTCTCTACACTTCTATTGTTTCTAACGGTAGCACGAATGCTCCACACAAAACGAACATGAAAAGTGCCAAGAGAAAAACTCTAACACACACACACACACACAGACACTCGCACACACTGGCAACACCTGCAGCAGCTAGCTCACATAATCTTCACTCAATTCTGTAATTTCCAGCTAATTATTTAAATTTTGTCTCGATTTCGATCGGTTTTGCAATTAAATTTTTTGGCTTTTTGCATTTGATTTCGTTTCGTTTCGTTTTGTTTCTGTTGTTTAATGAGAATTTATTAAATCCCCAAAACAAAAAGAAAAGAATTCGTATCTCTGCTTCTTCTTCTGCTTGTTTGTGGGGCTTCTTCTTGCATCTTGGGGCCGCTGCTAATGAAATTCATTTGAATTTCCTGCCATTAAACGCTGTCACATCATGTTTTCCAATTCGATTCTTTATCGCTGATATCATTTCATATCTTCTGCTGGCTAGTACAGTGCGTGTGAAAAGTATGCGCCGCCATCCAGACGAAACCCCCAACTGGGCACTAGTTGAAATTTATTTCAATCCTACGATCGTTATCTGCCCGAGTTGAAAGTGATAATCAAATTAAAGAAAGCAGCTTGAGGCCCTTGCTGCCAGAGTGGGGCACTAGACGTCGTCCAAGTCGGGTCAAATGGTGCACAGGTGCACAAGAGTCGTACAGGCGGCACTAGTGTAGGCCACAAAAACCTGTCGCGAATTATCAGCGAAAGCAATTTTTACTATATTAAATTAAGATTTGGTATAATTTGATAGATTTGTATGAAATTTGATGATATATATAGGGTATCATGATTTGAATTAATACTAAAGAAGAAGACTTCATCTATGCCTCGTTTTCCATCCTTCCGTCTTTATCTCATTTACTCCCTCCTGCTTACTCTCTCTCTCTCTCTCTCTCTCTCTCTCTCTCTATGTCTGTCTCTCTCTCTCTCTCTCTCTCTCTCTCTCTCTCTCTCTCTCTCTCTCTCTCTCTCTTATGTCTGTCTCTCTCTCTCTCTCTCTCTCTCTCTCTCTCTCTCTCTCTCTCTCTCTCTCTCTCTCTCTCTCTCTCTCTCTCTCTCTCTCTCTCTCTCTCTCTCTCTCTCTCTCTCTCTCTCTCTCTCTCTCCTCTCCCTCCCTCTCTCTCTCTCTCTCTCTCTCTCTCTCTCTGTCTCTTTTTCTATCTCTCTCTCTGCCTCTCTCTCTCTCCCTCTCCCTCTTTCTCTCTCTCTCTCAATCTCTCTCTCTCTCTATCTCTCTCTCTCTGTCTCTCTCTCTCTCTCTCTCTCTGTCTCTCTCTCTCTCTCTCTCTATCTCTCTGTCTCTCTCTCTCTCTCTCTATCTCTCTGTCTCTCTCTCTCTCTCTCTTTCTCTTTCTCTTTCTCTTTCTCTTTCTCTTTCTCTTTCTCTTTCTCTTTCTCTTTCTCTTTCTCTTTCTCTTTCTCTTTCTCTCTCTCTCTCTCTCTTTCTCTTTCTCTTTCTCTTTTTCTTTCTCTTTCTCTTTCTCTTTCTCTTTCTCTTTCTCTTTCTCTTTCTCTTTCTCTTTCTCTTTCTCTTTCTCTTTCTCTTTCTCTTTCTCTTTCTCTTTCTCTTTCTCTTTCTCTTTCTCTTTCTCTTTCTCTTTCTCTTTCTCTTTCTCTTTCTCTTTCTCTTTCTCTTTCTCTTTCTCTTTCTCTTTCTATTTCTCTTTCTCTTTCTCTTTCTCTTTCTCTTTCTCTTTCTCTTTCTCTTTCTCTTTCTCTTTTCTCTTTCTCTTTCTCTTTCTCTTTCTCTTTCTCTTTCTCTTTCTCTTTCTCTTTCTCTTTCTCTTTCTCTTTCTCTTTCTCTTTCTCTTTCTCTTTCTCTTTCTCTTTCTCTTTCTCTTTCTCTTTCTCTTTCTCTTTCTCTTTCTCTTTCTCTTTCTCTTTCTCTTTCTCTTTCTCTTTCTCTTTCTCTTTCTCTTTCTCTTTCTCTTTCTCTTTCTCTTTCTCTTTCTCTTTCTCTTTCTTTCTCTTTTCTTCTCCATCTCTTTCTCTCTCTCTCTCTCTCTCTCTTTCGCCTCCAAGTGTCTCTCTTCCTCCCCCACTCTCCTCCCTCATCTATATCTCCCTTCAATTTGATCAACAAATTTGTGCATTTGCCAAGTTGAAGGCCGCAATGTGCGCATTGTGCAACCGATTGTGGCACATGCATTGATGCAGCAAATTTAATTTGTTGCCAATGGGCAAAGGGGAATTGAAGAGGCAAGGCTAGATAGATGCTGCTGCATCATCAAGAATGCTAAGTTTGCCGTCGCAGTAGCGATTGTCGCAATGCCAACGCCAACACCGACGTCGACGTTGCTGCCTGCGCGGCTGGCTCTGCGGCTGCAGCATTTGTATTGATTTATGCGCAGGCGGCAAGATGAAAGATGCAACAAATACAAGAGGCACGACTATCGGCTATCGACTGCGATTGCGATTGGGAGTGGGATTGGGATTGGGATTGGAATTGGGATTTTGACTGGGGTATTTGGGCTTTGCGATTGGTGGATGCCACTGCAAATGGCTTATGATATGCGCCACGGTCACAGAGCGTATGCGTAATATGCCAAGCGGAGGATGAGCGGGGCAATAGCATTAACTACATAGAACATGCTCAACATGTGGAGAAGAGGCAGCCAGCAGCAGCAGCAGCAAAGGCAAATACACCGCTACAGAGCATTGACACTATCATCATTATCAGCAGGAGAGCGAGAGGAGGCTCTGTAGTCGAGGTGGAGGGGGCACTCAGTAGTTAGAACCCATTTGGTGAGCGACTATTGACAACCGCAGTTAACAAGCGCTTTAGGAAATTTATCTTTCAAGCATCATAAATCATAAAAAGCAACAACAAGAGCAACAAAAAAATTGAAAACACCAAAGCTAAATGAGTAGAAGGTGGACTAAGAATAAGAGATACCCTGTAATGTGTTGCATGAAGTGTGTTTTGTTATCGATTTTAATCGATAGTATGAAAAACAGCTGGCAAATAAAAAAGTAAACTCCAATTATATCAAAGTTCATACTTCTAAGTTTAAGATAAATAAGTTATCGATACTTATCGATTTTTATTCAAAGATGTCTCTTTCACCCTATGACAGTTCATTTTTGAACTCTTTTATTAATTCTAATGCTTGTGATATCCCAAATAGTGCTAAAACCATTAACATTGTTATCGATATTTATCGATTTTTATCAAATAAATCAAATAAGTGATATATATGCGAATATATGCTGTGGCTTAAGAAGCCTTTGCAATAGTCATGAATTGCTTGATATAATGGAATATATTTATCGATATTTATCGATTGTAAGGTAAGAGCAAGTCTTATATAATATGCAATAATAAATATGTAACTTAATGAGATATTAAGTTTCGTAACTCTAGCTCTAGCAGTAGCCCAAAATATTGATATATCAGCTATCGATATTTATCGATTTGTATATGCGCAAAAGAAATGCTTTCTAAATATGCATTAAATCAGTTTTAAGCAATTCTATTAAACTATTTAAATCATTTTCAGCCAATTTCAATTAGCATTCATTTCCACTACGCCAACATACCCCAATTTCAAACATTTTCTAATGGGTACAGGGTATGCAACAAAAAAAAACTTCGGAAAAGTCGTTCCTTTAGCTCAGCGACTGCTTCTAAAGTTATATAACTTCTTTTTTTTTTTTATTCTGCTCCTCAGTTCGTGGGTGCTCGCAGCAGAGGAGCAAATGCCGAAGGTAGTGAGTGGGAGGAGGCGTGAGGCAGTGAGGGGGACGGCGCTAGAATCGCGCACTTGCCATGCTAGCTGACTTAATTACCCAACTGAAACTTAGCTCCAGCCCAACCAACTGCCTCTCCCTGCCCTAACTCTGTCTGCTCCCTATGCTCATGCTTAATAATAATTACTCGAGTTAAGTCTGATGTGTTTTGCTTTACTTAGTTCCTCATATGCCACAGCAGCTGCTTCACTTTTTTCTGCCTCTTTTCTATATATATATATATATATATAAATATCTTTTTATGTGTATAAAACTTTTTTGTATTCCTTTGTTTTGACTGATTAAGAAAATGATGAAAATGCAGCCAAGCGTCCAAAATGTTGCTGATAAACAACAGCCACAACAACAACAACAGCAACAACATCAATTACAACTGAATATGCGCAGCGAGTGTGTGCAGTCAATAAAACCAACAAACCAGAAGTAGAAGAGGCAGAAAAAGTATTTAGATAATATATTTTTTCTGCTCTAGCAATATATTCTTAGCCATATGTAAGTGTAAGTCGCTTGAGGAATTTAAGCTAAGCTATATTAGGGCTTTTATGATTCATACGTAAAAAGCGTCAGGTCTTTAGTTGGAGCAGAAATTGGCTTAATGAATATTGTATGCCATTGGATTAGCTAATGAAAAGCATTTGTGCATAGAGATACGCTCTTAACTGAACTAATCAAGTCTTGTCTAAGGCAGTTTTAAAAGTTGTTTCTTAGATCCATTTTTACGTCTGTAAGAAAGCAGGGACTTGAGATGGTTTTTATCTCCCAATTTACTATGGGGATTCCTTGATATTTCGGAAGCCCCCCCTTCTACTGAAGCAGTTTTTATATCAACTTGAGTTTGCCAAATTACAAATTGAATTTCTTAAACTCAAATCTATAGCTAAGTTTTACAGTTCAAATGTTAATTTGTATTGTTCATGCCACTCTCTTTATATGTCTCTCAACTTACCACTAACTACTCCCCTTCTTCAACCCCCCCGTTCCCCACTCTCCCACTATCTTTCTCTGTCTCTGCATTTGGCCTCTTCCAATTGATCAATTGGCAAATTGTGCCCCGGCTCAACTCCTAGTCTAAGGCAATTAATTGTTGTTGCTGTTGCATCTTGAGCCGCATTGTACGTGCCATGCTAGAGTCTGGAGTCCATTCAACAGTGCTGTCAAAGCTCTTGCAGCCACTCCCCCTGGCACAACACACAACCGCCCCATCAGTGCCATCCGTGCCACCCGTGCCACCGCTCGGGCCTCTATGGGCATAGCATATGAGCGACATCCAATCATAATTCAGCGTCTTATCGCATTCGTGCACATCTCCAGTTTCGTTTCGAGCGACGCTTGCCACATGTGGCAACACAGCTTGGGCCACTGACCGTAAACTTGCGACAAAATGTCGCGTGCTCTAAACTGCAGTTATGCAACTTTACAATGCCTGACAACTGGCTGACAAGGCGGCCATAAAACGTTGCGCTTTATGATATACAGCGATTTATCGGTCTATCGAATTATCGATAAACAAATTGCAAAGCAACGAATCTATGTGTGTGAGTGTGAGTGAGAATTGTGCTTGAGGATAGACAACTGCTAATAAACGCTTTTCTAGGTCATGCCACAAAGCTCCGAGTCCAGAGCGTGGGTGTTAAATTATATAGCCAGAGGCTATCCGACACTCGAGCTGTTGCAACTGAAACTCTGTTGTCGACGTGTGGCAGCAACATGCGCGCTTCAGTGTCAACCAGGCAGGCAGGCAGCCAGGCAGCCAGCAGGCAGCCAACAGCTTGTGCTTCTGCTTCTGCTTCTCGCAGCCACGCCCACCCCGCCAACTGTAATAATTGTATTTTGCGCCTTGCCCATTTAGTGGGCGTGCACTGTGGTTCGCTTTGACACTCGCTGGCGTATACTTAATGCCAGGCATTTATGCAGCCGCCTCTCCATGGAGACAATCATTAAAAACAATAGATGCTGCCAGCTAACTGCAACGAATTCAAAGTCAATGCCAAAGCCAAAGTCAATAAAAATGCTGCGGCGGCAAAGATGAGAGACAACAACGCATTGCAAAGAGTTCCGATCGTTTGCGCTCTCCCTCTATCTCTCTCTCTCTCTGTCTCTCTTTCGTTCGCTCTATCTCTTTTTGAGACCAGCTAAATTAGTTGTCATGGGAATTTATTGTGCCATTTGCCCAGTATAGACAAAGTCCACATAGAGTGCAGCAGCAGCAGCAGTGTGTGTGTGTGTTGTGTGTGTTGTGTGTGTGTGTGTGTGTGTTGTGTGTGGCATATGAACAAACATGAGACAAATGCGCTACACGAAGTTTTACTGTAGTGCAATATCTCTTATGTGATTTGCTCCAAGCTAAACTCTTATACAATCTGTATAAGAGTGACTTCTATATATAAGTTTAGGCTTATAAGTTCAATAAGATGTCTACTTGACAGTACTTGAACTTATAAACCTAAACTTATGCATAGAAGTCACTCATGATTTGCTTCAAGCTAAACTCTTATACAATCTGTATAAGAGTGACTTCTATGCATAAGTTTAGGCTTATAAGTTCAAGTACTGTCAAGTAGAACTCTTATTGAACTTATAAGCCTAAACTTATATATAGAAGTCACTCTTATACAGAATGTACTGTTATACAGATTGTATAAGAGTGACCTCTACATATAAGTTGAAGTTTATAAGATTATAAGTTCATTAAGATTTCAACTTGAATCACTGATTTCTCTACTCCGTATGCCCAACCCATTTCTAGTTAGGCAAAACTAATATGCTCTACAACACTTGTTAAACAGGGTATTCTTAGCACATTCACATAATACTTTATTGACAAATTTTTCTTTAATTTGGCTAAATTGATAAAAAATCTAAAGAAAAATTCAACTTGAAAGCTTTTTCTGCAAATATTATTGAAGAGTTCTCTATAGCGAGCGACAACTGTATTATATATTACGTGCTTTTTAGCATCGCGTGAGGCCCGCTGCCATTCCTCTCTCACTCTCTGTCTGCCTCTCTCTTTCTATCCTCTGTTGCAACATTTTGATGCAGTCAAGTGTGAGAGACTGCGCAGACTCCCAAGCATCATCAGTGAACCGCACCGCACCGCGCCCGTCCGCCTGCTGCTGATCATGCGCATGATTAGCCAGCAAAGTTCTCAGACATTGTCTATGCTGTTGCAGCTTCTTTTTCTCTCTCTGTATGTATGTATGTGTGTGTTTTTCTTTTCTTTTTACCAATTTGTATTAGAGTTTAATTATGCAAATAATGCGAGTTGCTCAGATTCTCAGACTTTGCTTTCTAACTGTCAACTGTCACACGAGCAAAAGAATTTTGCATAGGCATTAAACATATATATATATATCTATATGTTTATATTTTATATATATATATATATGCATCTCTCACTTTTTTTTTCACATTTTCAGTTTCGTGTTTGTCTTGAGGCACTCATCGGCCCATCATCGGCTGGACTCTCTGCTGTGGCTGTCGTCGCCATCATCGTAATCTATTATTAAAATGCCATTAGAGCGGTGCAGCACCAGCGACTGTCCCAACGGCAATCGCAATTATTGAATATGTATATGCATATATATATATATATATCTACATATATATGCCTCTATATATATGTATATTGGCTTGTTTTTCGTATTTCATATTAAGTCAACTCGCGAAAGATCATATTTCATAGCGCCGATTTCATAGAAAGCCAGCCCCACAAATGTTGCTCTTCAAATATTTGGCGCGAGCAGCTCGCGTGTCCCCAGGCCCGATACGATTTGTACAATTTGGCCAATGTACCCTAACAGTGGGTAGTATCTGAATAGGCATGTATTTGGGCATAAGTTTCTAGCATAACTTAGCTTTAAAGATTTCATTGATTCGGCTTTTGATTGTGACTTAGCTTCAATCTTCCTGATAACTAAGTAAGGACAAACTTCAAAGCATTCTCAGATCTTGAAGTATTAGAGAATTTCTATATATGAATTCGATTCCTACTCATGATCATATAGATCATCTATATTATCAGCGGGCTGGTCTACCTGAAAACTTCTTCGTCACTGAGTAAAGACAAACTTCAAAGCATTCTTAGATCTTGAAGTATTTAAGAATGTCTATATTTGAATTCGATTCTAACTCACGATCATATATATCATATATATCATCAGCAGGCTGGTCTACCGAAGCCTTCTTCGCCACTGAGTAAAGACAGACTTCAAAGCATTCTTAGATCTTTTAGTATTAAAGAAAATCTATATTTGAATACGATTCCTACTCATGATCATATAGATCATCTATATTATCAGCGGGCAGGTCTACCTGAAGCCTTTTCTGCCACTGAGTAAAGACAAACTTCAAAGCATTCTTAGATCTTAAAGTATTAGCGAATATCTATATATGAATTCGATTCCTACTCATGATCATATAGATCATCTATATTATCAGCGGGCTGGTCTACCTGAAGCCTTTTCTGCCACTGAGTAAAGACAGACTTCAAAGCATTCTTAGATCTTTTAGTATTAAAGAAAATCTATATTTGAATACGTATTCTAACTCACGATCATATAGATCATCTTATCATAATAATAGTTTGATCTACCTGAAACCTTCTTCGCCACTGAGTAAAGACTTACTACAAAGCCTTTTGAGCTTTTATGTTTTGGAATCCAATATAGATCATCCATATTCCTACTACTCTCTATCCATCTATATGATATATAGTATATATATCCTCTGACCTACATCATTCCCACAAATATCAAACTTATATTCCTTCTGTCCGTAAGTGTATTTCCAGTTCATTAACATCAACTCTAGCTTTACTTTTTAGTGCTTGGTTTTTGGCTCCCTTTTTTTTTTTGTTGGCTTGTGTAAATCAATTAAAGTGTGGCTCAAGTGCCAAGCGATTGGCCAGCGCTTCGTTTTAGCCAAATTAAGACTTTGCATAATCAAGTGCCAAAAAAAAAAAAAAGCTAGAAAAACAGCAAATGCGAAACCTGTGGCAAAAAAAAAAAAAAAATGGGTTTGCATTCCACAAAAAAAAACCAGAGACCATTAAACACAATTAAGTTTTCAGCATTTTCCTATGTCAACCTCTCCCTTGCTCTCTCACTCTCACACTGACTCTCTCGCTCTGCCTTGACTTGCTCAAATTAACAGTTCATTAGCTAAAGCTCTGGCAAATATTTTGCTTCTTGCAAGCAATTATTGTCCCCTTTGGGACAGACCCTTGGGCGCTTAGCTCTGATGATGTGTGTTTTGCTATGGACACCTTTGTTTTTCTGGTGACCCCTGTCGAAAACTTCGTCCCCCCCTCTGACCCCCATAAGTTCAACTAACACAACTATCGAAAGCCGTTATATAAATCTTTTCGCACATTTGAGCTGTGAAACTGGCCGTAGGTCAAAATTTGTCTCTCTCTCTCTCTCTCTCTCTGATTACAACAAATATTGTTTGTAGTCACTGATTAGCTAGCGTTGAAATCAGCTCATTGAGTTCATTGATTACAGTTATATTGCCATATCGTAATACTTGCCATAGCTCGAGCCATTTGGCTTCCACCACGGTAAGTTTATTAGTTCTTATGTGATTTTTAAAGACTTTTCGCTTGTGTTTTGATATTGAAAATGGATTTTTATTTTATTTATATATATATATATTTTAGTATTTGTGCTATTTTCTGTGATTTTTAGAGTATATACTTCATTGTCATATTTTTTCTTCAATTTTTTATATTTTTATACTCATGGAGTAAAAGAGGTATATGGGCTTTGTGCAATGCCCATGATGTCCGCTCGGTAACATATGATTGAAGAGAGGAAATTTGAACTAGCAGCAGCTTTTCGCAGGTTTCGCGGTATCTCTTAGTCGGACACTCCCTACTAGAACACTCTTACTTATTTTACATTAATTTTGTAGTTTATTTAAGATAATTTTGACCATACTGTCTTCAAAGTTTGGTTCTTATTATTGAAGCTAGAGACAAGAAAATTTGAACTAGCAGCAGCTTTTCGCAGGGTTCGCGGTATATCTTAGTCGGACACTCCCTTCTAGAACACTCTTACTTATTTCATATAAGCTTTGTAGTTAATTTAAGATAATTTAAGCCATGCTGTCTTCAAAGTTTTTTTCATACTATTGAAGCTAGAGTCAGAATATTTGGACTAGCAGCAGCTCTTCGCAGGGTTCGCGGTATCCCTTAGTCGGACACTCCCTACTAGAACACTCTTACTTATTTTCCATCAAATTTGTAGTTAATTTAAGATAATTTAAGCCATGCTGTCTTCAAAGTTTGTCTTCTTTCTAGTTTCTATCAGCCAAGCTATTATCATATGCATATTTTTGTATCCTCCATTGTCAGTTTATAGTTCTCTTCATGGTTATCAATTCCTGTTCGCTTTCTTTATGGCCATAAACCTAGTTTATAATGAATGCAAGCGACACGGGGAATATTTCGCACTCCTTGAATATGAATTTATTCGACAAATATTTGATTTCAGCACGCTTCCATTTAAAGTGCATTAAATTCATATTAAATTTCCATAAATATCCAAGAAAAAAAAAACAAAAAAAAAACAAACAACAAATTAATTTGTATCTCGCGATAAAAGCAATCAGCGCGAAATCGAAAAGTCAAAATGAAATATTCATAAATATGCATAGAGCGATTTATATAAATATTAAAGCGCTTAGAACATAAAGAAAACAACTGTAAACCAAATCTGGATTATCTTCAAAGGTGTATATATATATATATATATATATCTATATAACAACTAAATCGGACCTATAAATATGCATTAAGCCCATTTGTAGTGTTTGTCTCTTTTGTATCTTTTGTCTCTGATTGTCTTGTTTGAGACAATGGCTTCTGGGGCGGCGGAGGCGGCGTGGGCGGCGTGTGCTCGTGGGCGTTTACACTTATGGGCCACTGTTGCATACCAGCAGGCGTTGGAGCGAGCGACTGGGCCACGTTGGTTGCGGGCCCGGCTAATTGGCATGCGTCGCAGTTGAATTGAGTTTCGAGCTCGCCTGTGTTCGCCTGTCAGCGTCAGCCCAGGAATTTGTGCGCCCAAATTGGCAGCTATTGTTGGACGCGCTGTTCGCTGTTCGCTGCGCTGGAGGAGCTCTGACCTACTTAGGCGCCAGTGCGCCTTCTGGCAGTAATCCAAAAACAGTCAACGCATTGCATTTATATATATATATATATATATATATGTATCTGGCGAATACTTGTATCTCTACTGATGGCACACTGACAAATTATCATATATATCTCTCTCTTTTCTTACCCTCTCTCTCTCTCTCCCTCTCACTCACTCTCTCTCGCTGTGTGCTCGCTCCATAAAGAGATGGAGCCGCCCAAAAAGGCTTTCATATTGCATTTTCAGAGCCAGAGCCGCTGTCTGTTTGCGAGCGTTTAACTGATAATTGATTGATTTATTGCTTTATTGTTTGCTAAATAAGCCACAAAAGCAACATAAATACAAAACACACACTCACACACACTCGCACACATACACAATGCACAAATGAAATTAAACACAAAACGTATCAAAACAAAAAGCTAAATCGATTCGATCCGAATCGAATCGCAACGCATCCAATCGAAATCGAGTCGAATCGATCTTTAAAACGCCTCAACACAGATAAAAATTTTGAGAAATTATATGAGTACGAACGTGGAGATACCCTGGATTTTATTTTCTTTTACTAGATGGATTGCATATATCCCTCTCTATCAGACTCTTTCCTCTATGCCTCTCTCTCTGCATATATCCATTTCTGTTTGTCTCCTTCCAACTGTTTCCTTGTTCAGTCTCTTTCCTCTATTGGTTTCCCTCTCTCTCGCTCTCCATGCCTCTCTCTCTCTCTCTATCGCTATCTCTATCTTTCTCTTTTGCTCTGTCTCTTTCTCAGCATATATATAACGACATTAGTCCCCTTGCAATTCTCTCATCTCTCTCTCTGTCACTAGCTTTCTCTTTCACTCTCTCTCTCTCTCTCTCTCTCTCTCTCTCTCTCTCTCTCTCTCTCTCTCTCTCTCTCTCTCTCTCTCTCTCTCTCTCTCTCTCTCTCTCTCTCTCTCTCTCTCTCTCTCTCTCTCTCTCTCTCTCTCTATCTCTCTCTCTCTCTCTCCTTCTCTCTCTGCACATATATCACGACATCAGTCTCCTTCCAACTCCTTCCTCTCTCTCTCCTACTTCTTACCTCAACTAGCATATATTCCTTTTAATCATTTTTGTGATTACAGGGTATATGAAACAAGAACACGCACTGCCACTGCCAAAAACCAACTCAAACATGTCATTTTTTTGTAGCTTGGGTAAAAAGGGGTTTTTGGGGCTTGAGGAACTCGTTGAATGAGGAACTTGTTGAATGTAGTTGCTGTAGTTATGGTCAGATAAGTAAAGGTCTCCCGCTCTCTCTCTCTCTCTCTTTCTCTCTCTTTGTCTCTGTCTCTGTCTCTGTCACTTTTTGAATGCCGACACGTCGAAGGACATGAAATGTCGACTTCCAATGCTGCGCGCTGACAGTCAAAGCTATTCCCACAAACATAATTCATATGAGTTGATCGAGGGACATCTTTTCGAGATGGTATTTAAATCGTTGTTCATATTGTGAAATGAGCTCATCAGATTCGCATATATATATATATATATATATATATTATAATAAGATTTCCTGTAGTATATCTTCCTTGAAAATTAGAGCTTCAATGTCGTAACAGTTTGCATTTTGTCTCCGACTGCGTCTAATTGGATAACAATGGAACTCGAGATATTGCGAAAGCAATTTATAAATATATATATATATTTTAAAATGCTCATATCCGACTGTTTGCATACCCTGTATGTGTGTGATAAGTGTGGCAACTCATTAACAACAGTTAAGGTTCGACTGTACAAATTATGCAAGTCAATTGAGCAGCTGCCAAGATATAAGACACACAAGACACAAGACATACAAAGATACAAAGATACAAAGATACATAGCTACAGAGCTATCAAATTGATTTGATTAAACTTGAAGCGTAATTTGCTTATGTAAACTGCTCGCCGGAACTGCGCTCATAATCATGCAAATGTGTCGTGCTGGCTGAGATAAAGAGATGCGGCAAATGCTAATTGATAGGTAAACCAGCCAGCGTCCCACCCCCTTCTCTCCCTCTCTCTCGCACTCCTTTACTTAAATGCAGATTGGCTCTTACAAATATGTGCATTAAATTTTAAATTGAGTCAATTTCTTAAGCAAATTGCTGCGCTAATGTCTGGACCAACACTCGCACACACACACACACACACACACACACACACACACACACACACACACACACACAGACATCCTGCCACACACAGTTGCGGAAGCAACAAACGGATGTGCGGAAGCAATATTAAAATGCAATTAAACAAATAATCGCATCACAGAGAGTCTGTGTAAATTATTTAAATGAAAATTAGCTGCATTATGCATTATATATATATATATATATATAAAGCAGGTGTATGTAAGAGTGAACAGCGTATGGTAGAGCAGGAGGAGGAGGAGGAGGAGAAGGAGGTTCGAGGGGTTCGAGGCTGAGCATCTTAATCATTGCGCTGCATTTGCTGTTTGTATACAAACAAGAATTTTAATGCCTCAATCAAAATAAATTGATGCAGAAAACAAAGAAATAAGAAAGAGGCAGATATTGTGGGACAAGACGAATAAAAGATACACTTGCTCTTATACGAGGCTAAACTTTATTTTATTGATAGTAATAAGTGGGCTGAAAGATGAGTGGGAGGAAACCTGGGATATGGGAAAGATAAGAGTGAGATGGGTGAAATGGACGATATGGAAGAGATGGTTGGTTATGGGAAGTAAAGGAGGTATGGGAAGTATGGGATATATAAGGAAGAGTTGGGAGTTGTTAAGCTGCTTGAAAATACATAATGACTTTTTATGCTATGTATATCAATTTCTAGCTTTAAATATATATAGATATTAAAGCAAAATATACAAAAGTCTTCAATATAAAGTCTTAAGACTAAGATATATTCAACTATTTAACATAAAAGTATCTCATAGACAAAATTAATTGTCTTCCTTTGCTCTGTTTGCAACAAAGTTTTATGTAGTTAGCTACAAAAAGAAGACTAGAGATAGAGTGAGAGAGAAAGATAGAACTAGATATACGAAACTATATATAGATATTAATCCATTTGATGATTAGTAGATATAACATTCCATGCCTTTAGCATGATTTGATTTTGAAAGTCTCTGCAGAAAAACAGCTAGCAAGAAGTCTAACAAAGTTCTGATTGAAGTCAAAAAAATACGCTACAAGTGTTTACACTCTGCTATCAATGATAATACACTATATATATATATATACCAAAAACAAAACTTCAATAGCTCGATTAATAAGCATCGAGAGTTTAACATATGCCAGCTTAGACATAACCAAATCCAAAGCAAACCAAATTGAAGCTAAAGATCAACTAAGATAGCTCAGCTTTGACACAAGATCATATTGCAATAGTGCCCAACTGGTGCAGAGGGTATGTATATATATACATCTATATACATATATGGATATATATATACATATAAAAGAAGACAACAAATGATCAACAATTTGGTCAGGTTGTTGTTGTCGAGCAGTCTAAAGCTGTTGGCCTGTTGGCTGTTAGCTGTTGGCAGTTGGTAGCTGGTGCCAATTTGATGGCCATCAGTTGGACCGACTGTCAAACGCATGCCAACAACAGTTTAGTGCAACAATTAGCAACACATTTTCGCCAAAGTGCCACAGACAGAGGGAGCCAGCCGAGTCGACCAAAGACGACACAGACAAACAGACGGGCAGGCAGGCAGGCAGGCAGGCAGATGGACAGTGGGACAATCGCTCTTTCAGGCAGTCGGCCAATTGGCAGAGAGCAGAACCAGAACTACGAGTACCCCTACTCGTAGCCGCCCCCCCTGCCTACCCTACCCTAACCCCTAACAGCCACAGCCACAGTCACAGTCACAGTCCTCTGTCTGGCTAAGTGCTTGGCTGTCCCGGTTGGTTCTTAATCAAGCGTTAATTTGCCGGCCAAGAGACAAGCCCGACGCTGCAACATTGTTGCCTGTTGCCCGTTGCCCGTTGCCCGCTGCCCGTTGTCTGTTGTCTGCAATTGAACCAGCATTTGTCTAGAGAAGCTTTTCTGCTTTTAGAGATGCGCAAAACAAAAAATGAAAAAAAAATATCAAAAATGTATTGGCCAGTTGCTTCGGAAATATGTTGAAATTATCTATAGCACGTCAACTGAAATACTTGGCTTATTAGTCTTTGATAGTATAAAACAAAGTATTTTAAGACCCGGAACATAAGAAACTTACTATAGACTGATAAGGTCGGTGTAGAAGTGAGACTAAGACAGAGAACGAGAGAGAGACAGAAGTTAGAGAAGTTATGTCTAGAAAAACTTAAATTTTAAATTGATTGAGAGTAAAGATTTTTAAAGAAGAATTCTTAGATTCTATAGAGAACTTTACTCTAAGTTAGTAAAGAGCCAGCTGTAAGCAGCTTGCTTTAAGATCAAACTTCTTCTATGACTTTAGATTGCGTATAGCCGCACAACGCTGGCTTATACTAAGCATAGCTGTGGCAACATCTTCCTTAAGTGCATTTCGTCTAACGCTAATTGAGTGCGAACAACAACAAGAGGAAGCCTTGTGAGGATTTGGCACTGTCCGCATGCCAATTGGACGCGCTGCAGCTTTGTCTGGAGGCTTGTGCCACTTTTTTTGTTTCTAGCAAATTGAATTTAACGCCTGAAAAAGAAAAATAAATTAAATATATTTAATAAAGAGACGAAATAGGCTTAAGCTAAGCAGAGATTGTCTTAGATTTTGTTGTATATATAATATGTTAATGTAACGCTTAATTGAATTAAATGAAAGAGAGAGAGAGAGAGAGACAGATAGAGGATAGAGGATAGAGGATAGATGATAAAGGATAGAGGATAGAGGATAGAGGATAGAGGATAGAGGATAGAGGATAGAGGATAGAGGATAGAGGATAGAGGATAGAGGATAGAGGATAGAGGATAGAGGATAGAGGATAGAGGATAGAGGATAAAGGATAGTGGATAGAGGATAGAGGATAGAGGATAGAGGATAGAGGATAGAGGATAGAGGATAGAGGATAGAGGATAGAGGATAGAGGATAGAGGATAGAGGATAGAGGATAGAGGATAGAGGATAGTGGATAGAGGATAGAGGATAGAGGATAGAGGATAGAGGATAGAGGATAGAGGATAGAGGATAGAGGATAGAGGATAGAGGATAGAGGATAGAGGATAGAGGATAGAGGATAGAGGATAGAGGATAGAGGATAGAGGATAGAGGATAGAGGATAGAGGATAGAGGATAGAGGATAGAGGATAGAGGATAGAGGATAGAGGATAGAGGATAGAGGATAGAGGATAGAGGATAGAGGATAGAGGATAGAGGATAGAGGATAGAGGATAGAGGATAGAGGATAGAGGATAGAGGATAGAGGATAGAGGATAGAGGATAGAGGATAGAGGATAGAGGATAGAGGATAGAGGATAGAGGATAGAGGATAGAGGATAGAGGATAGAGGATAAAGGATAGTGGATAGAGGATAGAGGATAGAGGATAGAGGATAGAGGATAGAGGATAGAGGATAGAGGATAGAGGATAGAGGATAGAGGATAGAGGATAGTGGATAGAGGATAGAGGATAGAGGATAGAGGATAGAGGATAGAGGATAGAGGATAGAGGATAGAGGATAGAGGATAGAGGATAGAGGATAGAGGATAGAGGATAGAGGATAGAGGATAGAGGATAGAGGATAGAGGATAGAGGATAGAGGATAGAGGATAGAGGATAGAGGATAGAGGATAGAGGATAGAGGATAGAGGATAGAGGATAGAGGATAGAGGATAGAGGATAGAGGATAGAGGATAGAGGATAGAGGATAGAGGATAGAGGATAGAGGATAGAGGATAGAGGATAGAGGATAGAGGATAGAGGATAGAGGATAGAGGATAGAGGGTAGGGGATAGAGGATAGAGGATAGAGGATAGAGGATAGAGGATAGAGGATAGGGGATAGAGGATAGAGGATAGAGGATAGAGGATAGAGGATAGAGGATAGAGGATAGCAAATACAGATAGCGAGAGGTCAGCAGGCAGGTTCAACAACCTGATCTGCCTCCCTCTCTATCTCTCTCTTTCATCAATAACATTTGTATGCAATTTGAATGAATTGAAATGTTTTTCATTATATATATTTTTTTTTTGCTTAAATTTCGTTTTGTTTTGGCAGAACACTTAACAAAACTGGCCAAAACGACGAAGACTGAATTGATAGAAAGACGTCGGCATTGAGGGGCGCTCGAGACCAACTCCAAGTCGAACGAACAACAACAACGAACCTAACAAATCTATCGGTAAAAGATAATAAATTTTATGACAAACCTTTGTTCAATTTATTGTTATTATTATCAGCTCTTTTTTTTGTGTGTGCTTTCTGATATCTGATGTATGTATATAAATATATTTTCTATATATATAAATATACATAGAGTTTTTGCGGCTGCTGTTGAACAATAAAAATCAGGACTATTGTCTGGCGCTCTAAGTCAATAGACTCTACAAAAGCTAGATGAAAACCAGCAACTTGATTCGAGTGTGCCAAGTGTGTGCCGAGTGTGTGTGTGTGTGTGTGTGTGTGTTTGCCACACGTTGACAATTAAAACCGTTACCAAATAGTTGACTAATTTATCGATCAGCCTTTGTTCCAAATGTGCCTCATTATTATTTTATATTTGTATTTTGATTGTTTTTCTTCTTCTGTTTTTGCGCACGTTTGTTTTTGGCTTTGCGAATTGTTTGGCAATTGTTGTTGGCTCATTTTCGAATGTTGATTTCGAATTCGAGCGAAAGAAAGTCTCGCCGAAGATGCGTTGCAACTATTCAAATAGATCTCGCAACTGCCCATTAAAGACATACGTAATCTATTTAAATGTATTCGCCTAGAGTTTGTGAACTGCTGGTGTAAGACCAGTTCTAGTTCCATTTCTAGTTCGCAGTCAATCGACGGGGATTTTTTTTGAAATGTCGTAATATGATATATAATCGAAGCAAATTGGAACTGGATTCAGTTCAAGTTGATAGCTGCAGCTGAAGCAATGTGTAAATATAGGAAAAGCAAATTGAGTAATCGAATTACATCGTGGAACTAGTTACAGCTCCAGTTGTTGTATCTTGTTATCATATTTGTTACGATTGTTGATGTAAACTTTGACATTGTAAGGAATTGTAAGGAATTGAACTAGTTCCGTTTTTTAGTTCATTCATTTAGTTTTATCACCTATGTTCAAATAAACTAGTTACAGCATTCGGAACAAGTAAGCAAACTGAGTTATTAAATCATATTGTAGAACTAGTTCCAGTTCCAGCACTTGTTAGCTGCGCTGTTGCATGACGATAAGCCTTACGCTTGTTGATGTGAACTTTGGCATTGTAAGAAATTGAACTAGTTCCGTTTCTTAGTTCATTCCTTCAAATAAGCTAGTACATCATTCAGAACTAGTAAACTGTTTCATTTGAATCGAAATAGTTGCATCAGTTCTTTTCTCTCCTAGTTCACAAATTAGTTCCAGCTCAAGAGCTGTTAGTGCATAACTGAGTTCCATCTGAAAGCCTGGGCTAATATCTTTCTTAGTTCATAGTTATAGTTCGTAGTTTGTAAATTGAGGTATGCTCGCTCATAGTTCACAGCTCTGCATCATTTTAAAGAGTTGAGCTCAAGTTCCAATTCAGAAATTTACTTAAAGTCACTTTTAGTTCACAGTTTAGTTCTTATGTTAGTATTGACTTGACATTTCTCATAGTTTACAGTTGAGTTTTAGTAGTTGGCTACTGTGATCAGCTCCTAAAATCAGTTGCAATCCGAGAACTACATAAGTTAAGTTCCGGAATCGAATAAAGATTTGACAAAACTTATCTAAGAACATAAGTTCAGCTCATAAGAATAAACTCTTTAATATTCACTCAAAATTATCAAATTAATCAATCTTTAATCTGCATTTTGTCGAAAGAACTTAAATATTTTGCTAAACTCGAAATTGTAATCCCAACTTTCCATCCATCAATAATTAATATTGTCAAAGCTCCGATTTTGAGCAGATTGGGAAGATAAGCTAAAAGAGCGGCGATTAAATCAAATTATGAGAAATGCGAATCATCAATCGCTGATTGAGCAGCTAGCTATCAACTATCAATGAGAACTAGCTTTGCATAATGCCAGCCAAATGCTAAAGAGCGACTAATTTATTGGGCCAAATATTAGCATCGGCTGTCAGAGCTGCCAACACAGTCCAATAAAAACGGAGCCGGATTTGGTTGCTGGCGTGAAGTTAATGCCGTTGACAGTCGGACAACTTTGGCAAAATACTCAGCTCGTAAAGATCTTCAAAATATTTATCAATACAGTAAGAAGATGCAGAGCGAAAGATGGACAGAGAAAGAGAAAGAGAACGAGAACGAGAACGAGAGCCATAAAGAATCTCTGAGCCTGAGATATGTAAAATATGCGCCTAAGAAGTCAATAAAAATGTTAACAAGCTCGACTTAGCTAGAACTAATAGAAATATATAGGTAGAAAATTGGTATTTCGACAGGAAATCGCAATTAGGCAGCAACTAAAAGTGACCGATTAGTAGATACCCTGTAACTAAAATCCAGGTCACATAGAGCTGAAAATGTGATTGGACGAGCATTTGAGAAAAAAATCTTATAGATGATGCTATTGGGCTGCAATTATAAAGTGGCCAACCAGCAGATACCCTGTAATTTGCAACTAGCTGTCATGTGTACATAGAAAATGTGAATTTGAAGCATCTCTTAAAAATATATCTGAAAAATAGGAATTTTTACTGAAAGTTGTCATGGAAAAGTAGCTAAAAAGCTAGGCCAAGAGATACCCTGTAACTACAAATTTGCTGAAATTGGTCTATCCCCAAGAACTTAATATATGAAATACCAGAAATCTTCCTGAGCAACGAATATTTCTAGAACTAATCGCAAAAGTGTTAAACTAGCAGATACCCTGTAATTTGAAAATAGCTGTCATTGATATATATCTAAAATATATGTTTATAAAATAGTAGAAAATTGTAATTTCCACAAAAAGTCATAAAACATGTGTCAAAAATGATCGAATAGCATATACCCTGTACATTTCCTAACATACGACCTTTTTTTCTTTGTTTTCCCAAAAATTTCCGATTCTAAATGAAAACTATTTGGATATTCCACCTGCAACTGGCAAACATTTGCATAGTTAATTTGTCAAACTTTCTCATTTGATAGCTGAGAGGGCACCTTTCACTTAGTTAAAGGTTGATAAACGACGAACTCCACTCGAAAATGAACTGAAAACAAACTGAAATGAACTGAAATTATCAGACATAAATATCAATATAAAGCAAGTGTTTAAAGTAGCCGAGCAGATCGTGAGAAAGGCCCCAGTCCAAGCCCCAGCCCCAGTCCAAGCCCAAACCACATCCCAAACACCAGCTTCAGCTCAATTCATTGATGAAATACGAGTGCATTTTAGACAGTTTCTCCCTCTCACTCACACTTACTGCTCCCCCGTGCCGTCACTGTCTTTCTGTGAGTGGACAATCAACTGCAGTTAAGCAAAAGGTTCTCTCATTCATTCACACTTGGCTCGCTTTGGGCCACAATTAAGATACATAAATTGCTGTGAATATATCTATTTATTCCAATTGGAATTCAAGTTCCAACTGGCCAGTTCCAACTAACAAATGGGCGCTGCCATTGATATTGATGCTGAGGGCGTGGTCTTTGGGAAGACCGAGAAACTAAAGAAGAAGTTGAAGTTGGAACTGAAATATTATTATTATTATATCAAAGGTGTCAGGTCTCAGGTCTCTTCTCTCAGCTGGGAGGCAAAATGTATGATCTACATAATGTAACGGCATCTGAACACGTTTTAACTGAAAATAAATTCACAAATTAAATATACATAAAATATGAAATAAACTATAGATTGATAAATAGATAAATTCAAGATACAATATTACAATGCCCAAAAGAAAAATTTTGAATAATGAATAAATATTTGTATGAATCAGATTTCGAATACGAAAAAATATTTAGTCATAATTCAATATTATTATTGTAATTATTATCGATTTCCTGTTGCACATGTTTTGTTTGTTCTTTTAGATATTTTGACTAGAATTAATAGTTATAATGCCAAACTATAGAGCTGGAATGCCAAACTGTTCAAGCTGGAACAATTTTGAATTCAGTTTGTGAAATTCAGTTGGTCCTTCAGGCGCTCTGTTCCTTCCAGTGGAAAGCGACAGAGCTTAGTTAGTTTCTAGATAATATAGTTAACTATAGATAAATAGATTTATAGTAGTTAAGTAACAAAATTGAAGTCGTATTGGCATATTTGAGATCACAACGCGAAATTTTATAGAAAGAAGAGATGAGAACATCAACAGGAGAGAAACTCTTTTGAGACCCTTTCTTTTGGGAACCTGGTAGAATATTTAAGCAGAAACATAGAAAAAGTGAATCTCATTTTAGGAATCTGTAAGGTTCAGTTCATCATCCATTCCATAATCTCACTTGCAAATGTTTGCATGTTTGCTTTGAACTCTACAAGTTCAATTTTCTCTTAGACTTTATGGGAAGCAACAGATGGCAGTTGCCAGATGAGCAATATATACCAATCTCTCTATGCTCTCCTTGAGGGTTCTAGAACTGAACAATGTAAGTCTAGTGAAAATCGATTACTAATTCAATTGCTTTATACATGCCTTACAAAATATCCAAATGGATAATATTTGATATATATTGATATACATATATATATATCTATTTATACAAATATATATATATATATGGGCAGATGTCTATATGCCCATATATATATATATATTTGTATAAATAGATAAAGATCCAAGTCTCTCTAAGTTATAAGCTTTTTCGTATGAATTAATTAGGTTTCGATTGGGTTGTCAAGCATATTCAAGATTGAGGCGTTTCCCCCAGCGCCTTCTCAAGCTAATAATCGTGCCGCCCATTTATAATCGATTGATAGGTGTGAAAAATATCTTTTAGCTTTGTCTGCAGTGAAAAAAAAAAATAAAAAAAAAACAACAAAATTCATATAAAATACGAACTCTGGTCAAGAGTGAGAAATGTTTTGATTTCGAACAAACAAACGCCACAGGAGTCGCACAGCAGCTGAATAACTATTCGTAGCGCTGCTCTTCAGCTGCGACTTTTGGGGCCCTTTCAAAATTATTTAAATTCACCTGTGTGTGTGTATGTGTGTGTGTGTTTTTGAAATACGAACGTGTATTTATTAGCGATTAAGTATCAAACATAAATATACATAGACAGCAGAGATCGCCGTTCGTCTCGGTTCTATACAGATCTGTTCTGGGAGTTGGGGAGTTGATACTTCAACTGCCGGCATAGATTAGAATTAGGAATTTACTGTGAAATTATGCAAATCGTTGCTAACGAATTTTTTTTGGAAAGTGTCAAAAGCCACCTAAGACCCAAGAACCTAAGAAGAGCTGAGTATAAAGAACATCGTCGTCCATCGTCCGCACATATCGCATAGGATCAATATATCGTATAGTAGATGTGGACTAAACATATCCCAAGAGCAGGTGCCATACGAAACTGATATCTTTATCGGCTGGCCTCTCGTTAGCTGGCCAACAACTGACAGTGGAAGGTGTGAAAAGCCCAGAAAGAACAGAACAGAACAGAACAGAAAAAAAAACAGAATATGAATGTGAACAGTGTGAATAGTGAATAGAGTGAATTGTGAACGATACGATTCTTCATTCGCTTGGCTCGCGCTAAAGTTCAACACTCGAACGAATCAATTGAAATGCAAATGTCGCAGCAGTCGACAAACTAATATTTGAATACAAAATGACAAATCGTTGAATTATGAACGGCATGTTATGCACAAGATAACAGCCAATCCAATCCATCTGACTAGCTGCCTATGTGCCACGCCCCCCAACTGATATGCTTATATAGTGAAAGATTTGTGAGTGGGGCAAAGGAGTATGGGGAGTATGAGTTGGTTAGCTCAACTAGCAGATGCTCTGTTTATGTTATGTTAACAGCTGTTATAATGTTAAAGAGCTGTTAAGTCTCATTTACTTATATATTTATATATTTAGTAGTTTATAGTATACTAAATTGTTTGTAAAATTTGTTGAAGTGCTGTTAGTTACAGCATTAATAACATATACTTACTATAACATACATTTGATCTGTTGTTCTTAGGCCAAGCATACAGAATGATAACTAAGCTCTTGAATGTCTATCATGTTAATAGCTTAACATAATGTTAAAATGCTGTTAGATTGGTCTTCGTGTCTTTAATGATAAACATAAACTAGAACTTGTTCTTTATATATAGTTCAGTGCACGAAACACCCTAACATCTCATCTTTTTCCAGGGTATTCTCTTGCGCCATTTGATACGCTTTTGTGTTTTTGTTTTTGGTTCTAAATGCTGTTCGCTGCTTCTACACAATTCACACTTTTGAAATGTATTGAGATATTTGGCTTGCGTGTTTAGAAAAGAGAAAGGAATCTCAAATAGCTAATGCCAAGCGATGGGGCACAGTCATAATAGATATGTAGATGGATGGCTAGATGTTTAGATGTTGCTCAGTTGCTCGCTTTGGTAAACGACTTCTCTTACTTGTGTGTGGAAAGATGCGGCAAAACATTTTGCAGGTGTTTGTTCCAGCTAGTTGTTGTTGTTGTTGCCTGACTTGACATATGCAACAAGCTGTCCAAAGCAAGGCCAGCAACTGGCTGCAGCAGAGTTTATGTTGCTGCTGTTGCTGCTGCTGGTGCTGCTGTGGCCATGGCCAAGGTCCATGGCTAGCACGACAGCAACAACTGCACAGCAACTGCAACTAACGAGGCACGTTGCCAGCGAGTCGGCCGTGCGGCAAGTGCTTGTTGCTTGTTGCTTCTCTCTATCTGTCTCTCTCTCTCTCTCTCGCTGTCTATGTGTGTGCGCATCTAACAGTTAACTATGCAAACATATAAGGCTAATATGATGCGAAGCTGAGCAGACCAAGACACACGTGGCGTATGCGCAATGTCGCTAATTAGATTGCAGCAGCAACAATTGCAGTTGCACCAGCAGCAACTATTGCTCGTAAATTAGCAAAGCGACAGCAGACTGTTTTTTTTTTGGTTTTGGCCAGTTGTGCTGCTCTCTCTCTCTCTCTCTCTCTCTCTCTCTCTTTCTCGTAATCTATTGTCGTCTATCAAAGCGCATCGTGCTGCCAATGTTGCATTGCTGCCGCTGCTGCTGCTGCTGCTGCCGTGCGTTACAGTTGCTGCTTGTTGTTGCAGCTGCGGCAATCATTCACTTTTAGCCAAAGCATAATAATAATATTTCAGCTAGTCGCAGTTGCCAGGCACGCGATTCATCTTAACTCTATACGCGCCTGGCCTTAAACATCTGAGAGCGGGGGGCATGGAACGGAGAGGCTTAAGCTCCAAGAAGCATTGCATTTCGATTTAATCGAGTTCGCTGCTGTCGCTGTCGTTGCCATTGCTGCTGCTGCTGTTGCTGCTGCTGCTGCTGCTGCTGCTGCTGATCTGATCTAAGTTGCATTTAATAATCGTCGTCGTCGTCTTCAACAGTCGCAACAAGTTTACAACAGGCAAAACAGGCTAAAGCAAGACTGCAAAGTATCAAGTGCATGATGGCAACGATGGAATACTCTGAAATTTTAGATAATAAGATCTAAGCATCACCTATATATAGAGTGAGATCTCTCTCTCTCTCCCTTTGACTGATATACCGATCGATTGATGACTAAAAGAGTAATTGATATACAGACCACTTGATTGACTGCATCAGTGATTGATTGATAATCTAAAAGTATTAAAGATTGATTGATACATAGCAAAAGTAATTGATTGACAGAATGATTGATTGACTAACAGATTGACTAACTCATTAAATAACAAATTGACTGATAGTCTCAACCACTGATTGACTGACTGATTGACTGCTTCAATGATTGACAGACTGATTGATTTGCCAAATGAATGAATGATTGATGATGTGACATATTGACTGACTGATAAACTGATTAGGCGATTGCTCTACAGCCTGACGGCTAACCATGTGTTATACTGATTAACCCACTAAGCAAGAGATTGACTGACTGACTGACTGACTCAACCATACATCACACAATTCATAAAGCAATTGCAATACCCGAAGCAAGTGTATTGCAAAAAAAAGTAGCTTGAGAACATTGTTGATGTTTTTGCTGCTGTTGTTGTTGCTGCTGTTGCTGTCAACGTCAAAGTCATGGCAAATGCGTTGCTGTTGCTGCGGCTGTGGCTGCGGCTGTTGCGCCTACATTCATATTTCAGCAATTAAAAATCTAATTGACAAATACTTGAAAGACAACGTGCAGGCAGCCAACAGAGAGCCAGCCGCTGCAGCTGCTCCACATGCAACGCCACAATCTCCAATAGCAACAGCAGCTGCAGCAGCAATAGTCACAAATACAGCAGCATTAGCAATTGCATTTCTCTATGTTTTTGGTTGCATCTTGTTTTGATTTTTAACTGCCGTTCACAACAAGTTTTAATAACTTCATCAGCTGCATTAGGCGAAGGCCCCAACTTGACTTTGGCTTTTCGTCCAATGCAATCTTGTTCAAGTCTTCCCTTTCCCCCACTTCTATATATGTATTTGGGTACAGTTGAGCTTGGATCTAACGGCATGCTGCGTGCTATGATTGACCATTGCAGTAGCAATAACAAGAACAACAACAACAACAACAACAACAACAACAACAACTTCAACCACAAGAGGCGGCCATTTGGCCGCATGGCCTAACAAGCAGGGCACGTGCCCTATTAAGCTTTGTGGTCAAAACCACTTGATGAATGCCTCATGCCAATGCCTGCGTCTATAAACAAGTTATTAAATATGCTTCTCAGAGTTGCTTAAGTACATTAATTATGCACACAAAGTTGTCATCTGCTGCTCACTGGGTCAAGACAAGACTGCGTACGCCTCTCTCCCAGCTGGACAACTGGCGCAGTCTGAGTCGAGTTGAGTCGAGTTGAGTTGATTGGAGCGGAGCGGAGCGTCGAGGCTCCAGTGGGTGCAGTTGTTAAGCTGGCCATTCAAAGATGCAAAGGTGCACGTGTGCAGCGGAACGAGTAGAGCAAATCATATTCTTACCACATGCTCAACTTGTCAGCGCATAAAACTGATTTTTCAACACATTTCTGTTTTGTTTCTCTTTTCGTAATTCGTCTCTAATTGGACTGTAAATCTGATCGACAGATTGTTTAGCAATATGATTGAGCTAGCAAGCAAGTTGGTGAAGATTTTCGTATATTTGATGATTGATTGATGAATTAATTGATTGAGCAAGTGTTCATCAATAGCAAGTGCATTTCAGTAGACTGATTGATTGATAAATCGATTAAGTAACCCATCAATCAACTGATTGAGCGACTTACCAAGCTCTTGTCGCAACAAACAGAATCTTAGCAGATTTATTTCGGAGTTTTATGATTGATTGATTGATTGATCGATTAAGTTACTCATCAATCGACAGATTGAGCGACCATTTATTTTGCAGTTTTATGATTGATTGATTGATTGATCGGTGAAGTTACACATCAACCGACAGATTGAACGACCTAGCGAGCTCTTTTCTCATGAACTGAATCTTAGCTTGATTGATTGATTGATTCAGCGAGTAACTAATTAGCTGATGAGCAAGCACGATTGGCCGCTTGACTTTAGCTTATAATCAGCTTAATTGATGCTTATATCAAGCTGAAAGAGATGAGAACAACATGACTGACCTGTCGACTGACTGATCAACAGATCTAACTGATTGAACGATTGACCGCAACAACCCTGTTTTTCTTAGACTTATCGTAAGTTCCTGCCAGCCACAAGCATGCCTCACGCACATCTCTAATATGTAAATGCCATCGCTAGGAAAAAGCACTCGCCGCCCCCTGACGACAGCTTAATTAAAGAAGCGTCGATAGTTTTTGTTTTCGTTTATGCTAAACGCATTTCGAGTCAGTTCCAAGAACTAACAGCTCAGCCAGCCGACTCCAAAAAGATTGGTGTGGGAGGGGACAGGTGGCTGGTGGCTGGGGTCCGAGGTGCGGGTGGAGTGTTAAGACAGTCGCTGAGCCGTGTAATATTTCGTTGAAAACTTGAATGATAATTTCCATATGCGTTTAATGCCGTCAAAGCTGCTTCCGCTTAACGAAGCGAAGAACTTTACTTACGAACGGAACTGTGGAACTGTGAAACTGTGGGGGGTCTGTCTATCTCAATGTCTATCTGTCTGTCTATTCTTCGTTCTAGTGGCTACAATAATTTTGAACTCATTAGAAAATGCTGATGGACTCATTAGGACAACGGATCGACTCGAACAATTACAATTTAGCAGCATTTGAGCATTCAGGGACTTAGGGGATTAAGCAGACTAGACGATAAGCGTGAGCATGAGTGAAAGTGAAAGTGGAAGTAAAAGAAAAGGTGACAATTCAGGTTCAAGGATCAAGGACGAGCACAAAGTGTCAGGCGACAGCCAAATGACAGTTCCACTCTTTATCCATCTATTCATCTATCTCTCTATCTCTCTGTCTGTCTGTCTGTCTGTGAGATAAGCATGGAGCGGGGCGCATGCCGCACTCACTGGCTCTACCTGCCCATTGTTGCGCTCGCCTACTTTTTACCTGCTCCTAATCATAATAGTTATAATCGTAATGCTCATAGTTGCTGTTCAAACGAGGGCGTGTAACCTAACGCCCATTTTCAATAGAAACAACAACAACAGTTTGTATTCAGCGTGGGAATTTGTTAAGGATTCAGACTGCGCCAATGCAGAGAGGAAGTGCGTTTTGTGTAGACACCCCAAGAAATCGCATTAATGTTTGTTGTCGTTTCCCAAGGGCTGCAAAAAGATTTGAATTTCGATTCGCGATAGATAAATGCCTAGCCTAGATGGATAGAAACTGAAAAGTTGAATACAGCTGAAGAAAGAATAGAATAGATTTATAAATTAATTAAGATTAGATAAAAGATAATGTCAAGGTGAGTTAGGTTAGGTTAGGAAACTATGAATTATTATATATAGATCATAAATATATTTTCTGTATAAATTATAGATATTTCTTACTCAATATATTTATTGTAAATTAAATTTATTTTTAGCCTTTTAATTGACTTTAAAATGTTAGCTATGGCTTAAGCCAATGATTGTGCAGGTTTTTGCAATTGCTACAAACGAAAGACTTAGGCAACGAACTTGCTCAAGAAAATTTCTAGAGCTCTTGTTGTTGTTGTTGTTGCTGTTGTTGTTATTGCTTCTTGGCAACATGTCATATGCATGTTATGTGTATATGTGTGTGTGTTTGTGTGTTTGTGTGTGTAGCCGTAGCGAACTACGCGACGCATGTAACCGTGAAAATCCATTTTTCTTGTTCATTGACCAAAAACCTAAAAAAAAGCAGCAACAACAGCAACTACGACAGCAACAACAAGTTGGCCTAGCATTTGGCTCTTTCACTTGAGCACTCTTTACGTTTTGCCATGGCTTTTATTTTGTCTATGATTAACGTTGGCTGCGACTCGACGCTGGCGTCTTTCGACTCAGTCACGAGTTGTGCACATGTGCAGGTGTGTATGTGCCTCTGTGTCTGTGTGTGTGTGTGTGTGCTGTACGTACGCGTGCTGCCAGCAACTATGACAATGGCAAAAGCAACAACAACAACAACAACAACAACAACAACGGTAATCATAGTTTTATGTTGGCAAACAAACAGGTGCCCTAATGTCAATAATGTTGCTGTTGTTGCTACTGCCAGTTGCTAGTTGCTGCTGTTGTTGCCGTTGTCGTCATAGCATATTGACAAATTGCCTACACATTTTGGCCACAATTTTGTGTGCGGCAGACAGACAGTCTTGTTAGCTACTGAAGCATGCGCCCCAGTCGAATGTTTGCTCGAAACAGTAGCCAAAACTCGCAACTTGCAACTTGCAACTTGACAATGCGGACAAATGAACAGAGCGACAAAAGGACAGACGGTCAAGCTGAGTGGACTGACTGATAAAGCAACTGCATGAGCAGTAGGATGAGGGAGGGATAGGGGGGGGAGGGAGAGTGACACTGTTCATTCAAGCAGAATTGTTGTTGTTATTGTTGCAAGTTCGACTTCTGTTGTTGTTGTTGTTGGCAGTTGCCTGTTCTTGTTTCACTGCCAAAGATTAGCTTTGGCTGCAGCTAAAGCTGACGTCTGTTCAAATTTGATTAAAATACTCTCTTTTTGCAGAGGGAGAGTATTAGCTGTAAGAAACTATATCAACTCTATATCAACTCTTAAGAAGAGACCTGAAACTGAAACTCGTTCATAAGATTTTTGATTAAGAAGAGCATTAGAAAGTCGTTGATAACTGAGCGCAAAACTCTTCTGCGCTGTTCGTTCTTAAACTCTTTTTTTTTGTTTAGAATTTTGGGCAGCAGAAATCGTGAGTTTTGTGTGGCTGCCGCTGATCGTGATTTGTTGATTTGTGCGATTGTCATTATTGCGGTTGTTGTTGTTGTTGTTGTTGCTGTTGCTATGCAGCTCACATCAATTGTTGTAGCTGCTGCCGCTCTCTCATAACATGTTCTTAATTATGCCCAGCGACTTTTTGTCCAAATTTCAAACCTAAAAGGAAATTCGAGAGGAAATGCAGCAGCTCAACTTCCACTCAAGATTAAGCAAATATTTGCAACATATCTAATATACAGAGAGAGAGGGGAGAGAGAGAGAAGGAGAGAGGCGGGAGGCAGCTGTCTGTATCGAATTTCAAGCTAGTTGGCAGCTCTACGAGTTGGAAACAGCACCTGTGCTGCGTTCCCACACAAATGCGAATCAAATTGTGTTGATCGATAGGCGCAGAGCAACTTTGCATTGCATTTCCATTCAGCAGGAGGAGTAGCAACAGCAGCAGCAGGCGAAGGATGCGGCACAGGTAGAACAGGCTGCTCACCTGATGTCGATGCGCTAGCAACCCTCGTGACAGATTTGTGATAGACAGCAGCAGGAGCAGCAGCAATGCGTAGGGTGCTCAACAACAACAAGAACAACTCGAAAGGGTTGCCCTGGGAAACTGAATCCAAAACCTGTCTCGTTCAGAGGAAACTCTTCCCTCTTTTGTTCGTTTCGCAAGTGGAGTAGGGCGGAGCCAGCTATATATCTTTATACATATATTGTACATACATCCATTTTATGCCGCTTGTTTTGGGTTAGAAATAACGCCAAAAAAAAAGTAAAGAAGGGATCGTGAAAGACAACGGTTGGCGGCGCTTCTGCAGATGCTTTTGAAACGGAATACCGCGAAGCGCTTCCTCATGGGAAACGGATGTGTTCACTCTGCTTTAGTTTTGTATTGTGGAAGTGGCGAGCAAAATATCAGTTGGATGATCAAATGATGAGAAAACACATAGAACCCTAAGTCCTCTACTTACATAACTTTACAATACTCTATAGTTGGAGATGTGAAGCGTATTAGCTCCGATAGAATTGGCAACTACTTAAAGCTGTTCTATAGTAGAAATGGTTAGCAAATGGCACTTACCATATGGTTTCTTTTCAGTTCATTACTATATCTAAATCTATAACTGTATCTAGATCTGTATCTGTATCTATAATCTATTAGTCTTTATATATCGATATCTCTAGCTATACTCCATTCCATTTCCCATCTCTTCCCTTGCTCTTCCCTTCACTCTCCTTTGTTTCTCTGTTCTTTAATGTGTGATATCACTATATCTCTCATTGTCTCTTTAGCTCCTATCCATCCATCCTATCCATCATTATCTTGCTCAGTCCTCTTCATCTTCAACTTTAACCATGCAAATCAGATTGAGATAAGATTTCTAAACCATTGCCTTGGCCACTTGAATAGCTTTCAATTTATGTCATTTCATTTTATCAACCATATAAAATCTATATAATCTCTTGCCATATTATAATATCCATACAAAATATATAAATGAAAACGATATCCAAGACTTGGATCACTCGAATTTTGTTGCCGAAGTTTTTAAATAGAACAAATTAGAAGTTACATAAAATCAAATCAAAAGTTAACATTTAACTGCATTTCGTCTTCGCATTTGTTTAATTTTTGGATTTAGCAAGTTTCGTATCGAAACAGAAGCTCATTAGGGACCACGACGAAAGCCCAACCCAATGAGAGTATTGGCTATGCAAATGAATGGGCGACACCTTAAAGGTCTGACGACCTTGCTGCACGGCTTTAGGCCTAAACAAAACAAAAAAAAAAACTTCTCAAACTCACATTCGGACCAATTAAAAATCTATAAAAATTGTTAACACAATGGCCCAATGGAACCAACAACAAAGATTTTTGGAAATTTCTAGGGTAATGGAATCGAAATGGCATCGCATAGATCTTCGAGCTTCACAATGAGAGTGCGAGAGACAGAGAGAGACAGAGAGAGGGGGGACAGAGCATTCATTAAAAGCCAATCAAATAAAATAAACTCATTGGCTTTCTATAGAGAATCCTAATTGGGCAACAAATAACAACAACAGAAACAGAAAACAATGACGCGAAGATACTTTAAACAAAACAAAAATGAATTCAATCAATTTGAAGAGAAAAGAAAATCTCCACTAAAATAAAGCGAACAATAGACGAAACCTAAATATATTGTCAATAATATTAAATGACGCATGCCAAATTCTTTCAATACAAAAGTCCATAAAAAGTAATCAATTTACATACATTTTCTGTTCAGACCCTCAACATGAACAGCAAAACTCTCTTCAAAGATTTTTACTACTCTCGCGGCATTTCTAAGCAACAACCAATAAAAGTGATGATGTTTCAACTGAAAGACATAAGAGATGATTTATTCGTAAATATGGGCAATTAATGAAAGATTAATTAAAGATGATTTCATTGTGGGAAACAATGTTGTCAAAGGGAATTTAGTTGAGGGAGTTGCTGAGAGCAAAACAGATTTCTGGCAAAGAGATTTCATCAAATATTTGATTGGTTGAAAATGTTTCATCATTTTTAGATACCAATGTTATTATATATACGAGATCTGTTCAAAAAGTATAGTATAAAAATACATCATTTTGAACTAGCTCCTTTTTTTTTTGCACCGTGAACTTGTTATTTATTTGTAATTTGACTCGCAATCAAAAGATGAGCTTAGCTCCAACAAACTGCAAGAGCTCAAACGCTCTGGTCAGTTAGTCTCATGCTAACAATCTAACATAATAAAAAGACTAATAGAAATGATAAAAAAAAAACTTGCTTTGCCAATGCATCAGGCATTGGGTCTTAGCCCAAAATGTGAAAAAAAAAAACTGATTTATATGCTAACATGGCTGAGCTATGACACGTTGGCCATCTAACAACAATTGTGAATCGTTTCTCACTGAAGCATTGAACAGTTTTTTTTTGCTGTTTGCTGTTGGCTGTTGGCTGTTGGCTGTTGGCTGTTGTAATGCAATATGGAAAGCACCTGCAACTCTCAGGCTAGGCTTATGGCCTAAACACACATAGACACATAGGCATATGCATAGTATTGTCGACCGTTATTTAATAAGGAAATTTAAAGTTTATATTTTCATTTGGTAGATCGTGCAGCGTCTGGCTCTCTGCCTTGGCTAGCCGGCCAGTCAGCCAGCCAGCCAGCCAGCCAGAGGCCAGCCACTTCACAGACTCGCCAATCGCAACGTCTCAGGTGTCTCAGGTGTCTGAGCGAGCAGGCGCCAAATGGTCAAAGCGTATTTCATGCCGCACTCCGTGCGCTGCACGCATACAAATTGCTAAAATGCAAATGGCCAATGGAGTACGAAAACAACAACAGCAACAGCAACAACAACAACAACAGCAAATGAAACGAATGAGAATCGAGTCGCTGGCTCGCTCTCTGTGAGGTTCTCGGATGCAAAAGGCGCAACGAATCGACGCGTCGGCCAAATTGTTCGCACGCTTCTCTCGCCCCCCGTTTGCGTCATGTGTTCGGCTAATGCGTTGCGATTTTCGCGCATTTTCTTTTATTTTTCAATTACTTACAGCAGCCCAGCGCACAGGCGCTGCGCTTGGTTTGGCTGCAACAGCAACAACAACAACAACAGTAAAGATGAAGCAGAAGGAAAAAAGTTGATCGGCTGTTAGTTGGAATCATCTTGGTTCTTCCATCAATGTGCTTTGTCAATTAATTGATTGCGCTTCGATGATCAGCAATTGCAATTGCAATCACAGCAATCCCAACAACAACAACAATAATAACTGTCGTATTTTGCGCTTAAATATGTGCAGCTCAATTGGCCATCGGCTACGCGCGCTAACTTGGCCAAGATCATCTACGCCATCTAATGGCATCGTGCAACAACTCATCGCGCAGCCCAGGTGATTGTCTTACGGTGTCTCCTGTCTGTCGCCTCGACTCGCGTAAAAGTTGTTCCTTTTCTTATGTCTTTGGCCATTCGCAACGCTTGAGGGTCTGACCAACTCACCTCAGCAACAGCTCAACAATTCATTTATCATATTTGCTGCCAGCAATGACTCTTCCTGCAGCCGATGTACCGCAAGGCCGCGCTTGACCCACATGCTATTATTTCAATACAAAGAAAATAGCCGATCTTCCTGCCTAAATCAAATGGCGAATTAGCTTTTTGGCCAGAGAGCGAGAGCCCAGATCAATTAGGATTGCTTGCAATGAGCTTGTATAGAGCACTAATTGTATTTGATATAGGTTCAGCCAAGTCCTGGATATTCTGCTAATGAGGGCTCAACGAAGTGAAAGAGTATATTGGTTTTGTACAATGTTCGCTCGTCCTTCCGGCTGACCGACCTTCCGTTCGTCCGTCCTTTCGGCTGTCCGTCCGTCCGTCCTTCCGACTGTCCGTCCGTCCGTCCTTCCGACTGTCCGTCCGTCCGTCCTTCCGGCTGTCCTTCCGACTGTCCGTCCGTCCGTCCTTCCGGCTGTCCGTCAGGCCGTTCGTCCGTCCGTCCTTCCGGCTGTCCGTCAGGCCGTTCGTCCGTCCGTCCGTCCGTCCGTCCGTCCGTCCGTCCGTCCGTCCTTCCGGCTGTCCGTCCGTCCGTCCGTCCTTCCGTTTGTCCGTCCGTTCGTCCATCCGTCTGTCCGTTTGTCCTTCCGTTCGTCCATCCGTCTGTCCGTTCATCCTTCCGTTCGTCCGTCCGTTCGTCCATCCGTCTGTCTGTCCGTTTAGTACTTCCGTCCACCTGTCCTGCCGTCCGTCGGACGGACGGACGTCCAGCTGGCCTCTTAAAAGCCTAATCTAGTTTCAACTTTTTACCCATTACTTGAAACTAAATTTCATCAAACATATTTTCGATTTTTTCCATTCCAAGCATTCATATCTGACATCAGTTTAGCAAGATGTTTACTTAAATATGCCCCAACTTTCTATACTGAACTTTTTAAGTAGCCAAACTCTATTCTACTCTCCTCTGGGCTCTCGACAATGATTTCTGCTGCCTTTGCCTTCAGAGTATTTAGCTAAGTAACTAATGCATAATGTAGCAGATATTGCCGCAGTCATTGTGGATGGACAAGCACCTATCTTGTGTGCCTATCGACTATCGAGATGGGGCAAGTCAATAGCCCAGGTCGTAGCAGTAGCAGCAGCGGCCAGGCGCTGTTTGTTATTTGCATGAGAAATGTGTCGTGGACAGTCGTCGGGCTAAGCAAGTGCGAAAGCGACAACTGACAACGGACGACCGGACAACAGACAAGGGACATTAGACATTTGGACATTGGGACATTGGTGTAGCGAGTGTGGAGCTGAGCTTAGAGAGTCAGTGTCGGTCGGCAGTGTCAGCGACTGAGGTTGTGTTCGATGGCTGCACTCTGAAGGCAGTCAACCGCATCATCAGCTCATCATCGATCACGGCGACTCTGTGGTCCGCAACGAGAGTCACAAAGCCCAATGCCAATGGCCTGCAGCCAAGTGCATTAGAGAGATGCCTCTTCACCCTACCTCTACCTCTCTCTCTCTCTCTCTGAGTGTGTGTGTGTGTGTGTGTGTGTGTAATGCCCAGTAACAGTAATTTGGTGTTTTACTTGTTCTTGCGCGCCAGCAATCACACCTATGGGAATGTTTCTTACACATGTCCAATGCCACGGCCAATGCAATGAGGCAGCGTCTAAAAATTCCAGCATGCACTTTGAACAACATTTTCCTCAGGTCTTTCGCACTCACCCTGCCCCTGCCCCTGCCCCCAGCGCCAGCATCTGCCACCAACCCCCCTATCTGCTCGCTCCCCCTTTCTAACTCGGTCTCGTAGAGCAGTCGTCATCATTGCATCGTCGCAAGTTGCATCATTAAAAATTTATCAGTTGATTGGAAAATTATAATTCTTTGCTTTTACGCTTCGCACAGTGCTATGATTTTTATAAGTCTTACCGCCTTAGCCACCTCAGCTCCCCGCCACATCGCCCCGTTGCATGCACCCAGCATCAGCTCTGTCGGCCTGTTATGTAATAACTTTTGCTACGATCTTCAGCGCTTGTGTTTCTGTTTCTGTTTCTGATTCTGATTCTGTATTTTTTTTTTTCTCTCTTATGGTCACATTTAATAACTGACTCGACGACGACTGTGACTGTCTATTGCGTCTATCCGTCTCTAAGTCAATCTGTCTGAATGAATGACTGACTTACCGACTATTACGAGCGATTCAACATCCCCCCACTCCTCCGGCCAACTCGTTCTCTCATCTCATCTGTACTTCTTTTTTATATTTATTTATATATATATATATATAATCTTTTCTTTTCTTTTCTTTTCTTTTCCTTGACTATTTTTTGCCAGCTGTAGATGCGGAAATAAATGCGCTCGGATTCTTCGACTTGTTACATAAATCGTAATTTTCTATAGCCTCGTTCTAAGTATATCTAATGTATATTGCATTTAGCTACTCGGTTTTTCTATTTGCCCATCGCCGTTGAGTTGAACCTGGTGGGGTCTCTCGGACTTGCCACAGCCATAGTCACAGAGTACATAACTCACAATCGCACATGTCATTGGGCATTTCTCTCTCGCACTTGAACTTCCTGCATGACCAGCGCTCGCTGTGGCAGTTCACAAGCTCGTCTCTTGAACCGCACTCTGGGCACTGGGTGGGGTCTGTTGTGGTCCCATGATGTGATTAGCCGCTTTAGCGGTACAGTTCTACCTTTTTTTTTCTTCTTGCTTTCTTCACCTTTCCCCTGGCCATTTGGTCGGTCTTTTACCCACGAATCGGAGTTTAAAAAAAAGGAAAAAAAAAGTTCTTCACAAATTAGTGAGAACCCAAAAGTACAGCTCAACACTATCGGACGGACAATGAGTTAGCAGATTGCCTTCCATTGCCTGCAAAAAGCAAGTTAGTTGATATTGCCATAAAATGTAAAACTTAATAACTCCCTAGTAGGCTAACGCCCGGTTGCTATTTCCGAGTTTAATTCTTAGTATCTGCAGCTAGGTTTAACTTTACGTCTAACTTTAGCTGATATCTGAGATAAGTCTTATTGCCTGCTAGAAGACCCAGTCAATTCTAAGTTCTTACAAGTGCATCGACTAGCTCTGTCAACTTTTAGCTCTTGACTTTTAGTTGCTGCTCCTGCCTAGGCGCCATGGTCTGTGCTGAGCTCTTATCTAACAACTCTCAGTTCTGGACTCTAAGTCAATGCCCAGCTGAATCGCTCTGCTTGGGTGCTGCTCTAATTTTCAGCTCGCATGGTAAGCAAACTCTTTGTACTTGAGGCCGGCAAAATAAATCTTAGACCTTGCCAGGATACCAAGTTAAGTCTTTGTATCTGTTCAAGTCCCGAGGCAATTCTCAGTATCTGCTAGTAGATCAAACCTAACTCGACTCAAACTCTTTCTTCCTATTCGTGTCAACACGAACTCAACTCAACTCTTAGTCTCTGCTCAAATATCAAGTGAACTCTCAGTCCTTACTTTGCTAACTATAACCCCTTCGTATACATCAAGCTAAAACTTAGTCGCTCTCAGATGCCCAGTTAATCCTGATTCCTTAATCCTTATCTCTCAAGTCTTAGTCCCTCTACTCAAATATCAAGTCAATTCTCACTACCTACCTGGGCGCCCAGCTGACTGTCAATTCCTTCTCACAGACTAAACTAACTCTTCAACTCTGCGAGCACTAAACCAAGTGTCAGTCCCTAACCGTACATCGAGCTAACTCTTAGCTAAGCTAACTCTCAGTTCCTGAGCGACAGCATAGCTTAATCGACAGGCAAGTCAACTCTTAGTCTCTGTTAGACGGTCAAGTAAACTCTTCCTATTCTCTCAACTCTTAATCTACGCTTGTCTGTCACTGCTCAGTGGTTGTCCGAGCGCCTAGCTAACTTTCATTGCCGTTCCGTACAACGAGCTAAGTCATTATCCCTACTCAGTTGCTGGTTTTTATGTTGCACAGATTTTTCAATTAGCATTCGCATAATGCAGCTGACAATCTTTTAAGCGGCGCAACCCACATGAATATTCACTTCCGCAAGCCAACTCTAGCAACTCAATTCATTACCAAAAATCGTAGCGTATGGCAAAAAGAGAAGTGTGGCAGATGTGACGTGCAGACAACAACAGTCACTCAGCGCTCGAGGCGGGCGGGGCAGGCGGGGCAGGGCGCACAGGTAAGCCAATGGAGTGACCCCATTTGGCCAAGTCTAGCATTGAGTTTGTAGTGCGCCTGCGAAATTCCGCAGTGTGACAGCGCGATCAGGCATTTAAAAGCCTGTCAACAGAGATCTGCACAGTGGCCCAAGGAGTAGCACATTACATTATTATACAACACTGCGGGCACTCGCCGTTCGCCCTAGCCCCGAAATCTTGAAAAGCAATTAGCAAGAGCCAAAGTCAAAGCCAAAGTAAATCTGAAAACCTCAGCCGCTGCCCAATTGCAATGCCACAAATACTAGCACTAGATGGAAGCCAACAAGATTCGTAGAGGGAGACAGAGAGAGAGCGAGAGAGAGCTAAGCTACAGAAGCGGGACTTATCAGCAGACGGCAGCAGAAAGCAATTCTGCGGCTGATGGTTTCGCAGAAAATTGCAACTTGCGGGTAAACAAAGTCAACTGCCAAAGAGATGGAACTGAATGCATAAGACGGAGACAGCGACGGAGACAGCGACGGAGACGGAGACGGAGACGAAGACGGAGTAGAGGCGGGCACATTCGGACTAGTCAACCTGAAGCTGAGACACACGCCAAAGCATGGCGAGGCAAGGCCCGTGGCTCTTCATGTGAATGTGGGTGCGCAATTATGCCGCCACAGCAACAGACTAACCATAAATTTTCTTATCAGCCCGCCAGTACTGCTGAAACAACAGGAGCGTATTCAAAACTTGATCTAGCTACCTCAAAAACTCTACCGGACAAAGCAGTCGAGCCTTGATTCGTAGTCACTTGACGTGGAAAAAGTTAACAACACACACTTAAATTTCAGTCATAGTTGAATACACAACGCGCTCCATATTCTAATAAAAGTTATTTAGAATAAATACAAACTTATATATATAGATATATATATATATAGCGAGGGACAGAGACAGAGACACAAAATGGCTTTAACAATAGAGGACTCTGTGGAGAAGATCATTGAGCGGCTGGATGGTTGTGAGAAGATTCCAGTTGATTATATGGATCTGCTGAGCCATCGTGTGAGATGTCGCAAAATCGAGATCTTTCACTATGACGACGAGGTCAGCTTCACGCCCGACGATGGCGAAGAGGAACAGGAGCTGAGCCTGGATCAATTGATGAGCGATGATCGCACCGATGACGAGGATCGGACCATGAAACTGGTTGGCGAAGTGGATTGCCTAATACGTCGCATCGAGCATATGCAATTGGCTATTAAGCGTCGCAAAGACTATGCACAGGACTCGGATATAAGCTGTATCACTACCGAGCAGGATTCATCGTCATCGGCGCCAGTGCCGGAGCTGGGCGTCTTTCAGTTCAAGGAGTGCCTGCCGGTGAAAGTTAAAAAGGAATTGAGTCCATATCAGGAGCAGCTGGCCAAAGAAGAATTACCCATGGATGGACCATTCCACATTGTCCTCAGCTCTGACGAGGAGGTGGAAGTGCGAAATCTACAACATGCCCATCATCGTCTACAATGCGAGATCGATGAGCTGCTCTGCAATTATCGTCTGATGCGCACTCTGCTCAACAAGATGCGGCGTCAGATGTGCCACGAGAATCGACGTGTGCGCAAGCTGGGCGATATGACGCAACTGTATAAGGACTGGAGCCAGCGGGTGGCCAAGGAGCTGCCCGTGTGCAAGCAGCGCTTCACTTGTATGATGGAGAAGAAGCTCTCCAAGGAGGAAGCCCGACACATCATTGTCGCTCACTCGGCGAAGGAGGCCAAGTACAGTAAAACTTTTCTGACCAATCGCCAGCTGAACTACGAAATACGTGAATTCCAATTGGAAATCGAGGAGCTGGAAGAGTATGCGAACGATCTGCACGACGAGATGATTCGACGCTTTGCTAGCTTCGAGGAGGAAATGAGTCTGGCCCCACCACCCCCATGTGGAGACTATTGTAAGGCAATCTAGAGGAATTTGCGGACACAAATATTCAAATATTCAAATATCTCGAGAAGTGTTGGAGATCCTCTACGAACTATATCATATATCCATCTGCTATATCATCATATATCATATATATTTAAATTCAAATATACAGCTGATATAAGGAATTTATGTGTGTTGTATCATATGTTATATATCTTTCTGCACATGTATCATATCGTATGTCATATATCTATCTATTTGTTTTGCTATATCATATATCTTAGCTCCAACAATATACATCTGTTTATCTGGATATCAGATTCAAATATACAGCTGATATAAGGAATTTATGTGTGTTGTATCATATGTTATATATCTTTCGGCGCACGTATCATATCGTATGTCATATATCTATCTATTTGTTTTGCTATATCATATATCTTAGCTCCAACATTATACATCTGTTTATCTGGATATCAGATGATATACATCTGTCATATATCATATATATTTCATATATCTATCATATATACATACCATATATCTGTCTGTCCATAAGTTTCATCTCATATTATAAATGTATTTATATATATATTCAACTGCTATATCATATCTATAACTGTCTATCTCTACAATTGCAATATCACATCTTATCTCTTTGAATATATCTGTCATTTATATTTCCATTTATATAGCATAAATCTATCTATATGCTATAAAACATATCATTTATCTATCCATCCATATGTCTATATATTTTATATCATATATGTTATCTATCTCCATCTATCTATCTATCTATCTATCTATCTATCTATCTATCTATCTATCTATCTTTCTATCTATCCATCTACCATATCTTATATTGAAAATATCTATCTACATATCCATATGTCTTATCAGATGTCATATTGATTTATTCATCTGTATTGCATATCATTTATCTATTTATTTATCTATTTATCTATCCATCTTCTACATCATATATCACATAACTATCTATCTATCTATCTGCCATTTATTATATCATATATCTATCTCTCTAACTATGTTGCAATTCAACATATAACGTATTGCATCCATTGGCGTTGTGGTTGGGCCCTCTAAAGTCACCCGCGCTACGCTCCTGTTGTGTGCGGCTGCTGCTGCTTAAAGCTGAGACACAAGCCAGCAAGCCACCAGCAGAAGGTAGTACATCATTTTGGACTTTATCAGCAGCAGCAGCAGCACCAGCAGCAGCAACAGCAGCAACGCGTGGGCAGCAGCGAGCAAAATTCCTACGCCGCCAACGCCAAACAGCAGCAGCAACAACAACAACGACAACAACAACAACAACAACTGCAATTGCAACTTAATTGAGGCTTGTCGTCTATGCAGCTCGCTTGTGTGTGTTAGCCAAAGTAACTGCGGTTGCTCTGCATCCGTCTTAGTCTTTGTCTCTCTCTCTCTCTCTCTTACTTACTGTCTCGCTCTCGCAGCAACAATTGTTGGGTATGCGTGCTGTGGCTGTCGCCCGTTGCGAACTTGATGCCTCGCTGCCCCAGTGCCTTGATGCTCCACAGACGAGCGACCAGACAACAATAACAACAACAACTAGTTGCAACAATAACAGCCGCATAATAACGTACTGAGGGCGTTGAGGCAACAACATGCAACAATCTGGCAAGTCAGGCAACCAGCCAGCCAGTCAGCCAGCCAGCCGACCAGCCAGCCAACCATCATCTAAGCTCTGCGGCTAATGCAGCTGCAGACCCAGCTCAGCTAGCTCCCCTCCCTCTCTCTGTCTCTCTCTCTCTGTCTCCCTCGCTCAGCCATGGACAATTTAAGCTCATTCACTTGCCGCTGATTGCTGCTGGCGTTGGTGTTGCTGCTGCTGCTGCTGTTGCTGTTGTTGCGACTGGCAAATTCGCAAGTTCAAGTCCAAGTCCAAGTCCAAGTCCAAGTGCAATGTTGTAGGGTTTCAACAAGAAAATTGCATGCACACAGCAGCAGACAGGCTTATAGAGAGATAGAGAGAGAGAGATAGAGAGAGAGAGAGAAAGAGAGAGAGATAGAGAGACTGCAATTTGCATTTGGCGTTTGCTGAGGCGTTTGTCAAATGGTAGCTAGCAACGCGCTTCACGAATGTGGGTTAAACCTCAGCTTTAAGCCAAAAACAAAACAACAACAACAACAGCAAAAACAACAGGAGGAACAACCACATTTTGGCCTAAACTAGTCCATATCATTGGCTTATATCGTTGCATAATCTGTGTCATTAGATGCCACCAAATCAAATCGCAATTGCCCGCCATTAAACGAACCATCTAACTGCTTCGCTGGCGCCTTGAGGATCATCTGATGTGGCCATTGAATCGAACAATTCGGTCAAGTATTGGCCAAAAAGAAGCTGTTGCTGTGAAATATCAGAAATCATATGATCTTATCCGCCTTTTCTGTAATTCACTTTATATGCATATGTTTAACAGTTAAAACAAGTAAGAAAACTCTAGTCGGCGTTACCCGACTAGGAGATCCCCTGAACCCTGCGAGGAGCCGATACTCCAAACATTCTATGCTTATTTAACATATACATATATACAAGCAATACATGCGTACACATACACACATACACATACGCATAAGCACGCGCTCTGCTGACTGCGCAGTTAGCGCAGCGACTGAGCGTGGGCTGCGCTCATAGGCTTTACTATGGGAAATGAATTGTTCAATAAATTCTTTTGAAGATGGACTTTCTTAATCCAACTTTCAGAGCGTAATTATGTCATTTATATGTGTATATTTTCCAAAGCACAAGTCTCTAGTACTTGAAATACGGCTTTTACAAATTTGTGGGGAAGGGAAGGAAAGGGGGCGTGGCATCCAAAATATAACAAAAATCAAAATTGTATAAACTCCACATTATACTAAATACAAAATTTGGAGACTCTAGCTCTAAAGATGTGGAAGATATAAATTTATAACAGCATTTCGATAACGTTTTAAATCGATAACTTTAAAACGATCAAATTTATCGATTTTTTGAAACAAACTCGATCTGCGCGTGCTATACACGGATCTACATAAAAAATTTCAAGTCTCTAGCTCTTATAGATTCTGAGATCGACGCGTTCATACATACGGACAGACGGACGGACGGACAGACGGACAGACGGACAGACGGACAGACGGACAGACGGACATGGCTATATCGACTCAGTTCGTCGAGCTGATCAAGAATATATATACTTTATGGGGTCTGCCACGCCTCCTTCTGCCTGTTACATACATTTTAACAAAACCATTATACCCTGTTTTCCCATTTTTAATGGGTTCAGGGTATAAAAATGCAATTGGAATTCAGTTTTTAACTATGAACAGAAATATAAAGTAAAGTGGAGTCAGCTATAAGACTGAAGACTTCAGGCCTTGCTCTTGTTTTTACCATTACTAATTCGATCGATAGGCAAATATTGATTAGAAACGAAACTTGGGTATGTTTAATATATATTTAATTTGCTTTATGAAGGTTTCTTCATATACTTTCTGCTACATTTCTTAGATGTCTTTCTCGGAGTCTCTCGCTCTCGTTCTTTCTTATCCTTTCCTCTAATTGCTTGTTTGCCTGTTTTTCAATGTTTCTATTTCTCTCTCTTTCTTTGTCTCTCTCTCTCTTTCTCTCTCTCTCTCTCTCTCTCTCTCTCTCTCTCTCTCTTTCTCTTAAAAGTTTTTTCACTCCCATAATCTCTCTCCTTCAAACTGTTTTATCACTATCTAGTCACTTCCTTACCGTCTCTATCTTTCTCTACCTATCTCTCTATATCTATCTCTTTCCATTTCTCTCACTCTCTATCTATATATTTCTCTCTATCTATCTCTTTCATTTTCTCTATCTCTCTCTTTCTCTCTCTCTCTCTCTCTCTCTCTCTCTCTCTCTCTCTCTCTCTCTCTCTCTCTCTCTCTCTCTCTCTCTTCTCTCTCTCTCCCTCCCTCTCTTTTTTTCGTTCTCTCCATCTGCCTCTGTCAATCTGCTTTTTCCTTACCTAAATTATCACCGAATTTCTTTTCCTATCGTTCCTTCTCTCTAAAAGTTTTCATCCTCTCTCTCTCTCTCTCTCTCTCTTTCTCTCGTTCTCTCTAACATTTAACTTATATATTCTTGATAGATTCTGTATTCATTACTCTCCTTTATGCGACATCCTTAAACCTATTGAAATTGTCGAAAATATTATACCCAAAAACTATTGAAATTGTCGAAAATATTCCAATTTCACTTGAGCAATTCCAGCATACCTAAATCTGTTATTGTCCAGCTAAAATACTTAAATATATATTATAGTTTATCCCCCGCAAAAAAAAAACCTAACTGTGTGAAGGATTTGAGGTTCGCGAAGCTCATGAATTTGAGCTGCAAGAGTTTTGTGTGAATATTTTAAGTTGGCAAAGTGAAGTCTCGCATGTCAAGTGCTCATTTGCTCAGCTGTTGCTCAACTGTTGCGCAGCTGCCATTACATAATAACAACAGAAACAACAAATACTTAGAGAATGCCAGAGAATTGCTCTCTCTCTCTCTCTCTCTCTTTCTCTCTCTGGCGTTGTTTTTTGGTCTTGCACTCGTCATTTGTCTTGTGGCTTATGGGAACAAAAAAAGTGTCCTGGGCTCACGCTTCGACACACTCACACACACACACACACACACATTCACACACACACACACTAGTTATTGTTGTTGTTGTTGTTGATTTATTATGGTTACATCTAATTAAAACGGTTCTACAGTGCCAGCTAGCCAGCGAGCGATCGCTGCTCGCTCCATGGCTAAGACTCGAAATGGTTTGACGTAATGAAGCAAAATGTTCCGCACTATGGCCAATTGGTATTGGCCATAACACATGCCTGCTTAAAAGATGATGCCTGATGCCCGATGGCTGCCGTCTGCTGTCTGATGGCTGACTTCAAAAGTTCTATTCTATGCCAGTCTATGGGCACAACAATTTCTGCACACTGCAGAAGAAGTCAATTAAGCCAAACGCTAAAAGGCCTCTGATAAATGACAAATGACGTGTCTTAAAACGCAAAAAAAAATACAGAATCAACTAGTTTTATATGCTTAAGTAGGTGGTGGGGTATGGTCAAAAAATACCCTGTAATTTGTAACTAAAATGGCTAAAGCTTAAAGCTTAAACTAAATCAAAATAGTTGATCTGATTATATTGTATAGCTAGCTAACTCCTAGTTCAATGGAGTATATAGAAGCATAACTCATGCTGTAGTCTTAGCCTAGTCTTAAGCTCTCAATATGTAGACCAAACATATTTAAATTTGAAGTTGTTCTTATAACTTACTCAAGAATTGTTAACCAATATGCTATAAACTATAACTAGAATTGATATATGGCTAAAGCAGAGCCTACATACCAAATTTTATATATCTTACTTTTATACTACTCGAGTTTCATGGGTTATATAGCCCTATGAAACTAAAAACTTCGTCCTTCAAAGCCAAAAGAGAAGTTTGAGTGGGTTTTTGAATAGAATTTACCCTCTCTTACTATATCTATATCTATATCTGTATATCTGCCCCTAGTGTATATACACTTTCTATATATTTGCTGTGATTACAGGGTATATAGTAAACTAAAGTAAAGTCAATTTGGCATTCGTGACTCGTCTGGTCCGCAGCACTCGTGTCCATATAATTTCCAACATAGAAATATCGCACAACAAGTGCAAATGCAATTAGTTCCAAGCTTTATTTGTTTAAGCGAATGCCGACACACACATACACTCGCACACACACATGCATACGCATACACCTGGATTTTCTTTGGAACTTGCAACAGGTAGTCGCGACTCTCGGCCTGTTTGTGGTATCAGTTGGCAGCCTTATAATTGCCCAGATTATTTCTCTCCTATTTGGCCTGCTCAGCTTATTAAGATTTCTAAAATGTTTGCCCCAACTCGAATGGCAACCAGCAGCAGCTGCTGTAGCAGTAGCAGCAGCCAGAGCAGCCAGAGCAGCCGGAGCAGCAGCAGCAGCAACCGCTCTTTGCCTTGTAATCGATAATTGCCTATCGATTAATGCTCGCGATTCGGGAACAATGCCAAAATGAAATCGCGGCTGCTCAGTGGCGCCGCCATGCTAATTATACGTTCATATATGGCAACAGCAATTTGTCGTTATCTCTCCCTCTCTCTCTCTCTCTTTCTCTTCCTCTTTTACACCCGCTGCATACTTTTGGGCTGGCATCTAAATTGTGTGTGTGTGTGAGAAGTTTTGCTCAAGCCTCAGATGGTGTTTCTCTATACAGGCATTTTTTTTTGCCATGGTATTACGGAAAACTGTTCCAGTCACACGCATTGATTTTAGATAAAACTACATTTGGTACAAAGTTATTAGTACATATATACATATATGTCTATATGCTCAAAACAAGCTTGAGAAATTACAGAGTATACAGAATGGTTTTGTGGAAATGGATGTAAATGGCAGGATCAGGCATGGTAGACCTCATAGAGGAGAGAGAGAGAGTTCTAGAGCAGGAGGACGTGCTGAGTCGATCCAGTCGTGTCCGTCTATCCGTTTGTTCATCCGTATGAGAGGAGAGATTTGAAGTTAGATTGTTTTATTCCTGTATACCAACACAGTACGAACTTATCCGTTTTTTTTATTTACTTATTCCATTTACTTATAATCGATAACCGTTATCGATATTTGATAGCTTTATTTCATTTTTTAAGCATAACTTGAACACTACAAGCGCTGGAAATGTCAAAGAAGCGTAGAATGCTTGAAATTGCAGCTCTACTCGGGGCTTGGGGTATATTATAGTCGGGAACTTCCGACTAGTGCTGGCTGACTTGTTTGCTTAGGCTCTACCATCCATTTATCTGTTCTATGTTGTTTTAGCTTGAGCTTTATAAGCTAAGTTTAAGTCAGCAAATTATCAATGTACGGAAATATTCCTATGTACAAAACATTTCCTACTACTATTTTCAGCAATCACTAAATTTGTCTATAAGTTTGTCAGAATATAACATCTTAATTCATAAAAAGATAGTCCAATAGTCTAACATTGCTCAACACCCAAATAAAACAAACTTTGATTGGTTTTTCATTTTTTATATATTTCTCGATTGTAACTCAATTTGACAAATCAAGTTTTATCTCCATCCAAGAATTTCCAGTTTTCTTAAAAACAAAAAACAGTTAAGATCAAAAATATATTTTTCAGTAAAGTTTTTTTTTATTGTTTTTTTTTTTCTTTGTGCTGCACTCAACTTAGTTTTGATCTATTGCGAATGCATAAATAATAAATGCTCTAAAATTTAAATGACAATTCTTGCTGCTGCTGCTGTTGTTCAGGTAGTACGATTATATATATATATATAAACGCAATTTATTGCACATCGAGTCATATACAAAGCACACGCTTGACTATATATATATATATTTAGATATATGTAACTGCTTAAGTTGTTCATATGGCAAAAGTTTTAAGAGATTTATGTAGCCCCTATTTATACTAAACACATATAGCTCGATATCGACCGGAACAACAGCTGACAACAACTTATCAAAATTTTCAAAAAATACATATAAAAAAAAAAAAAGAATTAATCTTTAGGATAATACAAAAAAAAAAATACATATACAGGCACGCACAGTTTACAAAATAGTAAAAAAAATAAAACGTTGATTACTTAGGGAATAGATAATATAACATATGGTATCATATAGCTAGCTATACACATATAGGAGCATATATATAGTTATTCAAGCTTACTTAATCGACTTACTAATACAATATATATATATATATATAATTTTATTTTTTTTTGTTTCGATATTTGTGTATCAAATAGCTCTAATTATACCTGAAACTTAAGATTAAACGCTCTGTTGTTTTGGTCTAAATTGGCAATGGCCTGGAAGGGGCGTGGGACGTGTGGCCCGCTCGCTTCCGACTTGTTGTTGTTGCCAAGGAAAAAAAAACTTTGTAGACAAATCACATCCAGCACATCACAGGCAGAATTTTTATAAATTTTATATATGTATATCTAGTTATATATACGCTTGTATATATATATATATAATATATATATATATGTGTGTATACTTTTAGCTTAAAGTTATGTGTGTGTATAGACGAGCTGCTGTTGTCCTTTATATATATATATATATATATCTTTATATATCATTATGCTGCTTTTTCTCTCTCACTCTGCGGTTTTTGACTGCCTCGCTCGTTCTACCTTTTATATGCCCGTTTCGGCAATGCCTTCATCATCTGTTGAGATACAAAAAATAAAATAAAATATTTATTTAAATTATTTCATTTTTGATTTTTTTTTTATATATATATATATATATGCAAACAAATTTTGATTCTTGCAACAAATTTGATTTAAAAAAACATATATTTTTGTATATAAATATTTTTTCTTTTCTTTTTTTTAACATGCCCAGTTAGTTGTTAGTGTGTGTGTGTGTGTGTAAGTGTTGTGTGTGTGTATTAGTTAGATTTTTATTTTTAAATTTTACACTACACTACAAGCAACAAGTTAGACAGTGTGCGCTTTTTATATACATTTGGTTAGTTTTTTGTGCAGTTTTCTTTTTTGGTTTTTCTTCTTTTTTTTTTAAGACTACAAAAAGAGTTGTTGTTGTTGTTGTTGTTGCTGTTGTGTGTTGTGGGGGTGCAGTTTGTGTTGTTGTTGTTGTTGTTGTTTATGGTACAAACCTAAAAGCGGACTCTTATCAATACCATCACCATCCTCATCATCAGTGTCTGTGTCTGATTGAGTGCTAGTGCAAATGTTTGTTGTTGTTGTTGTTGTTGTTGTTGCTGCTGCTGACTGCTGTACACTATGTTGTTGCTGTTGTTGTTGTTGTTCCTGATTGCTGCTGCCCAAGCTGCTGTTGCTGCTGCTGGCCGTGCTACTGGCCGTTGACAACGTTGCCGTTGTCTCATTATTCAAAGGCTGCTGATCATCGTCTTCATCAGCCTCTTCATCATCCTCATCCAGCTGCGTTCGTTGTTGCTCTTGCTGCTGCTCCAGCTCCAGTTCCAGCTCTCTGTCCAGCTCCTCGGCCAGGGCCAGCGAGGCGCGTAGCGGCGTTGCATGCAACATGTGACTGTTGCTGTTGCTGTTGCTGTCGCTGTTGTTGCTTGCGGGCTTGGGGCGCTCTAAGTAAATTTTAGTCACTGAATTTCGTGAGTTGCAAACAATTTTTGTGAGGGCAGCAGTTGAGAGCAGTGTGTGTGTGTGTGTATATATATATATATATGTGTGTGTAGGTGTTAGATAAGTGTGTGTGTGTGTGTGTGTGTTTAATATACAATGTGTATGTGTGTGTTTGTGTGTGTGTGTGTAAAAAGAGAGAAGAAATTTATTAAATTGTAACAAATTTGTTGGTTAGTGACAAAAAAAAAAAAAGATGAAAAAATACAGCTGCAAACCCATAAAGTTGTGTGTGTGTGTGCGTGTTGTAGATGTTGTTGTCTATATATGTATATATATATATATATATACACACATACACATACATAGTTGAGCGCTTAAGAGAGACTTTAGTACAGCATTAGTCAATAGTAGTTAGCATTTAAATTAATAGAGCAGCAACAGCGACGTTCACCAAACCAACGACAACTTCTCAAAAGACATTGACAGAGAGACACAGGGGAGGGGGGCTGGGCGATGGGGGTGTTGGGGGCGGGGTAGAGTGGTCGGGCGCTATTGCAGTGCTTGCTACATCATCTGGTTGTGCTTGCCTCAACTTACCCTCATAGCCATCATTTTCGTGCAGCTCATGCGAATCGGCCAACAGATGCTCCTTGCCCTCGAGCACGGCCAACAGGCATTGATGTATGCAAACATATTGCTGCTCCGTTTGCACCATGAAAACGCGCTCTAGATCGAGAGAGAGTGAGAGAAGCATTAGATAAGCTCAAGTATAATATGTATGTATATATAGATATGAATATACCCTTGCGCATGGCAAAGACAATGCCAAAGATGTCCACATAGTCGGATTTGTTAATGTGCTGCAGTATTCGATCCAGTGCTATAAAGGTGCCCGATCTGCCAACTCCGGCGCTGCAGTGCACAATGATCGGACGCATATCGGTACCAATGACATCACGGAAGGCGCGCACGAAACGCACCAGAGATTGCGGCGGTTCCGGCACACCAAAGTCCGGCCAGGTGGTAAAGTGAAAGTGTCGCATGATGCGCGATTCACAATTCTAGAAAATGTAAAGAAATTGTATGAGAAGTAATAATATGGGAAGAGAGAAGCGTGCGTCAGGCAAAAAGAGAAGTTCAGTGGGTGGAATGAAAGAGAGTAAACATAAGGAGAGCAAAACTATGACAAGCCATCGGATAGCTAAGCAGGCAGGTGCTAGCTGCTCTCAACGCTTCTTTTTTTTATAGCTTAAGCTTGAGTGTCAGTAATAACAATGAGACTTGACTCAAAGAAGGTAACAGCTAAGATGAGTACAACTACTCAATAAGTTATTACCTAACTCTAGTTTACTCTCATTAACTTCTCACAATCGCTACTTTCTCACAGTTCTCATTTGAAACTTATGCAAGCGTAGTCCAACTCGAAGTTATCTCATTCTGTAAGCACAACTCTCTCTCTCCCTCCTCTCCATCTCTTCAACTTACCCTGGAGACCATAAACTCGGCTATGGACCAGTCGAGAAAGTGCGTATCGGTAATGAGCTGCACTTTGATATCACCATAGAATATGGGCACCCGATCGATGGGCCAATACTGATCGCATTTCTCGCGTCCCTTCTCGAAGCAGCGCGTTAGCATGACAATCGCCCGGGAGTTGCTCTCCCAGCACATGCGCCAGAATTCCTCGCGCGTCGAGTGCAGCGGTCCCTGCGTCACAATGAACTCACGCGGCGAATTGTGTCCCGGCATATAGTTGGCATTGATATAATCGGAGCCATCGTCATCGTCCACAGGCTGAAGCTTGAAGCGTGAGTGATCGTATGGCAAAATGTTGGTGAAGCGATTCTTTGGCCGATTGCAGGGTAGATCCGCAAAGCTGCACGCCTGATCACGGCCAACGTGTTTCAATTCCTCAAACTCCTCGCTGAAGCGAAAGTCCGAATCGGCCGACATGAGGCGATAGTGCTCCGGAAAGTCTTTAATATGTATGGGTCGGTTAGGCGTTATATAGCCATCCGGCAGAGCTGTCAGCTCGTCCGGCATGCGAGCCAACTTATTGGTCGCGCGTCGCATGCTATGACAGCGATAGCGATAATAGCCCAAAGCAGCCAACAGGCAGAGCACACAGAGGGCTATGGCCAGCGAGCTGGCCAGCCAGAGCACATCGTCACGGTCCGTGGTAATCGGTTCGCTGTACACCGTATCCGTAAACTTGTCCTCGTCCGTGAAGGCGCGCACCTTGATGCGATATGTGGTCGCCGACTTGAGCGGTCCATTGCAGTAGCCGGTGCGATGCTTCTCGCAGCCAGCACTGCCAATGGTGAAGTCCTCGAAGCCCATGGTTCTCAAGCTAACATTTGCAAACGGATTGTAGGGCTCGATGGCCTGGTAGGGCAGCCAAACGGTATAGGATTGCACATCCTGCCAGCTGGGCATTTCCAAGCCGGACGCATTCTTGCCCACATCCTCGGCCACAATGATCGTGTACCAGCGCACCAGGCCGTGCGCATTCGAGAAGTAGCTCTGGCGGTAGCGTATCTGTATGGTGGTGCTGCTATGTCCCATCGCGACAGGCATAATGTGGGTAGGTGGTGTGGGGGGCGCCAGGATGGGCATTATCTGGCGATGCTCACGCTCGGCGCCATAGCCATAGCCCAGCGCCGATTTGGCCTGAATGCGAAAGATATAGCTGTTTCCCGGCACCAAGTTCTCGATACGCGCCTGCGTCGCATTTGCGGGCAGCTCATAGTTGAGCGTATCCTCAGCATCGTCAGCATTCTGGCAGCTAATGCGATAATGGTCGATGGGTCCGTGCTGCTCCTGCACAGCCAGTAGCCATTCGAAGCTTATCTCGCCTGGCTGCACGTCGCTCGGCTGGAAATAGTCGACACGACCTGGCGCCGCCGGCAACGTCTGATAGCTGGCCGAGATGGGCGCACTGGTGCGCATCATGGCACTGCCCATGTCGCTACCCGCTCTCGCCGACACGGTGAAGGTGTAGTTGTGGTACGGCTGTAGTCGCTGCAACGTTAGCTGCGTCTGTGTCGTAATGTTCTGCAACAGCTGCGGGCTATCCGCATCAGCGCTGAGGTATTGCAGCTCGAAGTCTGTGTATTCACCAGCTGGCGCTGTCCAGCGCAATGTTATTTCTCGCGCATCCAGCTGGACAGCCTGTAGTTCGCCAATGGGCAGCGGATGCAATCGATACAAACGCTGTATGGGCAGACTGGCCACGCCCCCACTGACTGTCCACACGGTGATGTTGTAGAGGCGACCAGGTGTGAGGCCCGTAAAGCTAAGTTTGCGCTCGGTATCATTGGCCAGCTTTTCCTTGTCCTTGATGAGCGGATCGCCGAGCGAGAAGCGATAGAGATCGAAGCGTGTGCTGGAGGCGGGTGTGGGCGTGTAGTTCAATATGATGCTATTGCTAGACTCGTGCTCCTGCTCTTGCTGGCCCTGCTGCTGATCCTCGTCGAGGGCATTCGAGATGAATACGTCGGATTGAATGAGGGGCATGGTGCGTGTCGACAGATGCGTAATGCCAGAGCGTATGCCATTGGAGCTGGCCTGCACCTCGAATTTGTATTGACGACCCGGCGCCAAGTCTTCAATGGGTATGCGAACGCTGGAGGCACCAACTGTAAAGGATAATAGTTTAGAATTTCATCTCTCTCTTTCAGCATCACTCTCTCTCTCATATACTCACTCTCCTGTTCCGTGGGCAAATGCGTCACATTCTTGTACTCCACCAGTTGGGGCTCATCTGTGGCCCACCATTTGATCGTATAGTAGTCCACATGTCCATCGGATCGCGGCCATTCCAGTGTCAGATTACGTGAATCCACCAATGGCACAACATTCGAGACGGGCTGCGGTGGCATCGTAATGTTCAATTCGAGTGGCGTCGGGCTCTCCACGCCAAAGCTCAGCGTGTTCACTTGGACCAAATAGCGTTCGCCATAGCGCATGTCCTCGATACGTGCCTGGGGCTCGTGAACATTGGGCAAACGCTGCCAAGTGCTCGCCGCTGTGCGATAACGCACTGCATACTCGCTAAAGTCGCTGGCCTCCGGCGGCTGCCAATGAAGCAACACCAAATTCGTATTCACTGTACGCTGGGTGAGATTGCGAGGAGGCTTCGGAACTGCGGTTGAAGAGGGAGAGTGAGAGAGTAAAGGAGTTTAGTTGAGAGTTGAGTTAACAATATAATAAAAGGATTTGATTTGAATCAAAAAATGCGTGTGATAAATTCTTTGCTTCTAATCGAGATTGGTGGGTTGACTCATTATCGAAATTGAGTTAATAAAGCGACTAAATGATCCAAAATTGAATCATACTTGATTGTAGAGTCCTGACAGACGCTTAATTTAATTTTAACTGATATCTCAATTAACAAATATGATTTTATGCTGATTAAATTTAAACTGAATTAAATGAATCCAAATAATTCATATAAGTACGGACATGATTCGCAAATGAATCATTTGCAATTCTACAATTGTATCAAATGTTTTACCAAAACTATTTTCCTATTGCATTTCTATTCGTATTCAATTAGTTTTAGACTGAATCCAAATGATTCAATTCTATGTATATAAACAAATAAATATATAAATGATTCAAAAATGCATTCACAACTGAATCACACTTAATTCCATAATTATATCTAACTCTGCCTAAAATATAAATAAAATAAACTATTGCTATTTCAACTCGTTATAGACCGAACTGAAAATGATTCAATTCCAATCACTAACTCGATACATTCACATAATTTGACTACTGTCAGAGTCACTTGCTCAACACTTACAGACTGCCTGGAAATAGGCATGCGGTTCGCTGCGCATTTCGTGACTAATTGCATAGACCTTGATCTCATAGCCGGAGCCGGGATGCAGATACTTGATGATCAGATTGGTACGATTCGTGCTGATGGTGCGTTCCTCCTTGGTGCCGTTGCGCTGATAGTGCACCTCATAGCGATCCTGCTGCGAGGTGACATCACTGCGCCAACTGATGTTCAAGCCCTGGTTAATGCTGCGCAGCTCCTGGATGATGGGTGCCGCGGGTCGTGTATCGCGTGCCAGGGTGGTGCCATTGGAGCTGATGCCATTGGACAGGGCTTGCACCTCGATGTTGTAGCGTCTGCCCGGCAGCAGCGTGTCCAATTTGAATTCCGTCAGCGACGTCTCTAGCTGCTGATGTGGCGTTCCGATTGCCGCTTCCGTATCATTGTACCTCTCATAGTAGCTGAAAAGGAAAGTAACGAGTTTAAGGAACTGTCCGGATCTTCTCTTCTCTCTAGCTTTCCACACTCACCTTATGCGATAGCTATCCTGTTTGCCTGTTTCCGCTGGCTCCCAGGACAGGTGAACCGCATTGCTGCGATCATCCAGATAGCCGTGCAAATTTCTCACCGGAAGCGGACGTAGCGTAATCTCCGCACTTGCCGGCCACGAGTGCACATTGTCTGATATGGTTTTCACCACGACGTCGTAGCTCTTGCCCGGCTCCAGTATTTCGGGATAATCGAAGTAAATGCTGCTCGCCTCGCTGCGCGGCACAGTGAACACTCGGCGCGTGGTCGATATGGAGATCTCAAAGCTCTCGTATTCACTGTAGGTACGCGGCGGCTCCCAACGCACTCGAAACGAGCTGGTTGTCGTATATTTGGGATCGAAACTAACGTTCAGTGGACGTTCCGGTACAGTGAAATAGCGTGCCGTAGTCGGCACTGACGTCTCATTCTCTGAGACTGTCTGCACGGATATGTTGTAGGCGCGACCTGGCACGAGACCTTTGAAAGCCGCTTGCGCCGGTCCAGGTGGCTCGCCCTCCCGCTCCACATACAGCACACTCTCGATGGCATCGTCCGGCGTTATTGAGACCTTGTAGTGGGTGTAAAGACCAGCCGGGTATGGCGGCTGCCACAGCACCAGCAGCGTTGTCTCGTTCCGGAACCAAACGATGAACTTGCCGGGCGTATTGGGTTCTATATGGGACATGGTTTTTTTTTTTTTTTTTTTTTTTTTTTTGGAGGGATGGAGTTATAAAGATGTTTTACTACACTGGACAACTAACGGTTCGGAGTGGACAAGCTGGATAGGTGGGTTAGCACTGTTAATATGAAACTTACAGCTAAAACAAACTACAGAATAAAGACGCAGCACGCTGTTGCACAATGTTAACCAAGCCAGTTGAATCACCAAGAACACCAAGAAGTATTTAAATGAATCAAGATGAATGTTACGTGAAATGGATTAGACATTGATGAGTTGAGCTATGAAGGTGTCATTGTAATGAAAAATGAAATGCTAAGCTTATGAATATATCAGGAAACTAACATCAAGATTAAGATTGTTCTTACTTCTTACTTCCGATGAACAGAATAAGATATAATAGAATAAACAGATAGATAGCAAAAAGAAAAGTAGGCGAAATATAAGGAAGCGAAATTTAGAAGAGATGAAAGGAAATTAAGGAAGGACAAAAGAGAGGAAATTCGAAACAGAACAAGGAAATTTTGAAGAAAACAAGAAAGCAATAAAATTTATTTAAAAAAGAAAGGAAGTCCATTAGCAATGGAAGAAAAGAAGGATGGAAGCAAGGAAAGAAGGATGCAAGTAAAGTAGGAAGGATAAATAAAGAAAGAAGGATGAAAGTCAAGTAGAAAGGATAGAAGGAAAGAAATAAGAATGGAAATAAAGAAAGAAGGAAGCTCAGGTAGCAAAAGTAAGAAAGTTTCTCGGCAAAAGACCTTTTATTGAAGCAGTTCTAAAACAAAATGTCTCTGATTATGACCTACACAACATTTTAGACTAACTACACTTAAGTATACCGGAAAAGCCTATCTAAATATCGAAAACAAGACCAAGTATACTCATACAAACTGTCCACAATTAGTTCATTTAAAGCTTGGTTAACACTGTGCAACAGCGCTCGAATTACTTAAAGAGTATTAAAATAGTCGTATACACATTTTATTAGCAATAAACCAAACACACACAAAAACAAGCGACAACATATTGAGATGTTACTTAAGGTTACCTTCTATTAGATCCATTGCTCAGCTGCATAACATTTAAGAGACAGTAAGCAACACAGAGAGAAAGTGAGAGGAGAGATTGGGGAAGGAAGAGAGTTTGTTTCATCTGTTAATTGCAACCACAACCAATGGGAAAAATGTTAGGCCAAAGAAAGTTCTTTTCACACCATTATTTTTGTTAGGATTGTAAGAGATACGAAGATTAGCCGCGACACCATTATTAATAAAGGTGATTTGGTTTAGTAATTGCAGCGATTGTGGGGACTGCGTGTGCCAGCGGTCCGGGACTTACTTGTGGTGAAATTGCGACTGGTATAGGCCACCGATTCCTTGCCCTGGTAAACGGTATATGCCTGCACCTGATAGGTGCCGCCCGGCGTTAGCTCCTTGGCGGACAGCTGTAGGGTATCATTGCCGGCGAGCAAATAGCTGCGATTATATTCGCTATGCGGCGGTTCCGTAAGACCCAAAACTTTGATCTTGAAACCGGAGTATTTGCCCGTACTCGGAGGTTTCCAGGTGATGAAGGCGCTTTTACTAGAGCGCAGCTGTACGCTGAGATTGTCCGGCGGATCGGGTGCTAGAAGAGAGAGAGGGAGAGGGAGAGGGCGAGGTGGGAGGCAGTTTAATAAGGTACAATCTTAGCTTGATTAGACACCTTACCTGTCGTTATGTTTACCGTCCAGGTGAGCAGCTCGCGATGCGTGGAATTTGTATAGTACAACCAAAAATTGTACTCGCTGCCGGGCAGGACTCGAGATAACTTAATATCCTGTCCGATTTCACTAGCCGGAATTGTCGTATTCGGTTCCGGATAACCAAATGGCGGACTGTAGTCGATGCGGTAAAAGGCATTGTCATTGCTGCTCGCATTTGGCACGCTGATGACCAAATCGGCGCCATCTGCTACCTGCAAAGCAAAGAGAGAGAAAGAGAGAGTGTGAGTGAGAGAGAAGGGGATTTCATGTGATGGATGCGTTGAAGCCAGTTCCGTTTGGCTCCGTTTAATGGAGGAGCTCGCTTGTGGCCCGGGCATAACTGACCTATATTTTGAAATATTTAATCTTGCACTGTTGCACGCTGCTGTTTCCCAACCCATTAATCATAACGATAAGCTGCACACTCTCACACAGAGAGAGAGAGAGAGACCAACGATAAGAGTCATAGAGCGCCAGACATTTGTACTGTGGCCCAAAATACACACAAACCCAAAGTTGAGTCACAATGTCAGGGCTAGAGTGATGCGTTCATCTGTCTCTCATACACACGCTCTTGCTTTTGCTCTCGATCTTCTCCCCCCTCTCACTCACTCTCTATTAGCTTGCATATCGTGTGCTCGTTAGGCTTTTACATTAATCTATATATGCGATTATGATAATGACTCTGAAACTGTCAAATGACTCAACTCAACTGTGTCAAATGCATTCGCGTGTTGCATAAGTAATGCGCTACGTCTCAATTCATAGAGCCTAGGGGGCTACAAAGCTGGCCAATTTTCGATTACGAAGATTTTTGGCAGAAGATATCGAAAGGAAATCAATAAACATGAGGTTAGTTGATAGCCAAATAGATTAAGTCAACTTCTCAGATTGATATATATATATATATCTATGGAAATCTCAGCTCTTTTCTCTATGTTAATCAATATACCCTGTTTATACATTACAAACACTTTCAAGGGTAACAAAGGCAAATCGCATTATATTTCTTCTTCTTCTATTGTATTTTATCATCCAAGCGGCGGATGCTGTCAGAACCAGTTGAAATACGTGTTCCGAGGCAAAAGAGAAAAAAAAAGAAAACAACAAATTGCAATAATACGCAATTCGTTCAATATCTAGATTCACAATATATTTTATTAACTACTTGCAAAACGATAATGAAGCGAATGATTAGCAAATCTCTTAAGGCCTGACTCGATAATTTAGTGGCATATTAAACAACAGCGGATAATACGCGGATCCATCGATGACGCCTATCACGAATTCCAAAAGAAATACAACAAAAAAGATCTTGAGCACGTGACATATGGAAGTAAAGAGAAATTGAAGTTCAGCTACGACTGGTTTGGGATTGCGGTTCGGGATTTTGATTTTGAATGAAATAATTTCCCAAGCTGTGGAAGCAGCAAAGCGGAAAATGACAATGATTTTTCCAATAGATTTGAATACGAATATGAATATAAATAGGGATCCGATTCGAATTATATTGCTCCATGTGACATGCAAACAATGGAACAATACGGAAGTTCATTTAGCAAAATTTCCGATTTTATTGTGTGTGTGTGTTTTTTTTTTTCGTTTTTGTTATTATTATTTTTTGATTGGAGGCCTCAAATTGGCATTGCGCCATTAAAGCCCGCCTCCACGTTTGATGAATAATTTGTTAGCTTACAATTTTTGCAATTTGCAATTTGCAATTTACAATTTGAAAGCAGACGCGTTCTAAGTGGAGTATATAGCACTGTAATTGAATGTGAGTAAGCAATTGGATAGCTTATTAAACCAGCTGTTAGATGTTATAACGTTACAGGAAGTGGCACAAAGAGGAACTGGCAAATGTAATGCAGAGCCACAATTCAATGCCTAATGAATAACCGATTTTGATGAAGAGATTAAATGAATGCGAAAGCAAATGTTTACGAAACGTTTACGAATGTTGCACGTAAAGCAAGTTGGAAAACAGCAAATCAAGTGTTAAGGGAGAGTGAACAAAGGAGAAGAGAGAAGGTATATAGGCATAGTAAAAGGAATTTGAAAGAGAATAGAGCTGAGACAGCAGAAGAGAGAGAGAGAGAGAGAGAGCAGAGAGAAAAAGGGAAGAAAAGAGAGATAGAGACAGCGAAGAAAAAGAGACAGAGAGGGAGAGAGAGAGAGAGAGGGAAAGGGAGAGAGAAAGGGAAAGAGAGAGATAGAGAGGAAGAGATGTATAGAGAAAGAAAGGGAGAGATATATATATAGAGAAAGAGAGGGGGAGGGATATATAGAGAAAGAAATGGTGAGAGATATGTAGATAAAGAGAGAGAGAGGACATAATAGAGGGAGAAGAAGAGAGAGAGGGGGAAAATAAAGGGAGAGGTAGGTGAAAAAATAGAGGGAGAGAGAAAGGGAAAATAGAGGGAGAGAGAGAAAGAGAGCGAGACAGACAAAGGGAGCGATAGACACAGAAAGAGAAAAGAGAGAAAGAAAGAGACTATAAAGAAAGATATTAGTAAAAGTGAGAGAGATAGAGGGTAGGTAAAAAGTCAGAGAGACACAGAAAAAAAGATATGAAGAGAACAGAGAAAGGGAGCAAAGAAATGAAATAAGAGTAAAAAATACTTCAAAGAATTCAAGAAACAAAACCGCAAACAGCTCCAACAGCTATAAGACACCGATTTCGATTACCGTCAGCAATTGGATTAGCTCCCTCATGTGATATATGTGTAAACATGGGATAAGTAATTTTTATTTATTTGTATTCATTAAATACCAATTCAACAATAAAAAAATACATTTAAAAGCCCAAAACTGAAAACGTCTTATGTTTGGCCTGTGCAAACGCAACGCGAGCTTGAAATTAAAGTTTGTTAGCTCGTTTGCACGGAGTAAATAGCAAATCAGTCCTAATGATACATTCCGATATTTACGCACTATTTATATATACCTGGGGACTCTAGGTGTTAATAAGCGAAGATCGAATAACATATTCTAAATGTGGACAAATTGTGTATTTATTCGCGCGGCCATGCGAAAAATGATTCAAGATTAGCTGAAGTTGTATGTAAATGTGTATGTGTGTATATATATAGGGATTATACATCTGTATATATGTCTATATATATATTTACGTTGATAGATGTATACATATATACAACTACTTGAATTGTAAGCTGGCAAAATGGAAAGTAAAGTTAAATCATATTTCTCTTTTGCAGCTTATGGCAAAGAGATTTGCTGGCATTTGACATATGCGTTTGAAGTGTTTAGTTATTGACTGTTATAACTAGGTGTGCGTGTGTGTGTGTGTGTGTGGGCGTCTATTTGGGGCTATTTATAAAGCACTTGCAGTTGACATTGCCCACTTATCTGATCTGTTGTTGTTTTGCCTTTCACTTTTCGTTTATGATATTTTTGTATAATTTTGTGTTTTTTTTTTTGGGCGCCTCTGGGAAAGTTGCGCGAGTGCGCATAGCAGTCAGCTTATGTCCACTGTCAGCTGTCGGCTGTCGACACTTGGCACTCGATTCGCATTAATGAAGCGTCGACCTTGTCCGCTCATTACAAATGCAATGCAATTGTCGCCCAGCGGCAATTGCAGCTGCAATTAGTTTGCTTTGTTTTTGCATAACTGAAACCTCAAGACGAGGTCGTGAACCAATCAAATGAACCAACGCAGCCCCCAGTCCAACGAGTAACCCCTCCGCTTGTTGCTTTTTTTTTTTTTTTTTTTGAAAAGAACCCAATGTCAGGCGCTGTTTGATGCTCATGATCTTGGATGTGCGAGAGATAAAGAGATTGTGAGAGAGGGGGAGGGGGCGGGGTGTAGGTTTGCTCGACTTCAAATAATTCCATGACGCGCCAATTTCCTGACCATGCGGCGCTACTTAAATAATTTGTAATAATTACAAAACTAAACAAAACATTTTTTTTCATAATTTTTTTTTTTTTTTCTTTTTTAACACCAACACAAAAAGCACTCGCATAACAAATAATAAATAAAAGAGAAGCAAAAAGAGAAAAAAACTAAACGCAGCTCAAATAAAAAACCACAAACGAAAATTTTTTGCGTTGAGCTGGCAAAAAAAAAAAACAGAAAAAAAATGCCGAAAATCAACACAAAACAAAATAAAATCAAAGATTTTTTTTTTTTTTTTTTTGAATTCGCAAAATAACGCAATTGAAATACTCTAACATGAGCATAAAGATATTTGAGTTATATATGAATTGAATAAAAGTTTAGATCTAATAAAGAAGAAACTTGAATAATGTTTTAGAACTTTTCCTAATAAGAAAAGCATTGCAGAAAAGTCTTAGTTCTAATCGGTTTCAAGTAAACTAGTTTTCAGTTTAGTTTTCAACTGATTCTGATTCTACCAATAGCAACATTAACTATAAAATAACACATTAGTATGAATCTAAGCTATTAAATCTACTCGCACAACAAGCTTTTCTTTAGCAACATTTTCAGGTGCAAAAGCCACTTTGACATGCCAAAGAATCAAGTTTATTTTATACATTTTTTAAAAGAACTTAAAGTTACTGAGCTAATTTTTAAATACTTTAAACTTTTGCTTTATTTGGTATACAAAAAGCTGAGTGCATAGAATAATTAATATATATATAAATATAGATATAGACAGACAGCTTCATCATCAGAGCTCATACAGCGTAGAAGTCTTAGAAGTACTTAAGCTATGCCAACAGACATCTTTCATTGATGCTGCTCATAGGCGCCATGTGATATAGTAAATTAATCAGCTTAGAAATCTAGTGAAGCTGAGCTCTTATCTCTCTTATTGAAAAGTAAGAATTGTATAAGCTAGAATTCATTCTACGAAAACTGCTTGTTATAGAGATATGTCTTTATATAGAAATATAGATGATATAGTAGTAAAATTTTAATTAGATATTAACTATATATGAAGAGCAGACCAAGCTTAGACAATATGTTGTGCAAAATCCAATTAATCTTTCATAATATATATGATATATATATTTATACAGAAATATAGATGATATAATAGTAAGATTTTAATAAGATATTAACTACATATGGAGAGTAGACCAAGTTTAGACAATATGTTGTACAAAAAGCAATTTGTCTTTCATAATATATACCTAATTTTGTACAAATGTTAGCTATGACAGCTATATAAATATAGTAATCCGATCAAGCTCATACCAAACTGGCATAGTAAACCGAAAAGGCAAAAGTCTAAACAAAATTTCATTCAGTTTTAGATTAAAAAGTTAAAACGCAAACATTTCTCCCTTATGAATCTAGCCAATTACATTGATCAGACATATATATATATATATTTCTTATATATACACATATAGCTAACTATATTTTCAAACTCGATGTGACGCAATCAAAATACTCTCTTTGTGGAGGGTATAGACAGTCGCTTGCATTAGTTGTGGGCAACACAGCGGGCAGGTGCGCGCCATGTGGGTCGGTGCAGAGGCAGCGCGGGGCGAGGTGGGCAGCTGTGGGGCCGGTCGTTCGTGCTGTGCGTGTGTGTGTGTATGTATTGGTATGTGTATGTGTGTGTGTTTGTGTGTGATTTATAAAGCGTTGTTGGTTTTTGCTAAATATTTATATGGCAGCCGCCGAAACCAGTTAGGCGAGCATCAAGTTTTATTTATTTCGTTTTGTATTTAATTTCTTCTTCTTATTTCTCTTCTTTAACATCATCAGCTACTTCTGCTTCTTCTTCTGCATCTTTGTCTTCTACTTTTATTAAATCACTTATTTGTTATGTAGCTCGTATTCAACATTTTTTTTCAATAAACAAATCGAATTTCGAGCAAACAAATCAAATTTGCAAATTTACTGAAAACAACAAAAAAAAAATGAGAAGAAAAAAAAAGCCCCAACTAGATATGCCCCATGTACCTGGCTCTAGTGTGCCTCCCCCCCACCCCGCTACACTTAAAAACCAACAAATTGTTTAACGTTTAGTTTTCTTTTTGACTTGGCCCAGTTATTTTTGCGCGTATATACCCTGTATTTTGTGTAGCGAGGCATGCACGCACTTTGAATGAATGAATGTAAATATGAATATGAGCAAAATTCTAATTTTTCCTGAAGGAATCTTTATAGAGGAGTCTTGTGTTGTTTGGCTATTAAACAAGTCGTATATACCCATTGAGCTGGGAACTTTGAGTAGGTTTAGTTCTTGATATTATGTATACATATATCTATATCTATCTATAGATTAGGTGTCTATATGTACATCTATCATTATATTATGTGTATCAAACTTTTCTTCAATTGCTGTTGTTTAGGCTAATCGAAGAATCGAAGAATCCTTATTTTATGTTAAGTTTAAGCTATCTTTATATACATATAAACTAAGAAAGCTTTTCTTTTCTTATCTTTTTAGCAGCTAAGAGGGCATCATCTAGTCAGGCTGACACTTCAATTAAACGTTAGTTATATTTACTTTTCCTTTTCTTATGATACTTAATACATAAATCTTATTTAAAAACTTTGCCCAATTTCTTACAGGGCATCATCGAGTCTATCATTCTGTTGCTGATATGTTTTGTTTTTTATTATTATTTATTTTTTTGATCTGCTGTAAAAGGCCGTCGCAATTAACATTAATTAATGCAGAGGTTTTTGCTGCTGTTGCTGTTGCTGCAGCTAGTGCAAAATCGTTTTATAGCCAATCATTAGCCAAAGCGTACTGCATATTATATATATATATATATATATATATATATATATATATATATATATAAACATATAAACATTATATATATATATATATATTCATATCTTTGATCAATCAGTCGATTGGCGCGCGCACACTTGCAATTATATAAGACAGCTTTAGCCACAATTGCCCAATTAGCTGGCTCTGTTGACCATTTATGTAGGCCCAAATGGCGGTAAATTAGGCAAAACCTTATATATTTAGTTCATATCGTTAAAGCGCGCCAATTGGGAGCAAGAGGTGAAACGAAATTAAGAGAAATAGAGCAAGAGACAAACAGAGAAAAGCAATCATGCTAATGGATATCATGGTAACTCTATACAAACAGTTACTATTTGATTATTTGTTTCGATATTTCGATAGATTTATCAGTTGATTCAGACTAAAATAATGTTAATATCAACAGATCTGACGGAATTGAAGATGCATTATGATTTAATGAAAAATGTATCCAATCACTAAAGATGCATCTAGCTATAGCACTCTATAAGATATCGATTACGCTAGGTAAATTTTGGTGTATTATCGATCATAGAATATATCGATAGCAAAGAATTGTCAGCTTAAACTTGATATACAAAGCTTAAACTTAGTTCAGTTAGCATGCCATGTTACTATCGATAAGTTCGATAAATTATCGATTTCATCAAATGTTATCAATCTTTTTTATAATTATCAGCAATGTTTTCTAGATCTAAATAAGAACTACATTATATCATTTGACTATACAAGATGTTAGTCCAAACTATCGCTATAACTATCGTTTATAACAACTTTGCCATCTCTAGTGCTGGACCATTGGGGCTCCATGTGCGAAACTCTGCCCGGAAATGGTTATGATAAGTGTGAAAGTTATTTCAGTGGCAAAATAATAAAATAAATAAATATGAAAAGTAGAAGACGTCGACTCGACGAGAGTCTGGAGTAAAAAGTTTTGCATATTTTGGCTTTTTGTGACGCACTCAACAGATCTGAGAAAAAAAAACCACCAACAACAACAACAGCAAGTGAGGGCCAAGAAATAGAATAGAGGGAACACCCTGATTCTTTAGTTAACATGACTTTACACAGCACTCGCTGCCTGACAGCGACAGCACAAATAATTTGCCGCTAAATGGTGGGCTATTTTTAAAAAGGCACTTCATCAAGTGCCGCCGGATGGTTGCATGCCACACACACATGTGGAACTACTCCAGTCTAGGAAGAAGTAAAAAAAGGTGTGTCTGTATGTGTGTGTGTGTGTGGAAGTTGGAAGTTCGGCATATCCCCAACACAGACAACAGAGAATTTAGACTGTAGACTCGACACACAAATGACAATCCATTGAGAATGTATACACTGTGAGAAATTTGAAGGTTTCTATAACAATTTGTTATATATATATATGTCTTTATAATAAATCTAAGATAATAACTATATATTTATAGCTAGAAACCATTAAAAATGAATGAAAAAGCATTTGCTTAAATAATATGAAATGTTTTGATAGCATTAGAAGGAATGGGTATCTCTAAGTCAGGCATGCCCAACATTGATCATTTAATGAATATACAGGGTATATGCTAGTTCCTCCACTAAGGCACTCTCTCTCACTTTTGTGAAAGTAAGTCAAAAACAAATAAGGACGAACGCAAAAGAAAATTCATTTAAAATTTAAATTTTCAAAATAAGTCGAAGTTTCATAAAAGGTTCTCAATTAAAATCTCTTCCTTGTTTTTTTGTTTTTTTTTTTTTGCAGTGTACACGCTAAACGTTTTTCGTACAGATAAGGCTATAGCAAAAGAAGCAAAAAGAAGCAGCAACAGCTGCCCGGCAACATAAACTGAATGATTTAACACGCGACTTCAACAATCGTTGTCAACCCATTTTTGGGGGCATTTTTTGTTGTTGTTTTCGTTGCCGGCATTGCCACCCAACAGAATCGAATAGCCATCCCCCGCCAGACCCCGCCTGCCCTCCCCTTTGGGGATGTACAGCTACGTCGTGCATAACAATTAGCCCAACTCTACACATGTCCCCTCCCTTCTATCTCTCTCTCTCTCTCTCTTTCTGCTGCTGCTGCTGTTGCTGTTACTGCATTCCAGTAAACAAAAAGTGAGCCGCAAGTTTCGACAAAATGCAGACCACACCCTATAAAAAAGAGGAAGAGGGGAGTAGGGGGCGCAGCGGGTTTCAGTTTAATTAATTAAAATTAGATCAGACGTTCGGCAAGTGCAACGAAAGAAATCAGAAGGCAACAAAAAAAAAGAAACAAGTTCATAACGATGCAGGCCAACATAAAACAAGACATAACAATAACAATTCCAAGTTAAACAACAATTACAACAACAAAAACAACAACAACAACTACTAAATTACAACAATCCAAATTTATATGCAAAGTAGATTTTAGTTAGCTCTGTATATACCCTGTACATTCAGTTTGTTTAACTTTTAGTTTCTAGAAATTGCTTCAAATTTTAAGTAGCTATCAAATTTGTCTCTTGCCCTTGTATACCCTGTAAAGTGTATAAACTCCAAGATCTTTGCTAGGAATGCATATGAATTGTTTCTCTTGTTATGATACCCTGTATTTCAGGGCAATTATCAGATCATATAGATATATAAAGCTATTAAAGAATCTCTTAACTTACCTTAAGTAAATCCCCAATATAACTATATTAAATATCACTTTATCAGTGCTTAATAATACTACTTAACAAGCACTTTAACTAGCAGTTAACATTTTTACTACATTTGCTAGGTATATGGCTTATAAGGTAATATTTCTAACCAAACTATTTATTAGCTAACTATTATTATTAAACGTTTTATTATCTGTTGCTCGACAGCTAACAATAACTTTAATCTATTGTCAAAAACTACATAATTTACTCGAAATATAAAATTGTATAATGATTTTAATATTGAATTGTTAATTGTGGGTCGGGATGGGGTGCGGGTTCGGGTTCGGGTTCGGGTTCGGGTTCGGATTCGGGGTCCCGTCAATGGGATAGGGCGTCAAATGCTGAGCTTGCACTTTGCTTTTTATGGGTAACGCAAATTGAATGAACTTTCATTTGATTAATTGAAATGGCGGCGCGTGGCGTTTGATCAGTGATTAAAGACAAAAATGTAATAGCAAATGGCGTTGCCAGATGGCTTAAACATAAAGAAAATATCATCAATGATAGCCCAGCACACAAATAAATACACAAACTTCGCTGCGCTGATGTCATCGGACTTTTTCGGTTAACGATTAGTAATGCGTGCAATCGAGTACACGTAAATAATCGCCTATTGACGAGCGAGTAGTTAGCATTGACTATTAAGAGCTGTGGCTGAATGGGTGCACGAGTGAGTGACTGTGAATAGTTAGTTATCATTTAGTAGTTAATGATTGGAGAGTGGTGATGATAAGAGAGCAATGAGTAGTAGAAGTGTATTAGCAAATGAGTATTAAGTAATTATCAATGAGTATTGTGTATTGAGTATTGAGTATTGAGCATACCTCAATGTGTAACGAATGATGAGTAATACATTATGAATAATGAATAATGGATCAAAGTTAAGTATTGAGCATTGAGTATTCAGTATGGAGTAATTAGTAATGCTAAATGAACAATGAGTATTGAGTAATGAATAATACTAAATGAGCAATGAGTATTGGGTAATGAATAATACTAATAATATACTGTAAGTAATGACTGATAACGTATGAGCAATGAGTAATGAGCACTTAGCATTAAGCTATGAGTAATTAATAATGACAAAACAATTAATTAGTCTTGTGTAATGAGTATTTCGTATTGACTAATCAACAATGAGCACTGAGCAATGAGTAATGAGCAGGCCATTAAATTATGAGTAAGTTATAGTGTAAAATGTAATAAGAATTGAGTATTCACTAATGACTATTGAGCTATGAGTGAGGAGTAGAGTATAGCATTACGAGTCTTTGATCATGAATAATGAATAACTAGTAAAAACTAAAGAGTATCAAGTAATTATTCGCAAGTAATGAGCAAAGAGTAATAAGTATTGAATTCCAAGTAATAAGTATTATGATTTGATAGCTCGTTTGTAAGTTGTCAGCAAATGATTAGCAAGTTGTTAGTTAGCAATGAGTGATGAGTGAGTGACCAGTATCAAGTATCAAGTATCGAGTATCGAGTATCGAGTACATGTGCGTTAAGCTGTAAAATTTCACTGGATTCGTACGCCGGCACGTAACGATGCGACGCATCTGATATTGTGATTAAGTCAAGGCAAGCTTTTGCTGTTGTGATTCTTCTTCTTTTATTATTATTATTCTTATTATTATTATCGTCATTATTATTATAGTGTGTTGTTGTTGTTTTGGCACGTGAGCCAAGAGACAAAACAAACAAAAGTCAGCGGCCGCATTCCGAGTGACTTTAATTGCAAACTGCAAAAACAACTTTGAGACAAACTTCATGTATGTCTTTGGCCGGGAGAGAGAGAGGGGGAGAGGGGAGAGGAGAGAGGGAAAGAGAGAGAGAGGGAGGCAGACATAGCAGGCAGAGGTTTAACTGAGAACAGGACAGCTTTTAGTTATCGCAACGACAGCCCCACACACATCGATCGTGAGGAACCACCCAACCTTGAGCGATTTTTTAGATTTACGCATATCTGGTTTCTGTTTCTGTTTCTGTTTCATTCGCATTTCGAGTTCTGCTATACACTAACAGCAAGGTAGTTCAGCTAAATGGATGGATATGGATAGAACATATTCTATATATATATATATAATTCTTAAAGCTTAAAGTTCTTTAATCAAGAGAAATTTTTGTCACTTAAGAAAGATTGCCTTCAAGTAAAACACAAAATAGAATCGCTTAACTATATAGTATATATAGATATAATTGCATAAACTAAATTTAGATCATATAAATCATATATAAAGATATATATCTTTAGTAACTAATACTAACTTTAAGCCCAAAGTTTGCTCTTATAAACTGCTCTTCAGCTCTTCATAGAGCATTCCCACTGCGACTTTACATCATTAGCTCTTCCATCTGGTTTCTTCTTTGCATTTATATATATATATATGCATATAAACATATATAAATATATATATATATATAAACATGTCGCATTGAGCTGTACGAAATAACAAACGAGTTTTGTAAAAAAGTAAATGCAAAAAAAAAAACAAACAAAAAATGAATAAAAACAAAAAAAAAACGAGACAGAAACAGAAGACTCCATGATAAGTTTGGAAGAGAAAGGTCTATCTCAGGCAAGATCGTGCTAGGAAACAGATAGAAATATATATATGAATATGCAATATGGCCAAAATCTACATATATATATATATATCAAAATCGAACTGGTTGCCAACTTTGTATGGCAAAAAAAAAAAAAAAGAGAAAAAAGAACGAGTTCTGCGACGTACTATAATTAATTACTGGCATTACGGAGTTACGGAATCCCGGGTTTAACCCCCCACTTACAGCAACAATAAAACCAGATGTGATTAAAAAGTTTATGACACCAAAGCAACAACAACAAGCAGAACAAAACTAATAATAAAATTTGAGTTAAACAATTTAGCTAGGCGAGGGCCCAGGGGTAAAGCGTTAATTATTGTAATTTCCAATTGTGGGTGAGCCACAATGAGAGTGGGGAGAGATTTAAGGGAGGGAACTGTCAAAGACTGATTGAGTTATAGAAATAACCCCCAATTAAAATGCAACAGACGCAGTAAATAACATCAATCGATTTTTTATGAGGCCCAGACAGCCACAAGAGGGAGGAGGGGGATGGGTTGGGGGCGGCAGCAGCAGCCGCAGCAGCCGCAGCTCGCTTGCTGAGGAAGCGCTGCAATTTTGTTTACACAAACAATGCCAATGGGCAATTGGAAATGGCAGCTGGAAGCTGGAAAATGTCTTAAATTAACAGTTTAGCCCCGCACCAAAACATCTAGAGTTTAGCTGGTGTGAGAGGTATGCCTGATTACCTGGTAAATCCCCCATTAACCTGCCGCCAGTCGGGAGCCGGAGCCTGGCACACTGATGCCACTGTTCACATTTTCTAATTGTTGTTCGTGTTAAATAGACGATTTAATTTCCATTCATTTAGTCATCGGTCAGAGCTATGCGTGTTACTATCGAGCCATATTTATATGAGGAGACTAATCATGCCTCGTAACGCCCCCCACTCCACTGATAATTCCCCCATAATTACAGTTAAGTTTAGTCAATGAAGCGAATTTTTTCACGCATTCCATAATTCTTTTTTTATTTTCGTCTCCCCCTCAACATTTCAGTGACTCGAGCAAGATAATTTTTAGCGAAGCGATAAGGCGTGACGAACTTGATATAAAGAAAGAACAATGGATACCCTATAAGAACATTGAAGTAGAACTGATAAATGATATGTGTCATACGAATCGTAACAGTCAATGTTTGTTTTCTAGCCAAATATATGTATTTCTAGTTACAGCTGAACATTGTAAAGTTATAGCCGATCGATCATATCATCAGTTTTTATTTATAACTCTTGCTATATACTATAGACTCTATAAAGATAGATATGCTATTACCATTCTCGTTTTACATATGTTATATATATATATATGTATATGTAAATAGCTTTTGATTAGCCAGTTTAAAGGGAATTTACAATGCATTTAATTCTATTGAAGGTATGGTTTAAAAATACATTATTTTTCAACAGAATTCAGATAATATATACTTTATATATACATTGCATATATTTTTCATTTTGAAAAATTAATATATTTTTTATATTTTTTTAAAATAATAAATATAGAATAAATATTTTTTGTTTAGATAAAAATAAATTTAAGATATATTTATTCTATATTTATTTTTAAAAACATAAAAATAATTTATTTTTTATTTATTCAAAAAAATAAGAAAATATATATATTTTTATTTTATTTTTTTTAATAAATCTATTTTCTGTATTTTATTTAATCATTAAAACGTATTAAATAAATATACTAAATCATATTAACAACTTTTCAATCAACCCCCACGATTCATACATTTTATAGGGTATCAGATGTCGCTTACCTGTGCCCAGAATATTGTTAAAATGCCAAAAACAAGCAGCATTTGTTGCTTCTTCTGTTGTTGTTGTTGTTGTTGTGGCTGCTGCTGCTTCTTCTTCATGGCGAGTGCAGTGGCAACCCGAAATCGTTGACAATTGCGGCTTTTTTGCTTCTTGTTGATTTCTTTTGCTTCTAATTCGTTGTTGTTATAACATTATTGTACGACTGTCTGTGCGTGTCTGCGTGTGTGTGTGTAAATATTACTCTCCCGGATTGGTCGTCAATTAATATTGCACTTGTTTACAGCGACAAAGACGTCGACGTCGGCATCGGCATCGGCGTCGACAGCGTTTGTTTTTATTGCTTTCTGCAGAAAAAATAAAAGATGCAACGCCGCGCGCTTGTTACAAAATTGTTGTTGTTGTTGTTGCTGCTGGTGGTGAGGCTGCTGTTGCAGTCACTGCTGTTGTCATTCGCTTTGATTACAATTTTCGCTGCCGAGCGAATGACGCGACAGCCGCAATTCATGGAATGCGCCCATGCCAAATGCTTTTTATGGGCAAACAAAATTATAACGGCACTGTCACATTGCCTACTGCGCTCTCAACAGAGAGCGACAAAAGAGAGCAGCGAGAGAGCAAGAGATAGGAAGACCAGCAGCAGCAGCAGCAGCACCAACAAGCGAAAGCGTCGCAACGTCACGGCTGCAGGTAGAAAGCAAACGAATGAAACGGAAAACTGAAGAAGTGACAGAGACGCTGACTGCAGCGTACGAGTATCCCTCTCTGTGTGTGTGTGTGTGGTGCAAGAGAGCCACGCACAAGTGCGCTTATGTGTGTGTGTGTGCGTGTGTACATGCGTACAAATGCTTGAGTGCGAGCGAACAGGCAGGCGCGCGTGCGTGTGCGTGTTCGTGTAATAACGGCGCTTTACAACCGACGCAGTTGCTGCGACTGCGACAGAGTTGTTGTTGCTGCTGTTGGCATTACGAAATAACTGCTCGTCCGCCATGACAATTACCAAGCAATTGTTGTTGTTGTTGTTGCTGCTGCTGCTTTAGCTGTTCTTCAATTATTGCACCCCCATTTGGCTGTAATTGTATTAATGCTAATTGCACGCATTTATTTCAACAGAAAACAACAGCAAATCCCACACACACACACAAGCACACTCACACACACAGAGAGAGAGACCAAGTGCGGCGGCGCAACGGCGACAGCGACAGCGACGTCAGCTGCGCATGGAAAAAAAAATTCACTTGTAATTGTAGTTGCTTCTTCTTCTGCTTCCTCTTCTTCTGCTGCTGCGTTTGCTGCATTAATTAAACTAGTCACGTTTCGTTGTTTTTTTTTTATTTTTTTTTTTTTGTGAAATTTTAATGGCCGTCGCACTGCTCTCATATATACATATATATAAATTTATATATATATAAATATTTTTTTTTTTTAACTTTGCAAATTTATGCTAAATTCCAGCACAAACACAAGTGCTATTAGCTTAGTTATTAACTAAACAAATACAAAAAGCACGCATTAAATTAATTCAGGCAGCGGCAGCAGCGACGGCAGCAGCGTTAGCGGCGGCTGCGGCGTTCGCATTTGTAAACAGACACACAACAAAAACAACATTAAGAAAAAGTAACCGTACACAATCTATCAGAGAGCGCCTCCACTCCTCTCTCTCTCTCTCACTCTCTCACACTCGATCACTTGTATTTGTTGCTTTAATTGTTGACATTAACGAATTACTTTTCAAATTTGCATTGAGCCAAAAAAAAGTAAAAAAAAAATAAATTACAAATACACAACGGAAGTTTTAAAACAAGACAAAATAATATTAAAAAAAAAGACGTTTGTACAGCGCGTACAGCGCGAGCGACAACAATAACCGTTCCGTACCGAACGAAGAAGTGTATAAAAATGAACAAAAACAAGTGGATAAAACAACAAAAGCAGTGTGCAGACCAACACTTGCTGTGCGCATATCGATACATCGATAGGCTGGACAACGTTGGTATTTTAGTATTTATCGTAAGTGCTGAGTTCGAAAGCGCCATCTGTGGCTTAAGAGTTCAAAGTAGTTGGGCGCCTACATTTAAATTTGAAGTTGAAAGCTGACAATTAACAATTAAGTTTAAGGCGTCAGCAATATAAAATATAATATATAATAAAAAAAAATATTCACTTTTTCGTTAGTTTAAGTATTTTATTCTACGTTATTAGATTTATTTGTAAAATATGTAAATTATTATAAATAGGGCTAAAGTCAATTGAATGGTGGCTAAAAATTGATTTATAAGGAATAAAAATAGATTCGAATTGCATTTAAGACACTCAAACTTATATAAAGAATACTAAGCAACAAAGCCTTAAAGTTCAACAAAATCTAATTTTAATACTGCATGAAAAGCCGTTACGTAAAACGTAAACAAAAAACGATAGGCAACAAAATGGTGGCGGCCGGTCAACTGCAAGCTATCGATAGTACTTAACTATTGTTAAAAATTGACAAAAATACTAAATACCAAATTAAACACATAAATAACAATTATTGAATAGGAAAATAAGATTTATAAATGCGTTAAAAATAAACGAATGGAAATAAAGCAAGAATAAGTTTCAGTTAGTATTTTTCAATGTAAGTTTGGGAAATCAATCGTAAGCTAGCATTCGCTGGTTTTATTACTGGCCTAAATATAATTATCTTATTTATTTTTCTATTAACTATATTATTTATAATTAATAAATATATATTTCATAAAGCAATTTGCTTTTCAAATGTGCGCGCCTTGCACTAAAATATTTGCCTAGAACGCTCGCTGCTGGCATTTTTAGCGCTAAGCTATGCGTGCATATCGATAAGCTACTTCGATATATGTGGTGAAATGCCAAACATTACCAATTGAGTAATTGGCGCCAAAGCTGAGTTTCAAATGCACAATTTAAATCAATTAAGATTTAATAGTAGAAAAGCAGGCAGGAATTGAAAGATAAGGTGGTTAAGCTAGAAATAATATTTTTATTTATTTATACTATGTATACACAAAAAGAGCAATAATCAAAATAATATAATGAAGTTTTTAATATTAGGAGGAGCAAATGTTCAAAAATGTAAATTTATATGCTAATCTAATCTTATCTTGTTCAGATCAAAATCATTTACTTTTACTTTTTGAAAGTCTATAGAAAACATTTTGAACTGACTTAAATCTTAGAGAATATTAAAGAGAAATGGGATTTCTATGCGATTCTCAATGATGACTTTAAGTCTGAAATACTTTATTCATGGCTGCTATATCTATGTAGGTGGTGTGAACAGTTGACGTATATAAAGATATATTGATATTAAATATATTTTTATTTGTTGGCTTTCTAATTCTTTCTCTATGTCTTTCTTGCTTTTTCTTTCTCTCTCTTTGTATGTTCTTCTTTAAATTTTCTTTTTCTTTCGCCATTTCTTTTTCTTATTATTTTGTTCACTTCTTTCTTTCTTTTTCCCTTCCATATTCTCTCTCCACATCTCTATCTCTCTCTCTCTCTCTCTCTGTGTCCCTCTGTCTCTTTATTTCTCTTCCCTCTCTCTTTCTGTTTCCTCTTAATTTCGTGCTCTATCTCTATCTCTCTCTATTTCTCTCTCTCTTTCTCTCTGTCTCACAATTTCTCTTTCTTTTTCTTTCTCTCTTTCCCTCTCTTTCTCACTTTTTCTCCCTATCCATTTCTCTCTCTCTCTCTTTTTCGCTCCCTCCCCTTTTCTCTCTCTCACTCTCTCCTCTCCCTCTCCTTCTCCCTATTTCTCCATTTCTCTGTCTCTATCTTTTTCTTACTCTATTCTCTATTTCTCTCTCCCTTCCTCTCTCTCTCTCTCTCTCCCCCTTACACTCTCTCTCTCTCTCTCTCTCTCTCTCTCTCTCTCTCTCTCTCTCTCTCCCTCCCTTCCTACCCCTCTCTTTTCCTCTCTCCATCTCTCTCTTTTCCCAGGGCATTTGCCAGTCGTGTTTAGCTCTTTCTTTCCTTCCTTCCTTCCTTTCTTTTTTTGGCGTTATTCTTAACTTGTTAACTGGCATGTTAATTCCTTCCGTAATACGCGTGTTCATTATGTTAAACACTTAACATGGGACATGCGTGTATTAGCGGTGGGTGTGGCTGTGTGCCCCTTCCCCCCCCCCCACACACACACACACACACACATGGAAGCCTCGCTGACTTCGCCCTCCCTCCCCCCAAACAATAGCTAGATGAATGTGTAACACACTAATTAGTCTTGTATGCGATTCATAATGATAACAGTCATTAAAGTACACGTGTGCCTCGCCACGCAGGTGTGTGTGTGTGTCAATGTGTGTGTGTGTGTGTGTGTCGCCTGTCGAGTGGCAAACACAACAAGCAGTGAAGCTGTAGCTGGGATAAATTGGGGAAGTTGGGGCTTTTGGTGTTATACGCTTCCAGCTTTGTCTTTGAGCTCTTGCGTGTGCTTTTGATTGCGCGACTGGTTCTTGCCACATGGTGTTCACTGTACCGCATGCTAGCGTAGCACAGCACAGCACAGCGCCGATGCCTTTCGCTGCCTTTAGCGTTTGCTAATGCGACCGTGTAGACGTGCCGCTCCACCCCACTCCCATTACTCTATATAGCAAATATTAACACTCACACTCATACACACACTCACACACACACACACACACACACACACACACACATACACACACTCATACACTCATCGTTTGATTCTCGGAGGATGACATGTCATGTTTTCATTATGCTCATGTGTCTAAACAATTATCCTGCAGGCATAATTATGTCTGACATTTATAAGCCTTGACACTTTCGGTTTTCGGTCATGTCACACATACACACACATACACACACACACTCACACTCACACATACACATACACACACACACACACTCGCACAGCAACACAATTAAAGCTCTCAGCTGTTAATTTTTTTTATAGTAATTAAAAACTAATTATTACGCATCCTTGAAAGAGTTTGACTTAATATATGAATAGTAATATACACATATGATTGATTGATTGACTGATTGATGATCTATTATAGCTTAAAATTTAAGCATAGGACAGTTGCAGAAGTTGACTAAACTCTTAAATAGTCTTAAAAGCAATTTTGAGGAATTTCTCATAGAGTTTCACTAGTCTGATTGATTGATTGATTGGCTTGATTGACTAATAGCAGTTGAAACTACAAATTTTAAATAGAATTTTTAAATTTTTGGGCGACTTATGGCAAATATCTCTTCATCCGGTGTCACTATATAGGGTGTATAGCTGATTGATTGATTGATTGATCAAGCATATCTTAAGACTTAAGCCCTAGGAAGCTGAAAAATTGACTATATCTTTCCCCTTAGTTAAAAATAATTATTAAGAATAATGGGATGTACTAGATGATTGATTGATTGATTGACTAATTGATGATCAATCATAGCTTTACATCTGACCTATGCTTTCCGTCTTTCAATTAAAAACAATTATTAACAATTTCAAGAGTTTCACTAATTGATTGATTGATTGATTGATTGATTGATGGACTGACGATGATAGATGATCAATCATAGCTTAAGACTTAAGCTGACTATATTTTCACTTTTTGAATCAAAAAGTGCTTGTGGTAATTTCTTATAGAGCTTCGCTAGTTGATTGATTAATGAATGGAATGATTGATTGACTAATTGATGATCAATCATAGCTTAACTCACTTCATTTTTCTTTTTAAAAGAATTTTTAAGAACTTCTTATAGTGTTTTACTAGTTAATTGATTGATGACTTGATTGATTGACAGCTACAGCTTCCAACTCCTACAAATATCTACATAAATTATAAGCTCTGAGATAGTTCAGCTATAGCCCCTCATAGCCGACTAACACTCATTCAGCTGAGATGCTTCGCTCTGGCCGCGCCTTGAGTTGAAAAATTACGGGGCCTGGGCAAAAACTTATTTTGGCGTAAAATTGAAAAATTCTTTTGGGGTCAAAAGAATTAAGCGCGCGCTGATTGTTTAAGTGTTTGCCCTAACATATGACAACCCAAATGGGGTATAGCCAAAATGTTAAGAAGTGCGTGACGTAGATTGGAAATATTTGAATATATATGATATTATAATATTTATTTGTATACTATTATTATATATTATATGTATATAATCTATATAGATATTCTTGATTATTTTGATTTAGTTTTATATAGACTTAAAGATATTTTTCTTGAATTGAAATGGAGTCTACTGAAGTTTCAGCTATGACTGTCTAATGGAACTGAAAGTTGGTCGAGTTACTTCTAGAATCAACTGTATGATAGTCATTGAGATCGGTTAGCTATATGCTATAATACAGATAGTAGTTTATAGTAGTATATAGTAGTATATAGTAGTATATAGTAGTATATAGTAGTATATAGTAGTATATAGTAGTATATAGTAGTATATAGTAGTATATAGTAGTATATAGTAGTATATAGTTAGTATATAGTAGTATATAGTTAGTATATAGTAGTATATAGTTAGTATATAGTGGTATATATAGTAGTATATAGTAGTATATATAGTAGTATATATAGTAGTATATAGTAGTATATAGTAGTATATAGTAGTATATAGTAGTATATAGTAGTATATAGTAGTATATAGTAGTATATAGTAGTATATAGTAGTATATAGTAGTATATAGTAGTATATAGTAGTATATAGTAGTATATAGTAGTATATAGTAGTATATAAAACTATATACAGTACCACTATCTGTACCATAGCATATAGTTGATCGATCTTAGTGACTCCTGATATCATAAGATCTGTTTAAGCTTAAGCTAACTTTTAACTTTAACTTGACTTTGACCTAAGCTTACTCTGAAAGGATTGACAGATCACTTGACTATATAGACATATACCCTATGTACTTCATACCATATATACTTCAGTTATCTATATATATATATTTATATATATTATGTACTCCACAAAACTCTCACATTTAGAGCATTTGTGATTTCAGTTAACTTTTTTTTTTCCTCTCTCTCCTTGCCACATTTGTCGTCTTTGTCTTTGGCTTCTGGCTTTATGGTTCTAGTCCTGTGGAACTGAATGCTGTTGCTGCTGCTCGTTGTCCTGCGGCCCCTTTTGTGGTAGTGCTGCTGCTGCTGCTGCTGCTGCTGCTGCTTACCGTTATTTTATTATGCAAGAAACAAAAGTTTCCATTTGTTTGCAACGCTTGCCGTTCAGCGGCAACCATCAATCATTCGCCGTGTTGTGCGACGTCTTTGCAGGACGACAAAACTCAGCTAAGAAACGGCCAAAGAGCGACAGAGACACAGAGAGAGAGAGAGAGAGAGAGAGAGAGAGGGAGAGAGGGTAGAGGGGGTGTGTGTTGAAAAAATGTTTCATTTTCACACACTAAACAAATTGCAAGAGTCGGAAGGACATGGAGGAGGAGGAGGAGGAGGAGCAGGACCAGCAGCAGCAGAAGAGAGCAAAGGAACCAGGAGCAGGAGCACAGATCAGGACCAGGCGCAAGCAGTAGCAGGAAGCAACAGCAGCTGAAGCCGGAGCTGGAGCCGTAACAGGAGAAGTAGTTGTTGCTAGTGGGCAGACGCTGTTTGGGATATGTCCTGGTTGCCACTTGCCACGTGCTGCCTGCCACGTGCTGCGTTTTGCTTCGTCCTGCGTCCATGCGTCCATGCGTCCATGCGTCCTGCGTCCCTTTGGCCTCATCTCTGCTGCTCACATCAGCCGTCGCATTCCTTTAATCTGCCGCTTCCTTCGGCTCCTGTCGCTGGCAAATAGTTTTCCTTTAATATGTTTCAACTCTTTTCTTGACTTTTCGCTCACATTCCCCATTTGAGCTCGTCTCTATGGTTTTTTTTTTTTGTTTTTTTATTATTTTTAGCTGGCTTCGCGTTGATCGAAACTTGACTTGAATTTAAAATTTTTTTTAGAAATTTTTAAGTAGATTTTTATACTTTTAAATGTTAAATTTAAATTTTCTTTTAAAATAATTTGTATCTTTTTCATTTTTATCATATTCTTATATATGAAATGTTCTTATATGTACTCAACTGCTTGTTAAAGTTCATGTTAACTTTTGGCAATTGTTTCTAAGTTTTGACATAAGTCTAGCTAATTGCAAACATTCAGCTCATAACTCAATCAACGAAGAGTTTTATGTTTCAAATGAATTGTTAAATTTTTGAAGCACATCGTTTAGCTCACACAACAACTGGCTGTCAAAGTGCTTGTCAATTGTTAACTTTTAGTTTCTCTCATATTTCAATTTAATATTGGAGTTTTTCTAACTAGAGCTTATACATAGAGAGTTTATACATAGAGAGAGTTTTTACATAGGGAGAGTTTACACATAGAGCTTATAATAAACTATGAGCAAGTGCTTAACTGGCTGTCAAAGTGCTTGTCAATTGTTAACTTTTAGTTTCTCTCATATTTAAATTTGATATTTGAGTTTTTCTAACTAGTGTTTATACATAGAGAGAGTTTATACATAAAGAGAGTTTATACATAGAGCTTATAATAAACTATGAGCAAGTGCTTAACTGGCTGTCAAAGTGCTTGTCAATTGTTAACTTTTAAGTTTCTTAGAAATTTCTTTTGCTAGGCTTTATACTATGTAATCTCTTATTTACTTGTTGATGTTGAAATACAAAAACTTCAATTACTTCAAATTTAATCTGTTTTTACATATAGGTATAGATATATGGATATAGATAGATAGATATATATAAGACAACTTACAACTGGAATATGTTTTCTTGTAGAAACTCAAAGCTGCTGAAAGAAACTAAGCTCAACTTATCGAGTTATCAAACTTAAGTAAGCTACAGCTTAGAAACATATAGAAATACTATGTATTCAAAAGTCTCAATATATATATATATATGTTTTATACAGATATATTTATATATATAGACAACCAACACTACAAACATAACTTTGCAGAAGATCCACGAATCCATGAACAAAATCTCAGCTCAATTCTGTTCAAGAAAACATAACTGAATATAGCATGAGCTAATCTCCAGAGAGAGAGAGAGAGAATGAGAGAGGGCAACTGATGCTATTCCCTAACTTTGTTAGCTAGTTAGAGTCAGTTAAAGTTCAGCTCTGCGCCTTTGGTATTCATTGCTTATTCACTTTCATTCACACATCTATTCATTCACTTTTGTGCAGTTCACATTTGACCTTCAAGGCAGCTGCTGGTTTGAAGGGCTCAGCAATTTATTTTGCAACTAATAGCAGACATGCCACCAAATACACAGCAGAACCTTAACCCCTTAAAAACACTAACACCAGACCCCCCCCCACAGCTCCCTCCCTCATCCTTCCCTTTTTAAGGCAACCCCCCACCTCAGTGGGAGTCATGCAACTGGAATTTATAGAGGCACATTAAACTTTTAAATGATAAATTGCTGAATATAATTTACGTAACGCTGGCCCAGTGCCCCAACACGCCCCCCTTACGCCGCCCACTCACTGCCCGCTTCAAATGAGCAGCTCAACACCCGGGGCAGGGGCTGGGTTGTGTTAAGGGTTGATGGGGTTAAGCGGTGCAACTGTAGAGGTGCGACGTTTGCTGCCAGCCAAGTTAATAACTCTTTCGCCTGCCTCATTCTCTGTGTATGTGTGTGTGTGTGTGTGTGTGTGTGTATGTATATTGACTGGCTTTGACTGTTTAATATGCACGCAATGTCGGCGTAAATGTTTGTTGATTAGTGTGTCCCGAGTCCAAAGTTTTTAGTGGCTTTCGATACCCAAACAAAAAATTTAGCACTAGAGATGGCAGCGTGACACGGCACGAAAATTAACCAGAAAATAAGAATAAATGCTTGGAAATAGGAAAAATATGTTTAAGTATAAAAGTGATAATAATTTATGTACAAATAAATCAAAATAAAAATATTTGAATATATATATAGAAAAATATAAAAAAATTTAATTATTTAATTTAATAATTTAAAAAAAATATTTTAAAAATAATATTTAAAAATATTTATATATATAATACATAAGAAAATATATGTATAAAATATTATAAAAAGTCAAAAACAATATTTTAAAAATATATTTATATAAAATATTTATATAAAATATTTTAAAAATATATAATTATAAAATAATATAACAAAAATGTTATCAAAATATATGATATATGAAAAAAATATATAAAAAAAATATTTATATCTATAAAATATAAAAATTATATTTAAAAAATTTAAAAAATATATAAATATTGATATATATAAAATTGATGTAAAAAAAATATTTAAAAAATATATATATATATATATATTTTTAAATATTTAAAAACAATATAAAACATTTATATCTATATATATTTCATATTTATATTTCATCTAACCGCTTAGAGGCTGCATAGTTTTAAGCACTCAAGCCTTTCTCAAATCTTGCAGCACATAACTAAGTTTATCACGTGTCACGCACGAGAAGAACACGTAAAGCTCTCAGCTCTAGTGCTCACGCAACAATTGACGAATGTGTCTCGTTCGTTCGACAGGCGACAGCGAATAGCGCGCGGCTGGCAAGAGGAAAACGCGTGTAGAAGGGGGTAGTTGGAGATGGGGAGATGGGGGCTGGTGGCTGGTGGCTGCTGGCTGGGAGGTAGTTGTTAGAGGCGGGGTAGTTGTTTGGGTCTAGCTGTCTAGCGCTGGCAGGCACTTCGCATTCATGCTCATTGACAGCACGCTAACGGCATATAAATTGACAGAGCAATAGCGGCAAAAGTCCTTGTTGTGCTGTTCCTGTTCCTGTCCCTGTTTCTGTGCCTGTTTCTGCTGCTGTAGCTCTAGCTGTTGCTGTTGCTTCTTCGGCTTCAGTTCCTGTTTCGCGCGCTCTAAGTATTACATCTATTATTGGCTGCCATTCGCAATTGTTCGCTCTCTCTCGCACCAACTTCGACTTCACAGCTTGTGGGCTTACTTCGCTTTCGATACCCTGTAATGTTAGAGATGAGGAGAGTGCCAGAGTGAGTAGTCCGCCTGCCTAACAGTCTGTTCTGCCCCTGTCTGACCTATGTGAACTCAGAGATTATTAAGGCGGCAGCTATCAAATTTAATATACAGACTGCCTAACAGTCTGTTCTGCTCTGTCTGACCTATGTGAACTCAGAGATTATTAAGGCGGCAGCTATCAAATTTAATATACAGACTGCCTAACAGTCTGTTCTGCTCCTGTCTGACCTATGTGAACTCAGAGACTACTTAAGCAATAGCTGTCAAACTTCTTATATAAACTTTCTTATACCTAACCAACTTATATATTTCATATCTCAAGCATATCTCAGTCAATTAAGATTATATTCAACATATCTTCATTTTTGATTTCAACTTTATAGTTTGTTCTCCTTGATCTCCTTACAGGGTATCTCTTAGTCATGTTCGTTGCTTTATTCCACCTTTTTTGTTGTTCTCTGTGCTTGTCGGCATATCCTTTTGTTACTGTTGTTGTTGTTGCTGTTTGTTCTGCATTTTCATTTTCAATTACAAATGACACAAGTGCCTCACGCTCCAGTTTTCACATCCTGAACCGCATCCGCATCCGCATTCACATCCGCATTTGCAAAAACCAGGCTCAAGTGTGTCTCTCTCTCTGTCTCTGTCTCTGTGTGTTGGCCATAATAATAACGAGTACCGCAATTTGTTGCTTTAAAGAGCCACCAGCAGCCACAACAACAACAACAACAACAACAACAACAACAACAACAACAACAACAATTGCAATTTAACACGTATTCTTCAAGGTTTCTTTTGTCTGCTTGGAATTGTTTGCCTTAAACGTTATTGTTTTAGTCAAGTTTATTTACCCGTTGTTATTTGTTCTTTGTTATTAATTCGTTATTGCCTACTCGCTCTTATGTACTCGTTACTTGTACGTTATTAACTCGTTGTTATCGACTCGTGTGTGTTTTGTACTCGTTCATATTTACTTATTATTAGCTATTTGTTGTTATCTACTCTTTCCTTTCTACTCATAATTTATTCATTGATACTTAGTTGTTGTTCTCTACTCGTTGTCATCTACTCGTTGTTATCTACTCGTTATCATCTGCTAGTTGTCATCTACTAGTTGTCATCTACTCGTTATCTATTCATCGATCTCTATTCGTTGTCATTTACTCGTTACCTACTCGTCGTTTTTTACTCCTTGTCATCTACTCGTTGTCATCTACTCGTTGTCATCTACTCGTTGTCAGCTACTCGTTGTCATCTACTCGATGTCATCTCCTCGTTGCCATCTACTCGTTGTTATCTACTCGTTGTCATCTACTCGTTGTCATCTACTCGTTGTCATCTCCTAGTTGTCATCCACTTGTTATCATCTACTCGTTGTCATCTACTCGTTGTCATCTACTCGTTGTCATCTACTCGTTGTCATCCAGTCATTCTTTTCTACTCGTTATATACATACTTCTCAGCTCGCCGTTATCTCCCTTTTTTTTCTACTCGTTGAAAACCAACAATGATACTTATGAGCTCTCTTGTATAGTTCAATAAAGAACTAGTCTAGACAAGCCTTCAAAGGAGCTAACCAGCTTAGCTTGCTGTACACTCGCTGCTTATTACTCGTTGTTCGTAACTCATTCATCATTTCATAACTCTGTAAAGCTAGCATTGCTCCTCTTAGTTATCGTCTCATTAAATAAACTTCAGCAAGTAAAGCACTTGAGTAGAGCTGGATATTTTTGGACTTTTGGCAATAGCTGCAATAACTAACTCGCAAATTGATGTGGCTTGTGGCGGCAATTCGATAAATGTGGATTTCGATAAAAACACATAATAGCCGCAGCTGCAGCAGCGTCTGGGCGAACGCTAACTAAGAGCTTAACGATATTTGCGATAAGCGAAACAAAACTGCGAGCCAAAAAGCTCGACGGCCACAAGAGCTGAAAGTCGATTATAGAAAACTTGTAATAAAATTTTCGTTAGCCATTCGTTCGAAATGGAACGCAAGGCGGGAAAGGCGGCAGGAGGGAGGGAAGCGAGGTTGGGGCAAAATACCAGCAGATGCAGCTCCAAAAGAAAACTCGTTGAAAACTGGAAAAAAAGGAGCAAGAGAGCCAAAGAGAGCGAAAGGGCTGACCAGAGGAGAAAGGAAACATGGGAAAGGGGGCGAGAGGAACAGCGGAATTGAAAACTATGAAACAAGAAACCGCAATGCAAGGGTGGGAGGGCTAGTGTGGTCGGCTGTGGTTGCTGCAAAAATTGTGTTTAAGCAAACAACGAACAGAAAACTTGAAAGCAAAAGCTCTGGGCTGTTAGCCAACGGGAAAGCAGGCTGACTGGGCACAGTGGGTGGTGGTGCCGGTGGTTAGATAAGGGGATGGGGCGGTGGTGCTTGTTGTCTGCACTAGTTCGACTTGTGGTCAGCACGCATATGGAACGCTTAAATTTTGAGCTCAAGTCAAATTTGAAATGAACGAGCCGCAAGCACCACCTGCAGCTGCACCACCCACTGCAATCAGACAAAGCACATTAAAAGCTGAGCTGCATAATGCGGTATTTTGGTTAGAGTGGTGCTGTTTCATAATCGATTCACACCATGTATTTGGGTAAAGATTTCCAGTTTGCTCTTCAAAAGTTCGGCCAAGAAATGAAGTCTGGCAATAGGCATAGGAGATATTTATAGGTGCTAGGCAGGTTGATGAAGATGACGGAAGAATGGAACGCATTAGTCAAACATCAACTAACTGAATTGATGCTTGCACCACCCAAACACAACTTGCACCACTCACTCTTCCTTCAATTAGACTTATGCATTGCACATTGCACCACAATTAGAATATATGCATTGCACCACTCGAGCTTCAACTGCAGCAACTAAGCAACTATTGTAGAGTAATAATGTGGTGCAAATGAGAATAGTTAAGCTACTCAAAGTAGTCAGATTGCCGCACCACCCACCACCCACACCAACTATGCCCGCTGAATCACTGACCTGAAGATGTTGAAAGCTGAACTCTAGTCTTTTTGACGAAGCTCATTGAAGTTTTCTATAAGTGCCCCACTAACACCAGCTCAACTAACAAGCAGTTGTGGTGTAACTGAGCCACCTAAACCACAATTATTAGACCAGCCAAGGTAACTACTCCTCTTTATCTAACACCAACTGCACCACTAAGCCACCATTAGCATTCAGCTAGTGGAATTCATAAATAAAATCAGTTATATTATAGTTGCTATGATGCTGAGCTCTGTTATTAACCCACCTGCACCACCCAACGAATGTTTAAGGCAAGTAAAACCTGTGCTTTCCTAAGTGTTACGACTTATAGAGAGCGCACTCAGCCAATTCACTTAACTAGTTGATTAACCAGTCAAGTCAAACAAGCAGCTTCATAACGAACAACTCACACACACAAACACACACACACACACACCCACCCACACACACTCAGACGCACACTCAGACAATTGAAGACCCACACACTTGCATAATTTTCAATTTCATTTCAATTCAACGGCGCTTTGTCAATGTGCCGCCCCCTTTTCTTTCCACCCCTGTGCCATCATAATGATGATGATCAGCTTGGAGAATGATTTCATTATTGGGTTCTACGTCATCGTGATTGTCATCGGGCGGAGCGCTGTTGGCATCGTTGACATAGAAAATATACAGGAACAGAAATCCGGCGTACGTGATTTTCAGCCTTAATGCCAAAAAATTTCTTTATTCCCCGCCGGGAATACCCTGTAAACATGTTGTTGTCTTGCTAGGGTGTCTTGAAGTTAAGTGTGCATATGTGACAGCAAGAGATTCGTTTTGAGCTTTAACGTTTATGTATGGACTTATATGCTAAAACTTAGCCTAACAAGCTCTATAGATCTATCCATACACTGAGTTGACCTAAGTGAACTCAGTAAGTAAAGCTCGTAGCTTTACAAATTTTGGTATGTGAGATGGCTTGTTCACGTCGTTGAGATTTTTTACTAGCAGAAGGTCTTATCTATCCATACTTCCGACTGATCTATGTGAACTCAGTAAGTAAAGTTCACAGCATTGCGAAATTTTGTATATAAATTGCTTATTTCGAGTATATGAACTTTTTCATAAGCTTTAGATCAAATTCGTCTATCCACACATCTATATAGCCTATGTGAAGTCAGCAGAAATCTTTTTACCATCTATACAAAAGTCCATATATGATTTTAATAACCTTAATTTACAGGGTATCTCAACTAGTCACACAGACATCATATTTCAAGGTTTTTTTTTCCTTTCCTTTGGTTGACAACCTCTTGACAATTTGGCACCCCTTGCAATCACATCGTCAACCTTTGGCTTTCTTCTATTTGGCGCTTATTTCACTTTGTATTTTCATGCTTTTTCTTTCGCTCGCTCGTCTTTCTTGCGGGGCGGCATGCTCTTCTACCCGCTTCTCACAGCTGGCACTGAGCACTGACTGACTGACTGACTGAGTGAGCGAGCGAGCGAGTGCCCCAGCTCCTAATCCATCTCCGCCCCAGCTTTGGCTTATCGTGCAAAGTTTTTAAGTTTCGTGTCGTGTTTGGCATACGTAATAGAAAATTTCTTTGGTTTGCCATGCCACCCGCCCCCCATCCATCACAGCCACACAGCCTTGCCCCCCCCCACCATGCCCATTCATTCTATTCGCAGATTTTCAAATTTCTATTTGACTCTTTTTCTATTTGCCCGTCGCTTTTGTTGCCAGCCAGCTGAACGTCATCATTGCCAACTTAAAGTTCCCCCTAACCCTAACCCTTCTATATATAAATCATTGAGTAGTGCGAACTCTTTATATACTTCAGCATCGCATCATAACGGAACGGGGCGCCATGAAGTGTGAAAGGATAACGCTTTCAACAGCCAACCAGAGATAGTCCATAATCAGATTAAAGACAATTCGGCATAGTTCTTTAGTTAACACTGCAAGTCCACTTGTCCACTTGTCCACTTGTCCACTTTCTTTTTGTATCAATGCTCTTTAAAAAGGACCCAGGACTAAGCTTTTAGGCGGTGTATTTATCAGTTTCATTGGCAAATAGGTTCACAGCTTATTTGACCCATGCAAAGCAGATAGTGGGACAGGCAGACAGCGAGAGAGAGAGATAGAGATAGAAAGATGGACAGACAGAGAGACAGACATAATAGAAGAACAAGTATAGATATTTCGAAGTATACAGAAAAATATATTATTTGAAAGAGTTTTATAGCCTATAGAGCTGTGTCTGATATGGTATCAACTCAATTGTTTATAGGTTTTTATAATGAAACTTTTCTATGTCAAGTTGAAATCAAATTGACTTGCCTTTATGCTGATTAAGTTTATATTTCAACGATTCTTCCCATGCATGCCTAAGCTGCCAATATGCGATGTCTGCTCAAAAAGTAACGCTTGCTTTCTGCATATACTTAATTTTGATATATATCCTTTACCTCATATCCTTTACTTGTCCTACTGAAAGCTCTACCATCAAGTTCTATTCAACATTCCAAATTGCTGAGTTTATTTCTGACAGCTGTATTGCTTGGACATGGCTTGGCACTTCTACGACTTTTGCCTATTCCAAAAATGTATCAAATTTTTGGACCAAAAACAACAACGACTAAGGATGCCGCAACTCAGACCTGGCCAGCCTGATGGCTTAGGCGTTTACTTCTGACTCACCTTGTACTTCCTGTATTCCTGTAGCCTGTATTAGCTAAGCACTGGCATGAGCCTAGCTCTAAGGCTGAGTGCAGAAAGATAGGACTTCATCGAATTGTCTACTGATATTGAGCAGGTATATAGATGTATAGATATAGATATAGATATACTATATATATATATATACAACAAATACTATATTTTCTATATACTCTTTTCTATACGGACAAATCCTAATATAATATATTCTCTATATAACCCCCCAACAACTTAAATGGCATTTCAACAAGATTTATATGCAAAATTTCAATTGTAAATTTTTGAATTTAATTAAATTATTGCTGCTTATCTAATATATTTGCAAAAAAAAAAAAGAAAATATTTTGTAACGGGACTTATCGGCCTTATAAATGGATTGCGGGTTGGCTGAATCAACTCCAATCTGCGGGCAAATGTTGAGCTTAAAGTGGCTTATAGGCAAAAACAACCTGCAGCAGCAGCAGCAGCAGCAGCAGCAGCAGCAGCAACAGCAGCAGCAGCAGCAAATCATTGTAATCAACATGAAATCAATCGATTTACGCTTTTAGGCTCATAAACACACACGCACGCACACACACACACACATACACAGCGAGAAAATCAAAGTAAATAAAGCAAAAATGATAAAAAAAAACACAATTGAAAAATGCCTTTGTTGGCAACTGGCAGACAAAGGGCAAAGGACACAAAAACAATAGCAACAACAACAACAACACTGTCGCTGGCTGGGCGTGGCTTAAAGTGGGCGGTGGGTGGCTCGGGCGCTGGCTTTAAGGGCAGTGCAAATAGAAATGCTAATAAAAAAATTCCAACATCAATCTGTGGAATTTGTGTTGAACATATGCGCCAATAATGTGCACCACCCAACCACCCCGCGCATAACCTCAGCCCCACAAACACACGCATACATTGAGAGAGAGAGAGTGGGGGGAATGGGGGCGAGGAGTTCGTACTCGATGAGTAGGTCGATATGTTTGCTTAGCTGAATGTTGGTGATGATGTGTAAACATTTACATGACGTGTCCCAGTTTATTTTAACCTTTGATCCGCTTGGCAGTCGCCGTCGTCGCCGACGTCGCCGCCGACGTCGCCGCATCATCGTTGCTAAAGAAGATGATTTTCAAGCCGAACTGTAAAAATAAAGAAAAATATTTGCATTAAAAATGAATTGTTTGCGTAGGCAGGCGACGACGTGCGAGAGACATGTGGCATGCAGCAGCACCACCAGCAACCACTGGGGGGGCAACTGCCACAAAAGGTAGCAAACTGGCAAGCTGTAGCTGTGACGCATAAGGGATGCGATTTTAAAGTCTGAATGCATAAGTAAACACTATACACCTTAAGACATACACACACACACACACACACACACACACACACACACAACACACACAAACACACACGCAAAACACACGAAAAGCGCAATGAAACCTCAAGCGCACAATAAATTGTCATCCTTAGCTGCTGCAGCAAACCAAAGGCAGAAGCTGTTTGTATATGAGCATGAGTGTGCATGTGAGTGTGTGCGTGTGTGTGTGTGTGCATGTGTGTGTGTGTGTGTACGTGTGTACGTGTGTGTGTGCGTACTATGGACACCATTGGAGTCAAGGCAAATGGCGCACGAACAAACAAAACGTGCCAAAAATAGACGAACAACAATAAACCCATTGCGTTACAGCTTCGCTCGTCTTAGCGCACCCTCAGGCAACAACAACAACAACAACAGCAACAACAAACAACAACAACAACAAACAAACAACAACAAACAACAACAGCAACTTATTGTCAAAGCAATTGGCTCTGGCTGCGACCCTCGCACACACAACTTGAACCACAGCGAGGTTCATTTTTAAAGTTGCACTCAAATTGCTAATTCAAAATGAAGAAAAGTTGAGCAAAATATACCCTATTTTAGGCAATTTGTGGAGTCAATGGTGGGGTATACATACCCTGTAAAAAATAATTAAAATTGAATCTGTAGAAATCTTTCCACTAAAGTGTGGCCTAAACACTTCTCTTCTATTTACCTTGAGTTGTCTAAGCTACAGAGTTCTTAAAATGTTCTGTCATGATAGACCCTAAGCTTAGTTAATGTGGTTAAGATTAGATAAGACTATAGATTAAGTAAGGTATTCCTTCCACTTGTGTGCACAATGTGAGTTTAAAGAATGAAGAAAAAGAAGTAGTGCAACTGGATATATTGATAGATCTTATATATATGTTTTATACTAACATATATATCTGTCTATCTATCTAGACTTTCTTAAAAGTCTCAACAAATGTATCTTTGCTAAAGTGACTTTCGTCCCACGCAAGAATATGCAATTGTCAGCCTTTTCTTAAAGCACAAAAGCCCTAAATTAGCTATATGTATATCTTCTGATTTGTGATAAGTCCTCAAAGATCAATTTAGTCAGCAGCACAGCATAGCATAGGGTATATAAGAGTCGAACAATTTCAGTTAGCACAGCATAGCCAACTGATGAACTGTTTGGTCTAATGATTTAATGATTTAGAAACTACTCTTAGATTTCGACCCATTAAATTATTGTCGCTGTGAAAGGTGACAAGCATATTTAACAGGCAGTTAATATAACTTCCTTTCTAATTGCTTATATCAGGAAACAACAATCAACTTCTTGACACAATTAAGGTTGACAATTACTTTGGCCATCACTTTGACAAGCACTTTGACAAGAACTTTAACAATCAGTTAAATTTAAGTAAACTTTAATTGTCTTGCTGTCAACATATATAAACCACAGTAGCTCTAAGCCCAGTCTTGTCCCTCAGTCAAAGTTGACAAGCACATTTAACATGTAGTTCAAATAACTTTTCATTTAGTAATGCCTTATGTCAACTTCCCTTTATGGAAGTTTAACAAGCACATTTAACATGCTATGCAAATAACTTTTCATATCTAACTTGATTTAATCAACAAACATGATCTTAAGCTCACATCAGCTCAAAAGCAACTTGTCAACATTTAACCAGTAGTTAAAATCAATTTTGATTTCTAATCTTCCTGCTTAATTTACCGATCAGAATTTGACCTAGTTCTAGCTCTAGTCAAAGGCGCAACTCGCACAAAGCTGTTTATGACCATCCTAAGCCCACACTCCGGCTCTAAGAACTCGAAAAGCTGTCGCTCTTTGGAGTCGTCTGCTGGGCGGGGGGCTACGCGCACGCAGTCAGAGACAACAAAGGCAGTTAAGTAGCAGATGGTAAATGTCCGTTGGTCGGGGACACGACGGGTTTATGACAGTGGGGAGCGCGAGTGGTGAAGCGAGGGTGGGCCGAGGGTGTCTGCTGCTGTTGGTTTTGATGATGATCACATGGTAATCACAGCGCGACGCGTTCTCGGCTTTTTATATTTTTTTATTACTTGTTTATGACATTGGCCCCACTCACTCCCCTCTCCCCACCATTGGCTGCCACAGGTCCAGGCCCTGGTGAAACATGTGGCTTTTGTTTTTTCTGTGTGTGGACAAAGGATATTTGTGCGGCCCCTCGCAACAAAAGCAACAAACGAGCCAACTTTTACGAGCACATAATCGAAAAACTTGCCTGCTCTGCTCTGGCCGGGGCCACACGCAGGGGTTTATGATGGTAGGAATTATCGGGGCAGGGGGCATGGCAGCTGGACCAGGCCTAAAACTGTCGCCGATTTTTGTTTGGTCTGCTTTGAATGTTACAGCGAGAATAACCTGGAGCCCCACATCCCAACGTGATGTCCTTGTCCTTGAACCTATTCCTGTCACTGTCTCTGTGCCAATTCCTGTCCTTTGTCTGACTTTTTGCTAATTGGCTGCAGGAGTTTCTCTTCAGATTGCGACGTGTGACGATCTGTAACTGAAATCTTGATCTAAATACGATTTGGACTTCGGTTAGCTTGTGCAACAGCAAGTGGAACTTCTCGCTGGATCTTGATTAGCTCTGGAGAGTATTTTGATGGATGCTAAAGCTTTAACCAAAACAAGACTAGCTGGGCAGTTGAATCTTTTGTCTTCGAGAGATTACTGTCTTACATATATATAACTATATAACTATAAAGTTAATTTTCCAGCGAGTGGCAAGAAGAAGTTAAACTGTTAATCGCCGTACACTATCTCTCTAATAGTGAGTGCGGATTCTCTTTGGTTTTATTTTGTTAATTGGATGAGCAGCAAGAACAAAAGGTTTAAGTTACTTAAGCGAAAGCCAATTGTTTGCATTGATATGCAGCAAATGCTTTTGCTTAACTTTACAGTCATTGATTTTTACTTGTCGCTTCGTAAGGTCTTTGCTCGCTTGTTGTAATTAATTGACAATTCTTGCTTTACGCCCGATTTGTTACTCAATGAGCAAGGAGCGTGGAGTCTTAATAAACTTTATAGTTTTTGCTAGATATGCACAGATATATATGACACAGGCTACTCGGTACTCTCTATTCTATATTCATTGTGTACTGCTCGCTGATTGCCTGATTGACTACTGGCTACTCGCTACTCGCTATTTGCTACTCACTACTCGTTTATTGCTGCTTCATTTCTAACTCGCTACTCTCCAATTGCTAATCCCTATGTTCTACTCGTTACTATCTACTCGTTATTATCTACAAGCTTCTCGCTACTCGCTAATCGTCTCTTGCAGCCTGGATATAGAGGATATTACTGGATACTCTCCACTTGTTAATTCATTCGCTACTCTCCACTCGCCACTCGCTACTCTCTACCCTCGCTGCTTTTCACTCGCTACTTTTCACTCGCTACTTATCCCTCGCTATTCTCCACTCGCTACTCTCCACTCGCCACTCGCTACTTTTCACTCGGTATTCTCCACTCGCTACTCTACACTAGATACTCTCCACTCTCTACTCTTCAGTCGCTACTCTCCACTCTCCACTTGCTACTCTCCACTCGCTACACTCCACTCGCTACACTCCACTCGCTACTCTCCACTCGCTCCTCTCCACTCTCTACTCTTCACTCGTTACTCTCCACTCGCTACTTTTCACTCGCTACTCTCCACTCGCTACTTTTCAGTTGCTACTCGATACTCTCCACTTGTTACTTCCCATTCGCTAATAAGCACTTTTCTTTTGGATAATTCCTTTTGCCAACTATTTGATATGAGCTCTTGCTAATCATATAGGTTCTATCTGCAATACAATTGAGCCCATCTGTTGTTTTCTAAGTCAACTATATTAAAATATCTGCAAGAAGACCTCTTTCTCTGCCTCTTCTTACTCTCTCTCTCTCTTCCCCCTCTCTCTTTTATACTCTAGCCTAATTAGCTGCCAAAAAAAAAATTCAAGTCCAATTGCTTAGGTTCAGCTAATTTGTTCAATTTCTCAAATCGCGCTGCCATAGAAATAGTTGTTAACGAAATTTGGTTGCAGCTTAAAACGCAACTTTATAAGCTGCTAAAGCTGTGGAGGGGGAAGGAGAGAAAGAGCAGGAGGGAGAGGAAGAGGAAGAGCAGGAGTCAGAGGCAGAGGAAAACGGGGATAATTCAGCTGATAAATCCCTCATCTCAGCTGTTGACACGCGCCGCAAAAGTTGCTCGTCTCATATTTATCATATTTAATTAGTCCGCTGTTGCAATGTGTGCGCTGCGTTGCAAGTTGCAACCGAATACCGTTAAGCCAGCGCCACGGCACAGCCCACCCTCTCCCGCCAACTCTCGCTGCAAAGTGCTTGCAACAGTTGCAAAGTAATATTTGACTGGATTCGCAAGTGAGACTTTCGGAGACAAGTCAACAATGTTGTCACACATGCCACGCCCCCTCTTGTCGAGTGTGTGTGTGTGTGTGTGTGTGTGTGTGTGTGTGTGTTGTCAACAAATATTTGGCGCGTAGATTGCAATATTAGTTAGATGACTTATGAAAAGTTAAATAATTGCAACAAAACACACAACAAAAATCTTTTTATTTCTAGATTACATTCCATGCGTATAGAGATCTTTATATATATCTTTATATATATATGTTTGTGTAGAAATAGTGGGCGTGGCAGCTGTGCGAAGCTGCAAGCAAGTTTACTTGATTCTTTTTTCTATTTCGAATACCCTAAAGTCAGATGGCAATGCGAGTATATAGGTTTTAGTGCAGCAGCTTTGGCAATTCAATATTGTATACGGATCATATATCATATATGAAAGATAGGATGTACATATAAGATAGTCGATTACCTGTTCATATAGCCTTATCTAATACTAGATTCATATAAGCTTTTCACATCTTCTGTTCATTTCTCTTTTGTTTTTAAGCCTAGCTCGAAAATTATAAAATCTAGAGACAATAAATTTTGGTATCTGAATACTTAGAAGATATACACATAGTTCTATAATTTCATTCGCCCTAAGAAACTTTAGTATCAAAAGATATAGTATATGCCTAGGAGGCATATCAAAGTGCTTAGAACCCATAGCTATTGGATAGGGGTATGGTAAGTAGAAGACATCTGGGTACATTACAGTCGGGTACAGTTCATTAGGTAGGACTATGGCAAGCAGAACAAACCAGGGTATATATTAGTCGGGTATATCTCATTAGAAAAGACTAAGAGAAGCAGAAGAAATCAAGGTAAAATTTTTGTCAAACATAGCAGGATAAATTTCAGTCGGTCACAGCTCATTAGATAGGAATAAGGTAAGCAGATCAGATTTAGGCGACCATAGCCCATTAGATAGCAATAAGGGAAGCAGAACAAATCAGGGTATACTTTAGTCGGGCATCGCTCATTGTCTAACCTGCTTGCTTCTGATATTTTTTTCTGCGCCTTGACAGGCATCGTGTTGCGCGCGTCTTGAGCTCAGTTTCGCCGTTTTCTGCTGACACACGTTTTGCCTTTTCGATTTCGATTCGCTGATTGCCAGAGACTTGCACTCCTCTCTTTCCTCTATACTTCAGATGAAAAATAAAATAAATAAAAGTTTAATAGTTAACGACGAAATGTGAATAGTAGATACTCTAGTCAGAGCTGCAAAGACTATTTAGAATTTGATTTGATAGGAAAATGTTGTTTAGAAGTCTTATGCTATAGAGGAATGGATAGATCGAAATTCAACATGAGTTTCAGCTTGATGTCTTCATTTTGTATGCAGCTCGAATAGGTATATCATAAGATATCTATAACGTATGAAGATTCAATCCAACTGATTGATGTATATACACTAGCTGTAGCTTAAAGAAGTATCTTCAACAACTTTCAGCAACATAGCTTAACTCAGAGCTTAGTTCAGTTAGGCAGTTACACAATTCATGGCCAATGCAGAGTATCCTTGGCTAGGGTATTTGGGAATTTGAGCAAAGTTCAAGACGCCGCAAGAAAGTATCCACAAGTTGAATGCCAAGAGAGATGCAAAGGCTGGGACAGAGGACAGCGGAGACGGAGGCGGACGAGCATGCAGACAGGCAGGTCAGTGGTGCGGGCAAAGACTTTCAGCTATAAGTTAGTGCTCCCCAGATAGTAATTATCAGTAGATTGTCGGCCAGGCAAACAACTTTGACAAGTTTTGTAATCGGTTTTGCCTTTTTGATTTCATTTATTGTACATGACAGCCAAAGTGGAAACGCTGCCAGCCGAGCCAAGGGACGGGAATGAGCAGCCAGCGAGCCATCCAGCCAGCCAGTCAGTCGAGGAAGGGAGCGAAGGGATGGAAGGGAGGTAAGAAGAGAGGTGCACGAAGTGCGAAAAACCATTTTAAAGTTCAGATTTGATTTGATAATCAAAGTTTATGGCCAGAAACGTAACCAAATTAAGTTTATAATACTTAAACAATAATCATACTAAACAAGTTACCCTAATTCAGTTGGCTGAGATCGACTAAAAGGTATCCTAACTTGCGTGTTTCTTTATATCCATTTCATTTCATCGGCTTGAATAAAAAAATAAAGAAAAAATATATAAAAATATATTTATTAAATTTATATAAAAATATATACAAAATATATCCAAAAATATGTATAAAATATTTTTTAAAAAATATCCTTAATTTTCATACTCCATTTAAGTTTTTTTTTTTGTTTAATACTAATTTTTAAAAATATGTAGAATTTTCAAAATTTAAAAAAAAATATTTTTTTTTTTATTTTTTTCTAACTTGGAATTTTTAAAATTATTTAAAAAAAAAAATTTTGAATTCTTAAAAAAATTTTGTTGTTTTTTTTTTTTGAATTTTTAAAATTATTTTCGAACAAATTTTGAATTTTACAAAGTTTCTTTTCCTATTTATCAAAGCTTTAAAATTAATATAAGAAGCAAAAAATTGCTTTGAATTCATATTGAAAATCACAAAAACTTTGATTTGATGATTTCTTGCTGCAAATTTAGCTGGAACTAAAACCGTTTTGGAGTTAGGCGAAATGTAGTTTATGATTCGAATTCAGTATTTATTCGAAATCTAAATTTTAAACCAAATCGCATATTTCTATATATTTTATTTCAATAACATCTAGTAGATATATTGATGAAGATGTTTTCCAGTGCGTCAACGAAGGAAATAACTCAACTAGAGCTCCATATACATATTGCTTTTCAGACATGCCTGCAGCATATCTCGGTGCGTTGCATATTAGCTCTGGCCCATAAGATTTCGATTTGATTCTGTGTAAGTTAAAGTGGCTGGCAATATCCGCCCCCATTTGAAGTATTTGTAGTTGAAGTGGCCAGGAACTCAGTCCATTGGTGGGACACTTCATTGGCTGTCACACATATGACAATAAACCGAATACATAAATGATATACGAACGTTTCTCAGCCAAAGATATATACACAAATATATATATATTGAATCGTCTGAATGGGACAGCATCAGCATTGAGATTGCGTAGTGGCAGGAGGTAGGGATGCTGGGACGCAGCAATAATATCTATGGCCCCTCCCCAAAACCAATCCCACTTGACACACACGCAGCGTAAAAGGAAATGAAAAATTCTTAGCAAAATTCCCATCATCCCTTATTGGGCTCTGGGGCATTTTGATGTTGCCTTTTCTCACTATCCTCATATACCCTAAATGGGGAGTCCATACACTTATAGTTGAAATTCATTGAAGAGGAAGAATCTTGAAATTTTCGATAAAGCAAAAGCATGTTTAGACTTTGTATAATTCGATTTTTAGAGTAAAGCAACTTAGAGCAGTTTAAGAAAGTCACACAACTAGTAGCCTAGAAGGAAGAAACTTGAAGCAACATTGATTGGAGAGGTCATAGAAAAATCTTTACCTTTGGTTTAAGCTTTATAGCTAATACAAATAGCAGAGCTAAAGCACTTTAACTTTATAATCTTAAATAGTAAAGAGAGAAACTTGCAGCTAGCTATATATCTACAGAGACGGAACAAACTTTAGTGTATACAAACTTCACATTTCCTGACTTTCCCAACTTCACAAATAGTTTTCTCATTTTTATATATTTTTAACAAAAATTGCCCTTATGTGTGTGTGCGTGGGTGTGTATGTGTGTGGGTGTTGTCCTGACAATAAGCTCTCAATATGTAATAAAACTGGACACATTATGGGAAAGTGCCGCGAGCGCCATCAAGAACCTATAACAAATGCCGCATTCAATGGACAAAAGTGGAAATAAATAACCGCCAAAATTTAGTTGCGTTTCTGGACTACATATATAGGATATAATATGGTATATTAAATTGAATCTAGGCTAAGGATATATAATATATTTTAAGTACTTTTTAACTAAGGAAGTGAGCTGAAGTCACTTTCGAGTTGTTGATGAAGTTGCTAAAGTATGGCTTGAAGTTAGCATAAGAAAGTTCAAATTGAAATACTTTCCTGGCTAGTATATGCAATGGATGTTACCTAAAGGAAACATTGAAGTCAGTAGGAAAAGAGTTAAGCTAATGTTCAGGTGCAGCAATTTTTACATACATATATGGTTGAGCAAGTGTGATCTCTATGAGTTACATTTGCTAAGCAAAGGAGAAGAGCTAAGCTTATGTAGAGTTACATTAGCTACTTGGAGTAGATATAGAAAGAAAATGAGTTGAGCTGATCTATAGTCAAATTTCTACTGGTTCTAGTTGGGCTTAAGAGTGCTATGAAGAGTAAACGAATTCCCATGTGAGAGACATGAGTAACAATACAAGGCCACGAAATCAAATATTAAGTATACACAATCTTCATATAAAACACACTTCGTATTTCATAGGAACTAAAACCATCTGTATTTAAACTAATGCCATATCATTATAGTAGACTTCTATGAATTAGATTTTGATTCATAAAACTCAACTATTAACTCTATTAATTCAACAAGATGCAATACGATTCAGTAAGGTTCCAAGGCAATGCTCAACTGTTACATCAAATATTATTAAATTTTTTAAAGTCCTTATCGTCTCTATAATCTCTCAAAAAAAGCATACTTTACTTTATCATAACATGGACCAAAAGGCTTAAAGCTCTTCATTTCAACTTTAACTTTTTTTCCCATCGGATTACCCCCCCAAAAAAAAAAAAAAAAAGAAGAAAGCAATGAGAAAGTTGTCGTAATCCAATTTGCTGAAGTTGATGATGAGAGCTGAGCTTGGAGTTGCGGCAAATGCAATTAGTTATGCATAATTGAATTCAATTGTTGATATACGTATTTGTTCAACAATTTATATATTTATTTATTTATTTATTTATTTATCTATTTGTTTATGCAGTCAAGTGTTTTGTGGCATTGGCACACAAACTAATTAAAAGGGACTCTGCAAATTGGCCAGGTTCGACTCGAGAGCATTGCCAAGAAAAATGCAGCAAACACACATGAGGTTGAAAGCCAAACAAACTGTTGCAACAGCAGCAGCAGCAACAAGAGTCATGTGGCAAGTGGCATGTGGCATGTGCAGCACAAATGGCAAATAAATAAATATTAACTGCTCGTATTTGCAATTGTTGTTGAGTTTGCCAAGTGAAGTGGCAACAGCAAAGGCAAAGGCAATGGCAAAGGCAAAGACCAAAGAGCCAAAACAATGACTCAAGATAATAAAGCAAAATACTGGACGTTCGCCCACAAAAGTTTACCATTCTAATTGTTGTGCAGTCAGCAGCATCTCCTCCGCTCAACCAGGGCTACCAAAAGTAAATGTCGAACTGAGTCAAGTATAAAGGAATGTGATTCGAAGACAAATGAATGCTGGAAGAGATTCGAAGTAATATCAAGTGGATTTAGCACGATTCATATAGTTCATTTAGATCATATAGTTCATATAGGTCATATAGTTCATATAGTTCATATAGTTCATATAGTTCATATAGCTCATATAGTTCATATAGTTCATATAGTTCATATAGGTCATATAGGTCATATAGTTCATATAGTTCATATAGTTCATATAGTTCATATAGTTCATATAGTTTATATAGTTCATATAGTTCATATAGTTCATATAGTTCATATAGTTCATATAGTTCATATAGTTCATATAGTTCATATAGTTCATATAGTTCATATAGTTCATATAGTTCATATAGTTCATATAGTTCATATAGTTCATATAGTTCATATAGTTCAAATAGTTCATATAGTTCATATAGTTCATATAGTTCATATAGTTCATATAGTTCATATAGCTCATATAGTTCGTATAGTTCATATAGTTCATATAGTTCATATAGTTCATATAGTTCATATAGTTCATATAGTTCATATAGTTCAAATAGTTCATATAGTTCATATAGTTCATATAGTTCATATAGTTCATATAGTTCATATAGTTCATATAGCTCATATAGTTCGTATAGTTCATATAGTTCCTATAGTTCATATAGTTCATATAGTTCATATAGTTCATATAGGTCATATAGTTCATATAGTTCATATAGTTCATATAGTTCATATAGTTCATATAGTTCATATAGGTCATATAGTTCATATAGATCATATAGTTCATATAGTTCATATAGTTCATATAGTTCAAATAGTTCATATAGTTCATATAGTTCTTATAGTTCATATAGTTCATATAATTCATATAGCTTATATAGTTCGTATAGTTCATATAGTTCCTATAGTTCATATAGTTCATATAGTTCATGTAGTTCATATAGTTCATATAGTTCAAATAGTTCATATAGTTCATATAGTTCATATAGTTCATATAGTTCATATAGTTCATATAGTTCATATAGCTCATATAGTTCGTATAGTTCATATAGTTCATATAGTTCATATAGTTCATATAGGTCATATAGTTCATATAGTTCATATAGTTCATATAGTTCATATAGTTCATATAGTTCATATAGGTCATATAGTTCATATAGATCATATAGCTCATATAGCTCATATAGTTCATATAGTTCACATAGGTCATATAGTTCATATAGTTCATATAGTTCATATAGTTCATATAGTTCATATAGTTTATATAGTTCATATAGTTCATATAGTTCATATAGTTCATATAGTTCATATAGGTCATATAGTTCATATAGATCATATAGCTCATATAGCTCATATAGTTCATATAGTTCATATAGGTCATATAGTTCATATAGTTCATATAGTTCATATAGTTCATATAGGTCAAATAGTTCATATAGTTCATATAGTTCATATAGTGCATATAGTATAGGAAAGATCGTAGTAACCGTAAAGAAGTTTTCCTGCTCTCAGACCTCAAGGGAATACTCTCTGGAAAGAAAAGGTAAACTATAAAAATAATATATAAATATATACATATATCTATCTATATATCTTCTATCTTATCTCATAAAGATTTTCAGCTCTAGTTTTTATATTTCTTAGCTTTTGTCAGTCCCTGAATTAAGTGCGTATTTGGTCTTTCAATGTTGCACACCGGAGACAAACTTAATTTGCCACAATGTCTCCGATGGTAAACCTCACTCTCATAGACTCACCCCAAACGTAATCCCCCTCGCCCTTTGCCGTGCTTCTTCCTTCTGTGCAGCTTTCGAGCGACCTCCCGCAGCTGCACATAATTTAATTACCACAACGTGACAAGGCGTTCGACTAGATTTCTCTAACCACTCAACTCTACACAGCCCCCCTTCTCTCTCCCTTTCTCTCTCTCTGTGTGTGTGTGTGTAGGCGTGGCCCTTAAATGGCTGGCTGTTGCCCAGGCGCTGGCATCATCGTGTGGCAACAATGAAGTGCAACATGTTTAGAATAGCAATTAAGTCAATAGAGCCGCAGACAAAGCCAATGCCAAAGACCTGTTCAAGACTCCCTCTCTCTCTCACTCTGGCCCTCTCTCTCTCTCTCGCTCGCTTTTGTTTGCTGTCAAGTCGAGTCCTCACCGAAACGTTTAATACGTACACTGTGCGTGCCACGTGCCACATGCCACGGCCACAGCATGTTGCATGTGCGAATGACCCCTCCCCATTATCTCCACCTCCCTCTCGCCCCCTCTCTATCTCTCTCTCTCTCTTTCTATGTTCACCTGGTTGACACTGCGCCTTGGCTTATTGACGTGCTTCCAATTTCGATTGCAGCTGCAACTGTTTGTGGCATGCAGCACCTGAGCTACTTATACATGGCTGCCCAGTTGGCGCGCCTCGCTTCATATTTCCATTGCATTTATGCATACGTATGTCTCGCTTGTTGGCTTGTCAGCTGCCACGCCCCTTGCCACATGCCCAATGCCGCCTACGTAAAAATGTAGCCACATGCTGCATGCCGCATGCCGCATGATTCGTTTCGTGTTTGATAATTTACAGCTCTGCTGATTGCTGCCACATGCAACGCGACTGCGGTCGTCGCTGTCCGAGCATTTTGTCCATCCAAATCAGCATCAGCTCAAGGCTGCCACACCCCTAACCCTACGCCCGCCTCCGCCCGCTGCCTCACTTCATGCATTTTGCATTAATTTGCTTTAATTGCGCGTCCGCAAAAAGTTTTAACTGCCATTTCCGTTGCATTTGCACCGCATGTAAACATAACCATGACATTTAGCCTTATTCGCAGTTTATGTGGCAACAGCTAAAGCTGCCCCTCCCCCCTCTCCCTTCCTCCCTCTCTCTCTCTCTATGTCTCTCGCTCTGCCTGGTCTGTACCCTTATTCATTTTGGCTTTTAACTTTCTCAATGTGTCGCCCCATTTGAAGTGCTGCTTGCCTGCGCCCCCTTTGGATGCTGTCCTACCTCTGTTACCCTTTTAACCTCAGCCTCAGCCCCTGCCTCTGCCCCTGCTGCTGCGACAGTTACCCGAACGCCGCCATTTGCCATTTGCCATTTGCCATTATCCGTTAGTTTTGCGCATTTCCGGCTCGGGCGATTGCCGCTGCAGTTGCGGACGAGCAACAACTGCAACGGATGCTGAACGTGAGCATGCACGACTAGCAGATACCCCTCTGTTGTTATCTATATCTATATCTATATCTATATCTATATCTATATCTATATCTATATCTATATCTATATCTATATCTATATCTATATCTATATCTATATCTATATCTATATCTATATCTATATCTATATCTATATCTATATCTATATCTATATCTATATCTATATCTATATCTATATCTATATCTATATCTATATCTATATCTATATCTATATCTATATCTATATCTATATCTATATCTATATCTATATGTATATCTATATCTATATCTATATCTATATCTATATCTATATCTATATCTATATCTATATCTATATCTATAACTATATCTTTATCTATATCTATATCTATATCTATATCTATATCTATATCTATATCTATATCTATATCTATATCTATATCTATATCTATATCTATATCTATATCTATATCTATATCTATATCTATCTATATCTATATACCCCTCTGATCACACACATGTTCAAGGGGTACAGGGTATAGCAGCAACTAGCACCAGTCAGGTTCTGGTTCGAGTTAAGTTGAATTGAGACGAGCTCTGGACTGTACTGTCCTCCACTGTCCTTGCGGCAAGTGTTCATGGACAGCCTTATATGCCGAGGGGTCGCATGACAGATCTCTTAGATAATCAAATCGAATTACTATACATCAATTTTGATAAAGACATAGATATAGATATAGTAATAGCTACTTTTCTTTACTCTCAGATTTCATGCCATTTCTTTTGACCCCTCTTCTGGCAGCTATACGCCTCCACGCCTCTGTTTCCTGGTCAAATTGTGTGGCTCGCATGACCTCCAATTGGAACCCAAACACAATTCTTGTTGCATTTTTAATGCGCTGCGCGAGTTGTTGCGGCAGTTGTTGTTGTTGTTGTTGTACGATTTGTAGCTATAGCTAGAGCTTTAGCTGTTGTTGTTGCTGATATTTAGAAAATCGTCGAATTTTTGTTAGATTTTAATTACAATTTTATACACATTTCTTTTGGCATTAAAGCTCAAAGCTAAAGTCGTTTTGGCTGTGGGCTAGTCAAGGTTGCCACGCCTCCCCCCCTCCCACACCCACGCCTCTGTCAAAAGCACATACGCTGCACTTTTGATGGGCTTTGCCCCCTTTCCATTCCTCTATATATTCGAGATGGAACGATGCTCGCAGAGTTCTCTTGTTTGGCCGCAAGGCAAGTGGCAGGCGGCATGCGGCGTGCGGCGTGCGGCATGTGGCATGTGGCAGTGTGTCTGGTTGACATAGATGTATATCGGAGCAACAAGAACAAAAGGCATTAACACCATCAAACTTGGTAAACAGAGATACAGCACGTATCTAATAAAAGGCCACAACGTGCTGCCAACGCGGTCGCGAGTTGGACGCAGGGGCGGGGCTGCTAGAGGGGGCAGGGCGGTTACAGTGGCTAGCGGGTGCGTCCAGAATGCGGACACAGTCTGTCAGTGTGTGTGTGTGTGTGTGCTCTGTGCTTGGCTCTTTGACATTGTCGCTGAGATTTGCGCCTTTTGCCCAGCCTCAACAGCATCAGTTTACGTCTTCGCCTCTGCTTCTGCTCCCTGCTCTGCCACCGCCTCTGCCTCTGCCTTTGACTGGTTGTTGTTACAACTACAACTAGTGCGAAGCTCGCAACGCTTTTGCCAGTTGATATCCTGCTTAAGGATGCGCTCAAGCACTTTCAAGTCACTTGGCAGCTGCTTGAGCTAACTTTTTGGCCCCGGCTAGGGCCAACTAAGGTATATCATCCGCTTTGCCACATCCACAACTCACCTGTGCGTGTTGACAGCGCGCTGAAACGCTGAATGGAATCAACGTTTACGTTTACGTTTCGCTCCAGACTCAAGTCTCGACAGTTACTTCTCGGCTGCACTTGACTCGAGTGTCCTTTGCCGCGACAAAGCGACAAAAGTGTCGCCGCAACTGTTGCGGTAACAACAACAACAACGAGAACAACGAGGAACAACGACAGCTGCAACCAGCTAAGCTAGAACCAATAAGAAAACGCTCGTCTTTGAACGCTGTCAAAACAAATCCAAAATGCATTTACACTCAGCGAAATGAAGTGTGTGAATGTTGAAGTCGAAGTTGGACTATATAGCAGACTATATAAGCTATACATAACTATATACTCAAAGTCTAAGAGTTACTAAGGAGTTATCAATGATTGGTTAAGACTATTTCGATTAGCTTGAACTGAAGAAATATGGCTAAGCATAACGAAATCGTAAAGTTTTCCTTGATTTTTTCCATGATGCAACAGTTTTGCTTTAGCTATACATATACACACACACATACATATACATAGACATATACATATACATATCTATAACAATAAAAAAAAGAACACAAAGCCAAAGATAACGTAAGGAAGTCCGAGAAATACTTGACATTGTTTTCAAGTTATTTTCGCATTGTTTGATTTCACTTTCAAATTTCGCTGTGCTTGCTCAGACGATGGGGTAAACACGGGACGCAGCGCTGCCACGTTGCGCCACGCTAGGCCGGGCCTTTGTCTGGGCCTCACCTGCCTCACCTGCCGCCGGCGGCATCCTGAGGCACTCGAGCAGCATATCCGCATCCTTGTGTCTAGTCGGTCCTTCGACTCCCTTTTGCGCCATTTGTATTTGAATTTGTTAAAACATTTTAGTGGAATTACTTTCAGTTTAAATTGCCAAAGTGGCCTCCAGTTGTTGTCTCCCTCCCCCTCGCTCTCTCTCTCTCTCTTTCTCTCTCTCTGTCTCTGTCTTTCATGCATTTTGCGCTTTTTGTATGGATAGTTGTTGGCTTGCGCTTTAGCTATACAAAGTCTGTTGACTGCGCTTCGTTTGATTTGATTAACCATTCGCCAGATATTGAAGTCTTTGAATGCATTCACTTGATGTCAAGTTAGCGCCGATTCCCATTCACGAATACAATTTCAAATGCTCTCAATTCACGATTTTATACTAGATTAGATAATGTTTGAATGCTGCTTGAATGCGTCTTAAGAGAAACTTTATCTCAGTCTATGAGTAGTTGATGTATTCATGTATCATTGTAGATAAAAAATGTATCTAGATACATATAAATGTATCTATGTATCTATGTATCTATGTGTCTATGTACCTGTATATTTATGTATCTATGTATCTATGTATCTATGTATCTATGTATCTATGTATCTATGTATCTATGTATCTATGTATCTATGTATCTATGTATCTATGTATCTATGTATCTATGTATCTATGTATCTATGTATCTATGTATCTATGTATCTATGTATATATCTATCTATGTATCTATGTATCTATGTATCTATGTATCTATGTATCTATGTATCTATGTATCTATGTATCTATGTATCTATGTATATATCTATCTATGTATCTATGTATCTATGTATCTATGTATCTATGTATCTATGTATCTATGTATCTATGTATATATCTATCTATGTATCTATGTATCTATGTATCTATGTATCTATGTATCTATGTATCTATGTATCTATGTATCTATGTATCTATGTATCTATGTATCTATGTATCTATGTATATATCTATCTATGTATCTATGTATCTATGTATCTATGTATCTATGTATCTATGTATCTATGTATCTATGTATCTATGTATCTATGCATGTATCTATGTATCGTTATATCTATATATCTCTATTTATCTGCATGTTTTCAATGTCAGAAGCTTACGCAATCTCCGTGCACTAAGTTTATATACGAGTTTTTGGGCTTTTTGTTGTTCAGTCGAAGCAAGTAGAGTGGTAGGCCCGTCTGGGCAAATGAGCCACAGGTAGAGGTGATTGGAGGTGGCAGCAGTCGCCTCATTGGATACCTCAGTGCCCCCTCCACGTCTGTTGCTCATTTTTTTTTTGTTGCTCTGGTGAAAGGTTAAGTCGAGCCTTGTTTGAGCCTGTTTCTCTTGCTGGTTTTGGGTTGCTTTACTTGTTTTTTGTGCTCTTCTTTTGTCTGTTTACCCTTTGATGTAGGTATAAGAAGGGTATTTACCTTTGCTACAGGTGTATAAGTGGTCAAGTTGGAGATGTGTTGATGCAAGCAATGTAATGTGGGAGGGATCTACATCTACTGCTGTTTGAGTGAGTTTTCGTTTCCTTATCTATCATGTCAAGTAGGATATATGATAGATAGTTACATGTAGGATGTATGCTTTCATAGTTGACCATACGTTATACGATCATACATCCTTTCATCATACATCCTTCCATCCATTCGTTGATCCTTCTACCTATGCATCTAGTCGTCTATCTGAAGCTGGAAATCTTTTCAGTTTCTGTTTGCATTGAAAGTACTCCCCACCGTACAGGGTATCATCTAGTCGTGCACTTTGACTTTGTTATCTTTTGTATGCTACTACTTTGGCTGCTGCTGGTTCTTCTTCTTCATCTTCTTCATCTGGCAGTTTTTGGGGCATTTTTGTTTGCGATAGCTGCCACCCGCATTTGCGCTTTGCGTGCTGAGAAATGCGCGGAATGCAAAGGAGGCCGTTTGTATTGCCTGCTGCTGCTTCTTCTTCTGCTTCTTGCTCCATAGATACAGCCGAAAATACTTGAAATTTTTGCAGCACGTTTAACTTGCAACTTTGGTTTGTAGCACCTTCGCTGGGGTAGAAGTGTGGGGGGAGAGGGGGGCTGGCAAGCTACCCTGACAGCGAAATTGAAAACTGCAATTGACACTGAAACTGGATATGAATATATAAGCGAGCGAGGTGGAGAGTTGGGCTGGGTGAGGGCTGGCAATTGTTGCAAGGTGGATTTTGGGTGTGCTTGCCACTTGCCACTTGCCACTTGCCTGTTTGGCGCTGCAACGAGCACTGGTTGCACAGCGGATGTCCTGTCACAGAAGCCGAAGCCGAAGCCGAACGAGCGACGCCGACGCTGCCGCCGCCGACAACGAAGGCAACACGAATCGCTCTGCCAATTGGGCAGCGCAGCGTGCTGGCAACATTTGTTGCCACGAGCTTGGCAACATTTGTTGCGCAACATGATGGCAAACGATTGGGCCCCATTAGCAATTATTAACGCAATTATTATTGCATCGTGGCCCGGCGTCCCGTCACGTCCCCAACTAACGAGCTAAAATTAGCTCAGCGAATTATGAGACTTTTGCGCAGGCGAACTTTGCTTAGACCAACGACAACTCGACAGCCGACTCCAGTGCCACGCCTCCGCCTTCGCCTCCGGTTACGCCTCTCGCATCTGTTGCACTTTCCATTTTCATCATTCTTCATCAGCATCTTCATTATGTTAATCATGTGCGCTTTGTGCCTCTGTCTGCAGTTAATTTCTGTTTCTTATTGCAGTTAATTAAGTGCAACTTGAGCTCCGCCCACTTTTGCCATCGCCCTTTACCCTTGCCCCATTTGGCGTCTGCTGCAAGCTGCTTAATTTATGCGGCAAACGATGCCGTCGCATCCATTGCTAATGATGTGCATGTCAAAGCGCGACAGACAATCCGATGACAATTCCGGCCATGATAATTCCAGCAATTGGCCCAAATTTTGACGTCAATCAACTTGCTTGAAGCGTCTGAAAAATTAGTTAGGGCGGGGGCTGATGGTGGGGCTGGCTGGTGCTGATGCTGCGAATAGGAGCTGCGATAATAGACGCTATCATCGAGCAGCTGGATAAGCCTGAAGGTTGAAGCATGCCAAATGGATGCAAATGGATGCTTGTTGCATAACTAATCTAGATGTCTGTCAATGTCTAATGACTGACGAGTGATGTATGTGTGATTGATGCCTTGCATACGTCTGCTCGTTAGCTGTTAGAAGTATGGGAATCATATATCTATTTCGTCTGCCTCTTGCCTAACTTATTGATGGATTATAGATACTGATGTATACTTTTTGATTGAATGATGTATTAATCAGGCAATTCATTGATACATCAGTCATTTCATTGATGCATCAAGCAAACATCTGATAATGTCTAACGGATATACATCTGTAAATGATGAATAACTGATGTATGACTATTAGAACACTAATCAATGACTTATGCAAGACTGATGTATGTTTGATTGATGACTGTCAAATGTATACTTGCTTGATGACTAACGTATGGTTGATGAATGATTGATGAATGACTAATGTAACACTGAATGAAGTATGTCTGATCATGGATGACTGATGTCTGACGGTTGTCTGACTGATGCTTGTCTGATGTATAGCTGAAACCACCTTAATCCATGGATGATTGATTTCTGATTGAAGAATGAGTGATGCAAGGCAAATGTATTACTGACATATTGACAAATGAATGACTTAAGAGTCTAATGAACAACTGTTTGCTTGATAACTGATGAATGTCAACAATCTGAGTGAAGTTTGATGAATGCTTATTGAGTCTTATGTAATGCCTATATAAGTGGATCAAAGATATATGACTTTATCTCTATTTTCGCAATTTTAAAGATGTCCCAAATGGCAGCCTGTGACTTTATTTACTCTAGAGCCGAAATGCAATTTGTTGTTCATCCGATGAATGGTCGTTTGATGTTTGCCTCGCGTCAGTGACTCAATAATTGCGACTTTTAAGTTTGCGCACTGTGAAAAATTGCATTGAACGTCGCCTTTGTGCACATCAAATATGGAAAAGTTGTTAATAAATGATAAAAGCGATTTTATTTGCTTGCTGAACTGCAGCTGACGTGTGGATTTACATGCAGTCAACGCAACGGAAGTGGATGACCGACAGATTGCCCATACAACTATTTTTTCGCATGGGAGCGAGGGAGGGAGGGAGCGTGAGGGTGGGTGGGAGGTAGGTAGGTAGATGGGGACTCATTCGCATTGGAATTGGTCAGCTTTGAGGCGAATGGTCCAGCTCCCTGTGTGTGGCCATAAAGTATGCACAGCACAGCGAAGCGTCGTAGGCGACGTTCATTGAATCTGCAAAATCTCGCAACTCGCATCGAGAAGGAGCTAGCGTAAGGGTAATCGAAATCCAAATCCGCATACCATGTATAATCATCATAATGGCAAATTATATATAATAATAAAATATTTCGTGTTCGAACTACCAAAATGCACTCGCTGTGCGGGTGTGTGTGTGTGTGTCTGTGTCCAACGTATCGAGTTGAGTGCTCGAGTGGATGTGTCTGTATATATATATATATATGTTCTATACATCCATTTTCAATAGCATATGCGTACGTGTTAGTGACCGTCCACAGACATTTGGCTGTCCCTGCTGTGTGCCGTGGCAGCTTTAAGTTAAAGCCTGACCATCTTGGCACGGCTTTAAGTCAAGCTGCCATGCTGTGCTTCAATCCAGTTAAGTCACCGCTCTCGATTGTGTACGGCGTGACAATGGCCCGTTACCAAAATCAATCGTCTGCGTGACTGTGACTGCGACTCTGAGTGCGACTGTGAGTGTGACTGCTACCCCGTCTACCCCGATCAATAGATGGCGCTGCCTTTTGTGCCGCTGCCAACTTCAGTTTTTCGTCTGCCTTTGTGCGCTGCATGCAAAATTAGTCTGGCGGCAAATCAAATGTTTGCCTCTGGCCAGGACCTTGAGTGGAAGTCGACTGCCTCCACTTGCTGCGTGCGTTGTTCTCCATATCGAGAAACTAAGAATTTCCCACTTCTTTGGCATAATTTAGCTGGCTGGCTGGCTGGATGGGGTCTTGCGTGCTCTTGGCCAAAAAACAAGCTGAAAGCCTTTGCCGTCGACTCAATTTGCAACTTTCGAGCAAGAGGCGAACCGCAGCAGCAGCAGCAGCAGCAGCCCCACCAGCTGAGGCAAGAGTGTTCCGATTTCCTTTGTGTGGCAGCTACCGCCTGGACCGATTCTTGGGGCATGGCGTTAACTCTTTAAGTGGCGCCTGTCGCGGCGTCTGCGGTTCAAAGTTCAAAGCGTACATTTCCGATTTTGCCATTAATTAACGCTAGTAAATTAGCAGCGCAGCTGCAACTGCCACAGCAGCACCTGAAGCTTGGCAGCGAGGGGCGGCACTTCAAGCAACTGGGTACTGGGTAGCGATAGCTGCCTGCCTCCTGCTACGAGCTTTCTCGACTTCATTGATTCGCAATCAACGCCAGGGCCGCATTTGATTTATTTCGCCAGCTCAATAGAGAGAGGGGTAGGGGCAGGCAGAGAAATGGTTAAACTTTCCCTACAGTGCCAAACGCAATTTAATAAACAACATTTTACAGCCTCCAAATTCAATTAAGTGCTTCGCAGCAGCATTCAAATGAAAGCAAAGGCGAGAGTTAGAGTGGGCCAAAGGCCACCTCAGGCAGCAGGTGCTTCTATATGACTATATATGCCTATCGGTTAAAGCAATTATTATCAAGAGATTCAAATTTCTTAAGCTTCTTTGTACAGTTTTTGAGCTTGAAAGGCAAAAAGTCATATAGAACTGTATATTGCAAGTATTTCTAAAATCTTCTTGGAGCTAGGCACTCAGATGTGTTTAGATAGAAGTTTATCACTCTTGCCTTCTCTTTCTTCGAAATTTTCTAGCTCACAGACTCCCTTTGTCTTTCTCATCATCTCATTCTTACTCTCTCTCTATGTCTGTCTCACACACACACACTCTCTCTCTCTCTCTATCTCTTTTAGTCTTTCCCTTGCTCTTGCTCTCCTTGTTACTGTCTTTGCTGTTTTTCGCTGTCTATCTCTCTTTCTCTATCTCCTTTTATCTCTCACCCTACCTCTCTTCCTTCCTTTCTCTCTATCTTCCTTTATTTTTTTCTTACTATATCTAACCCACTCCGTTCTATCTCTCATATGGCTTCCTTCTCTTCTTCTCCTTCTCTCTCTCTCTCTCTCTCTCTCTTAAGACTTCTCTCCTTGTCTTTGTTTCATTTGCTCTCCCTTTATCTCTCCTTTCATCTCTCTCTTTTATCACTCCTCCATTCTTCCACTCTCTCTCTCCCTCTTTCTCTCTTCATTTCTTTCTCACCCTTTTCTCTCTCTGTCTTTCACTTCTATCTCTCCTCCATCTTCCTCCACTAACTCTATCTCTCTCTCCTCTGCCTTTCTTTCTTTCTCTTCGTCTCTCTCTATCTCTCTTTCTTTCTCTCTTTCTTTCTCTCCTTTTTCTCTCTGTCTTTCACTTCTATCTCTCCTGCATCTTCCTCCACTCTCTCTCTCTCTCTCCTCTGTCTCTCTCTCTCTCTCTCTCCCTCTCTCTATCTCTCTCTGAGACGTGCGAGCAACTCCACACTCACTTATCACTTATCACAAAAACTCATTCATTTCCCCAACCGTCGTCGCCTGCTAACAGATCTAATGACGCGAAGCTGACACTGAAGCTAAATTGCAAAATATTGTATGAATTATGTTTAGCAATATTTTATTGAAGCTGTTTACGCGAAAACTCATCAGGAAATGTGCGAAAAAAATAACAAACATGAAATCGCAGATAGCAACAGCTGTCGATGCTGCTGCTGTTGTCGCTGTTGTCGTTGTCGTTGTTGTTGTTGTTGTTGTTGTTGTTGTTGTTGTTGTTGTTGATAATCAGTTGTGGCTGGCAGCAAGGCAAGGTCTGATGACAAACTGATATTAAAGACGCATCAGAATTTATCTGAAAACGAAAAATCGACAAAGTCCGCGCTAATAGAAAAAGTTGTGTGTTTTGGCCGCAACAGCAGCCGCAGCCATTGATGCTAGTCCTCAAATGGGAGAGGGCATACCAGAGTAGGGTAGTTTGATTCGAGCAGGTTGTTTGTCATATATTGAAAGGAAGTTTCGACTTTGTCAAATGTTAAGCTTAAAGGGCATTAGTTGTTATTGCTGCTGCTGCTGCCTCTGTCAAGTCCTGTTGCATGTGGCAAGTGGCAAGTGGCATGTGGCATGTCGCTGGCCATAAAAATGATTTAAGCGCCGCCGCATTGTTGCATTATGTCGCCGACTGTCCGACCAACTGAATGAATGACTGAATAAGTGACTGACTGAATGACTGAATGATTGATTGACTGACTGACTGACTGACAGGCTGTGTCCCCATTTGGGCCATGCATCAACTTGATGGCTGCTGGCAACTTGCTAGCATCTTTATATACTCCGATTCGGACAGCGGCATCAACGGCCGCTGCCTATCTCTCCCTCTCTCCCTCTCTCTCTCTCTCTCTTTCTCTTTGTCTCTTTCTCTGGTTGTGCATACTTAATGCATTTGCATTTTCATTTTATTTCATTGCTTTAGTTGTGCACTGCCTCAACTTGTGCTTTGTCTTCCAGCAAAGGACCTTCTTCCACTTCCTTCCGACTTCCTTTTCTCTCTTCCTCGTGCTACTACTCTCTCGACTTGACTAGATTCTTTGGCTATTTGCTGTTTGGCTTGTCTTGTGTTTACTTACTTTCATTTGTTTACTTGTGTTTCATTCGGTTAAGTGCTTCTCTGATTGTTTCGCGACAGCCTTCGCTTCTCGCTTTAACTTCTTCATTTGCCGGGGATTTAGAAGCAAGCTGAAAGCGAAGCATCCATTTCCATCTCGCCATCTCTCCAACTCCAACTCCAACTCCAACTTTTCATGTTCAAGTGCGGCCAGTTATTATCTGCTTAACAGATATACGCATCGCTAGTTGTTAACAACATTATTGGGCATTACATGTGCCCCACACACACACACACACACACGCACACACACACACTCGCCCTTTGCTGTGGCTCTTTGTTGTTATCGCCAATCCATTGGCCATAAATATTCATCCTTTATGCATACATTATTTTAATGAATTATTGATTTCGTTCAATTTAATAGCATTGAGTGCAAATACATATTGAATTAGAGTCGCACCTTGAATACTCTATTGATGTGTCAGAATACTATTTAATTCCTTAACTATGGCTATAGATTTGAAGTTATGAGGGGTCTGTAATGGGATAAAACAGAGATCAAGACATTCTAAATAGTAATCGAAATTAGATATGATATAGGATAGACGAACAATGGAATAGAGAGTAAGATCGAGAGACAGAGAGAGTAAGGCGATTGTAGGACTACCTCGCTGAAAGGTAAGATCAATAACTTGGAAGGTAAGATCAATCACCTACCCGCGAGATACTTTTACAATCGAGTTACTTTCTCTGCTCTACCCTTACCTTCCAGCAAGATAGTCTTATAATTGAGCTACTGTCGGTTCCACTCTATCTCCCTCTCTCTCTTTCTGCTCTACCACCCACTTACCCTATATTGATTTGTAAGAGTATCTCGCTGCATAGTTATTGATCTTACCTTCCGGCAAGTCTTACAATTGAGCTACTCTCTGCTCTACCCCCGCCACTTACGCTGTATACACATTTATTCTATTATGTATTAAACATGTTGTCTTTAACTGTCTATCTAAAAATACCTGTTTGTCCTAACTAGACTAAGTAGTTAAACTTTACTCTCCCTCTCTCTCTCTCTCTCTCTGAGTCCCACTCCCGCCCTCTTTCTCCTTCATAGACTCATACTCCTTTTGTAGCCACTCGCAACTCCTACTCCCCCTTAATATCTACTTGGGTTTCATTTTCATATAATTTATAATGCTTAACACGCATTGAATTGATTTTAGTTTGGGGTCTCGTCGCAGCTCGTGGGGCCAATAGATAGCGTACGGTTCGCATTCGCTTTGAATTTGCCGCTCGGCTTTGTGTGTCGAATGTTTTGTGTGGTTTTTGTGGGTTCCAATAGCACTTTGTGTCCTTTGCAGAACGCATTAGCAATAAAGGCGCATCTATTCAATTATATCGCTGCTCGCACACCCCACCCCACCACAACGTGTGCCTGATATGAAAGTAAACTAGCCCCCGCTTCGAATTGCTTTTAGGCCAACAACATTTTTCTTCTTCTTCTTTTTGTTCCTAATCGAGGTGCTGTCTCATCAACTCCTTCACACATATATATATATGTATATATATATATGTCATGTGTGTATATAGAGCCGCACTGGCATGTGGTCTGTGTGTCATTTTAATGGATGACAAGAATATTTTTATTTTATGATGTGCCCACAACTAGTCGCCCTGTCGCTCCTTTGAGCTCAGCTCCCACTTGCTGCATATTATTTATTGTATTAAAAGTCCATTAGTGATTTTTGAAACTTGTGGTCGCCATCTTTCATTTTCATTTTCGGTTTCATTTTCCATTTACATTTTGACGTCAATAAAATTGACAGTTGCCTCCGTCTCCCACTTTGCCGCCTTGCACACCCATCGCCATATTGTGGCCACTAATTGCATTTTGGTTGAGGCCAAACCTGCTGTTGCAGCCGATAGGGCACTTTATCGAACACTACCCCTTGCCCAATATCTTGGCTGAAGCTAACTGGTTTAGCAGACAGCGAATGGCTGATGGCAATAGCTCGAACTTGATGTTAAACAGACAGACAGACAAACTGGCTGTAACGAGAGCGAACAGAGGATAGGGAAGCGAGTGATTGTAGGACTATTACAGAACGAGAAATGAAAGTTAATAAGGAGAGAGAAGTAGCGAGTGGTAGTAGCGATATCAGAGCGATGAACGAGAGATATGAGTAGCGAGTAATGAGAGATAAGACCTAGTATAAGAGTGAGTAGGAAGAGGTCTTAGCGAGTAGCAAGACAAACTGACGAGTAAGTAGAGAGAGAGATCATATCCAGTTGCGAGAGATGTTAGGAGTAATGAGAAATAAGAATAAGTAACAAGAGAAAGTAGAAAGTAACGAGTGATAATGGTGAATAGCGAGAGAAAACGAGCGTTAAGAGCGCGTAACAAGAGCTAAGATCAACTAGTCGGAGGTATGGCCTAGAGGTGAGGGACTGTAGCTGGAAGTAACAGTGAGTATTGAAAGATAAAAGCGATTATTAGGAAATGGAGCGAACGATAACGAATGAAGAGTAAAAAGTGGCAAAGGGAAACAATAAATAGCGAGAAGGAAGAGTGAGTGTTTGGTATAAAGACTATTTCACAAATGCTAAGAGTAAGAGAGAGACAGAACGAGTATTTCCTAGATAATCAAGTTAATCAACTACTCGTGAAGCATTCCTTAAGTAACGTATGCAACAAGTCAATAGTGAAAAGCAATTTCTAGATAAAATGCGACGCGTTGATGCCAATCGATGCTTCTAGCCAACGAATGCTGGCTAACAAGTAGCTTTAAGCGAATCGCTCGACTAATTGATTGAGCATCACAGACTGTGCCACAGCTAAGACTGCACTTAATTTGAAAAATGGAATGCCACGCCCATGCCCACGTCCCTGCCTCTTTTCAGCTGAAAGGAGGGGGGGATATGCATCAACGACAAAGTCGTGCCATTTATGCATAAAGCAAGTTGCAGATAAGTGTGTGCCGGGAGAAACTTGTGTAAACGAGCTGCTGAGAGAGAAAGAGTGAGAGAGGAAGAGAGAAGGCAGCTAAAGGGGATTGAAGGCAAGTGCTAATATCTCGTGTCGGGCATTTGCCTGCTGCCTGTTGCCAGTTGCCTGGGATTAAAGTTGCTTGCAAAATTTCAGGCGCATAATGAAGCGAATGCAGCAGAGAAAAGAGAGCGAGAGGAGGGGAGAGAGAGAGTGAGAGAAGGAGAGGACATTTCAGGCTGTATAGCATCAGCAGTCAACATCAGACTGTTCGCTGGCATTAATAAAAGTTTTCATTCAAACAATGCAACGCAACCCAAAAAAAAAAAAAGATGAAGAAGAAGAGAACTCTCCCAACTGGAGTACAAACAAACGGCGCCTGGTGGATAGGGAAAGAGATTTAAGCTGGGACCGTTAAGCCACTGATTGGGGTCATTATTAAATAAATTGAAAGGCATTTCTGTTGACATGCGAATGGGCCATGATGGCCGAGGCAACAACAACAACAGCAGCAACTGAAGCAGCAGCAGCAGCAGCACAAAGAGGGTTCCCAAGTGCTTTAGTTGTCTTTTGTGGCAATTCAAGGGGCTTCATTCAATCTTTTAACGTGATAAACAACCTAATGTACACAGGGAAAGCGAGCGAGAGAGAGAAGGAGAGACAGAGATGAGCGCACATCAATGGATTTGAACTGAATAGCCTTGCCTTTCTTTCGCCTCTATAGAGCACTCGGCATCTGACTCAATTGGATTGCAAACTACTAGATAATGCGCAACAAAGGCCAAGCTGAGGCATGAAAACAATCGATTAAATTGGCAATGTTATCGATAGATTTGACGAGAGAAGGACTTGGCTTGCTTTAGCTTAGCCTAAGATAAACTTTAAGTAAGTAAACTTGACTAAGTCTAAGTTGAAAAATTATAAGAGACTTGCTTTAGGCTTACCTAAACTTTATGTAAAGTTTGCATTAAAAGTTAAAGGAAATTCTATATATAGAAAGTTAAGGAGTACATCAGAGTTTCAGTTAGGATTAATATATAAGTGAAGCTTAGATCTCATTATGTTTCTTGCATAGCTAAAGCTCAGCTCAAGTTTAGTCTCAGTCAGAGATTTGAAATGTCTTAGACCAAGTCAACCCTCAGCACTTGAGCAGCTGGCAATTAGCTTGTTAATCGCCCTAGAGCCTTAGTCCGAATGGCTTAAACAGAGAAGAGCCTATCAACTGGCCGTGAGTACACAAATATGTGGTTGATTATGACATTTGAGCTGAGTTGAGGCATTTGCAGAGGCTCGCTTCCTGTTTTGGGCGCCCAAATGGCGCATAAGAAGAGTTAATTGGGCCGTTATTCGGAATGGGGCTCGTGCTGCAATTGAATGTCGAGTGCTGGCTGGGGAGCCGTACGCGAAATGCTATCGCCTTTCACTGCGCCAGGTGGTTGACAATGCGCAGTTGGAGGCTCCACGACTCGATGCTTTTTAATTGAAAGCAAACAACACTTTCGCCCAACGTCCAGAAATATTTTGTTTGCATGCGTGTCGCTGACAAGAAAGAGACGGGGAGGATTGGTTCGTTGCTTAGCTGGTTAGGCATAAAAGTGAAAAACAATTGAACCCTTGGGCAAAATTGGTTTTGACAATGTAAATAAATAAAACACAAGCATAAATATTTACTGCTGGCAGCAGCAGGAAACCTAACGCAACGCAACGAGCGCCCCAAAAAACCAGCGGACCAGAGAGAGAGAGATAGGGAGAGGGTAGCCAAAGCTGGCGCCCGACTAAAGTATTTACAGCCTATTCCACAAAACTGACGTAAGCGTACAGATTACAGCGGCAAGCCTTCTACTCGGAAAAAGGACTCTCTTCCAGTTACCCCCTTGCAGCACCACCCGCAAGTGGCTGACCTTTAACAGTTAGTCTTTAGGCCCCCCCCTCGAATGTTGCCAAAAGGATTTGCAGCTCATTTCATGCCAAACGCACTTGTGCCCTCTGCAGGACTCGGCCGCCCCCAGTCGACCCTTTTGGCTTAACCCTTGTGCTAATATTTGATTGTGCTGCCCGTTTAATAGCCAGCTCAAATTTTCAACTGTCTGTTTTCCGTATACGCAACCCGAAACAACATTTCAGCTCTTGCCGCAAATTGAAAAGAAAATTGAGAGAAAAAAATAATGTTAAATCGTAAAATGATTCCAATTCGAATTGACTCTTCATTCAGTTCAAATATGAAATTAATCTCTAGAGAACAGGCTGGCAATAAAATATATAGAGAAAGGCTGAGAGGGGAAGGAAGAGGAGCAGGAGGAGGAGATAGTGAGAGCGATCCTATCTCCTATCTCCTATCTCCTATCTCCTATCTCCTATCTCCTATCTCCTATCTCCTATCTCCTATCTCCTATCTCCTATCTCCTATCTCCTATCTCCTATCTCCTATCTCCTATCTCCTATCTCCTATCTCCTATCTCCTATCTCCCATCTCCCATCTCCCATCTCCTATCTCCTATCTCCTATCTCCTATCTCCTATCTCCTATCTCCTATCTCCTATCTCCTATCTCCTATCTCCTATCTCCTATCTCCTATCTCCTATCTCCTATCTCCTATCTCCTATCTCCTATCTCCTATCTCCTATCTCCTATCTCCTATCTCCTATCTCCTATCTCCTATCTCCTATCTCCTATCTCCTATCTCCTATCTCCTATCTCCTATCTCCAATCTCCTATCTCCTATCTCCTATCTCCTATCTCCTATCTCCTATCTCCTATCTCCTATCTCCTATCTCCTATCTCCTATCTCCTATCTTCTATCTCCTATCTCCTATCTCCTATCTCCTATCTCCTATCTCCTATCTCCTATCTCCTATCTCCTATCTCCTATCTCCTATCTCCTATCTCCTATCTCCTATCTCCTATCTCCTATCTCCTATCTCCTATCTCCTATCTCCTATCTCCTACCTCCTATCTCCTACCTCCTATCTCGTAACTCGTAACTCTTCCCTTGCACCTCATCCATTATGTATGTAACTCAGCCAAATTGATATTTAAAGCATATTCAGCAGCTGCTGAATGAGCTGAATCCGATGAATGCTTTCAATTCTAATAATGGCTAGTTAATTTCCCATAGCCAGAACAATTGCAATTCGAAGCGCGAGTATGGCCAACGGATTATTAATACATGAAGGGACTACAGCCGACGCAACGCAATAAAATCAGCATTACATATACATTTACCTACATACATACATATATATAGCATATATATAGACTGAACACTGAATGAGTTGGGGTAGCTTGGGGGCGCCTGAAGCTTTATGTAAGACCAGCCACGAATCGGCCATAATAATTTTCCGCGTAATTTATTTGAGCGCCATAATATCATATTTTACACGCACATACACTTAGAGCAAGGAAGGCCTTTGCCGTAGGCAGTCCTGTAGGCGGCTCGTGGAGTTGCTTCCGTTGAATAATTTAAACAGCGCACATGTGCGCGAAAAAGATGCCCGCCTAGCGGGACAGCGGGAGGGCGGGCGACGGAGGTCACGTTAAAATAGGCGGAAGACGATTATCAGACAGTTTGCACACAATGTTGTCGTCTGCAGCGGAAGGAAACGGAGATAGCGGCCGGGGGATTGAGGATTGGGGCTTCTAGCACACATTTATTGCCAAAATTAAATGACAATGTAGTTGAAAAGCTATAAGGAGCTGCAGCCAACAGCTGAAGTAATAGGAGTGGAAAGGAAGGAAACCAAAACCAAGGGGGGGGGGGGTGTAGCTAGGACGTTTGCCAAAAGTGGAGGCTGTCTATTAGAGGCAGGGAGGGCGGGGCGAGGTGGAGTGTTGTAAGCGAATGCATATCGTTCATATGGTACAGCAGTCAGCACTGAGCCGAGGCACCAGCAGCAACTCAAGCTGAACAATTTTTCAACAAGTTTTATGCAATTTCTTTGGGCTCAACCCCCAACCTTCAACCCCTAAGGGCTGTGTGTGTATGTGTGTGTGTGTGTGTGGCAATCGCGGAATCGGTCCAAGTGTAAAGGAATTTTAACGCTTTGCCGTTAAATGCCGCTCGCTCGCAGCTGCAGATTGTTTGGTTTAAACTGTGGCAGAGAGAAAGACAGACAGAGAGAGAGAGAGAGAGAGAGAGAGAGAGCGAGAGTGAGAGAGTGGGTGCTTAGGGGCCAGAGGGCTAAGGGGGTAACAGCGACTGGGGTCTAGGGTGGCATCGTCGCTTTTGTTGAACTTTTGCGTAAGATTGCGCAGTAAATTGTCGAAAATTAATTTTCATGTTGTAGAAGCTGCGAAAATTCATGGAGCACAAGAGATAGCAATATCCAAGCAGTGCGAGAGAGTGAGGTAGATAGAGCGAGGTAGCGAGTAGCTATATAATAAAGTACCCAGACTTAGCTCAAGGCGTCGCTTTTTGTCAATTAATTTCTTCAATGGTTTTTGCCTAATTGAAATTTTATGGTCCTGGCCTTGTCGAACGAGCTGCCAGTACACATATCGAAAGAGATATATATATATATATATATATAGTATATAGGAGGTGTGAAGTGGAATACACACATGGAAGGGTGCATTCAACTTCATAATCACAACTGTAGCATCCAGACTAAAACCCATAATTCAATTAGGAGTTCATTAAAGCGATTACATAATCAATTATTGTGCGAGTATGAATTGAGGCTGGAATACGATTATGAATACAAATAAATGGGCATATGAATAAAGGGATTGTTTTTAAAGCTATTACGAAAAATTGAAAGTATGTGTGGATTGTTAGACTAGAATATAACCTTTATAATGCCATAAGCTTGATATTATTTCATTTCTCTCACCTGTCTATATCTTTCTCTCTCTCTCCATTCCATTCACAATATATGCGCCTTTCATACATTCAATAGCTACAATAGATATAAAATTCAATGTTTAAAGCTTCTTAAACACACACATTGACAGCTCTTCCATATTGAAATGTAATTAATCCGTTTTGTTAAATTTTCATTTGATAGGTGATTAGATGACATTATAAATGATTAAGGCCTAAGCGGATTTTAGTCTCCGCTCTATCGACTGTCCCGTCACAAATTAAGCTTCCACACACACACACACACACACACACACAACCACATCTACATACTAATTTTGCCCAAATTCGCAGTGACTATTATTATTAGGCAGCTGAACTGTTATAGTAACTCTCTGATTAAATGTTGAAATGTACTTACAAATTATTTATAGTATGAACGTTTGCGATAGATAATTTACAGATTGAAATACAAGCTACAAGAGCTTCAGTGTTCAATAAATCAATCAGCTGCTCTTTAGGCCTACAGCATTTTCAGACAGTCGGATGGATAGACAGTTGGATGGACAGACAGTCGGATGGGTAAACAGTCGGACGGACAGACAGTCGGACGGACAGACAGTCGGACAGATAGACAGACGGAAGGGCGGACAGTTGGATGGACAGATAGTCGGACGGTCAGACAGTCGGACGGACATACAATCGGATGGACAGACTGTCGGAAGGACAGACAGTCGGATGGACAGACTGTCGGACGGACAGACAGGCGGATGGACAGACTGTCGGACGGAAGAATAGTCGGAAGGACAGACAGTCGGACGGTCACACAATCGGACGGTCACACAGTCCTACGGACAGACAGTCGGACGAACAAACAGATAGTCGAACAGGCAGACATTCGGATAGACAGTCAAATAGGCAGACAGCCAGTTAGGAAAACTAAAGGAGGCTTATTCGCCTAAGAGTATATATACACTATATGCATTTGTCCTCTTCTATTCTGTTTTACATACATATCAATACAACCAATATACCCATGTTTCCCAATGCTCAATAGGTGTAAGATATACCAAGTGGAAAGCATTTATGTCATCGTCTTTGCTTGGATTAGCCTAGTCAAAGCTCTTTGGGAAAATGCTCTTTAAGTTGAGCTTAGCTATGCCAGCTTAACTTTAGCCAACTCGTTTAGATGTCGAGTTGAGCAGAAACCTATTTTGCAATTAGGCTTAAGGCTTGAACCAGAGATTCAACTTTGCTAAGCAGACACAAGAAGCCTCCTCCTCTCCTCTCTCTTTATCTTCCTGTGGAGGATTGTGAGAATTGTTCACAGGATTAAAAAGCCGAGTTGAAGGCAATGCAAAGTCGTTGCAATCAACGGATTAATGTGATTTGTGTTAGTCAACAGGCAACAGCCATGTCTGGTGCTTAACCAAGAGAGCAAAAGCTGCCAGGGATTAGGCGACCACATCAAGGATAGAAGCAACAGCAGCTTCGTTTCGCTCGCTCTCTTGCTCTCTCTCTCTCCCTGTGTCTGTTGCTTTCACCTTCTCTCTTGGGCCTACTTTGCGCCTGTCTTTTTTTATTTTAGCCTTTTGCCATTCGTTTTTGTTGTTGTTGTTGACAACGTTGGCAACATGGTTAAGCCCCGGCCTATATCCCCTGCACCTGTCCCTGGTGCCTGCCCTTGCCCCAGCTCCTCAGTTGGCTGCTCGTTTTTGTTGTTAATTGCAATTATGATAATGAATCTTACAAAAGACTAATTAGTATGTTAAAAATGTTGGCGAGCACAAAAGCTGCGGATTTATACATTTACCTGTCGTCCCACTCATATATGCACGTGTGTCTGGGCGTGTGTGTGTATGTAGTTTCAAGAGCTCTACTCTGATGTGTGTGTGAGTGTGTGTGTGTGTGTGTCTTTTTGAATGGGCCACAAGCACAAAGGCAAAGGCAACAATAGATGGGAAGGGGGTAAAGCGAGAGTCCTTTCAACTTGGATGTTATTTAATGTGTTGCAAGCCAATTTTAATGCCCCTCCATCAATGTCTGTGTGTGTTTGGGACCAGGCTGACATAAAATAACTCTAAAAACTTGCGTAATTTAAAGGCAGTGCAAAGGTTATCAAAAAGGGCAGCAACAAATTCTAAGCACTTTGAACTAGTTGACAAATTAAGTTAGAAACAAATTTCGTAGGCTTAACTAAGACTGCTAAGTTGATTAAAAAGATGAGCATATACTATCGATATATATCGAAAATGGCTATGAACAGACAAACTTAATGGGGAGAGAAAAGATGAAACGAATTTGAAGTTGACTGCTTGAAACTAGTTGAATTTGTATAAGAAATGGATAATCAATGTTATCGATAAATATCGAAAGTTACTGTTCTTGTATATATCACGGATTAATTAAAAATAAATTTTACTTGAGCTTGGTGGCTTGCAACAATTAAGTATCTTAAAGGAATATATTGAAAAGTGAACCATGAGGATTGCTTGACATAGACAGTAATTGTTATCGATATTTATCGAACTCAGCATGATTTTCCTTAACTACAGAATGCTCCTTTATCTAGCCTCAGCCGTATATAGCTTAGATATATATCAACTGTTTTAAAGTCAAATGAAAATATTGATTTAATTTATTAATTTTTCATGCAGATTGCTTAATTATTGTTAAATTAATTGAATAAAAAGCGCCAATTATGATAATTGATAATGGGCGTGAAAGAGATGACAACACGCATGACCATTTAAATTGATATCGATATGCGTGTGTGTGTGTGTGTGTGTGTGTATTGGCGTAATAATGTTTATGACATTTTATATTCAATTGTTGCGGTTTGTTTATTGTAATTGAAATGCGTTTATTTGCTTTAATTTTCATTTTGAACTAAAGCGCTACTAGCGGCAATTATTGGCACTAATCTGTGCAAGGTTAACCCATTAGCTACGCCCATAGCACTCTCTTTTTTCTCTGTGCTGCTCTCTGTCCCGCTCACACGCTCGCACGCACACACAGCGACAGACAATCTGGCTGCATATTTTATGCCCTGCGTCTGTTTTGCATTTGAAATCTGTTGACTCTTTAATCGATTTAGCAGCATCGACTGCTGCAGGCGACACATGAATTAGCCTGACAATGGAGGCATCGATAACAGCAGCACAAATACACGCTGCCCGCCCCAGCCCTCTCTTTGCCTCTCCCTCACTCATTCACTCACTCACAGCAGCCATTCGCTTTAATACAAACTTTTTATTTCCATTCCTTTTTTTTTGTCGTTTTCTTTCCAAGTTGTAGATTCTCATTTTCGATTTGTGTTCGCACTCACTCGCACGCCCACAAATTGCCGGCATTTGCATACGCACACACACAAACACAAAGCGCCACTCTCCAGCTATGGCTTCTTTGTGTGTATGAGCGAGTGCGCGTGCAGCTCAGCAAATGCTGCCTGTGCGCGACAATAACAACTACTTGAAAGCGCAAGCTATAAATAGCTTTAGCATTAACTAAATGCCTTTAACACGCCACTGTTGCGCAGCTGTTGTATAGCTGTTGTGCTGCGTTTCTATTGGAATTGTTGCTTGCTTGCTTTAACCGTTAAGCCGCGAGAGTCGCTTAAAGAGTGCACTGCGCCACTGTTGCGCAGCTGTTGTGTAACTGTTAAGCAATTAAAGAAAGAGCGAAAACTTACCGTTTGAATGATATTGAGCTGCGTCTCTTTAGCCTTTAGGCTTTAAATTTGTTTTGTGTTCTATTCGAATGCTGCTTTAACCTGTGTGACGTTCGCATGCCGTCCTTTTCCTTTTCCATTTTTCTTTTTTGGAGTCTAAGTCGCATTAAACTCGCACAAGTTGCAACATTTAGCATATTAAGCGGGCACTGAAGTCGAACTGGCCAACAAATCCGGGACAGCTACAGTTCCAGTTCCACTTTGCGTGTGTGTGTGTGTCTCTGTCTGTGTCTCGTCGCGCAGCCATGCACTCGCCTTGCCTCCGGATGCATGTGTGTGCGTGTGTGTGTGTGTGTGTCTGTGGTTGTGTTTGTAGACATGCGGATGTTGTGCGATGCTGTTTATGCCTTTTACATTTTCCGCCATAATGAATTCTATGTTGCAGCCATAGCAGCAGCTCAGGCAGCGGCAGCGGCAGCGCAGCAGCGGCATCGCACTGTGAAATTTCTAACTTCCGCTTTTTGCAAAGTTGACAACATGTCTGACCAGCTGCACAGTCCATGCACTCACCTCTCTCTCTCTCTCTCTCCTGCCTGCTCTCCCTCTCTCCACTCCCGCTCTGGCTCTCCAAGAGCTGTGTCTGTTGCTTCCAGCCAAGCTTCACATATGTGAGAGTTGCGTCCATGAACTGGTTCCTTGTGAACGCATGCTTTGCTCATTTCATTCATATGCTTGACCTTTGGCATACCCTGGAAATCACACACATATGAGCTCATTTACTTAACGAAACTATATGTAAGGCAGATTTTAACATAATATATAATATAATTCTTAGTTTGATTGGATTTCTCAGTAAAATCTTTAAAGCTCTTCACATTTGAACTAAAAGAAACAAATCAAAAAACATAAATTAGTCAAAAGCATATACCCTCTCTCTTTACTCACCCAATCTAGGGTATTGCAACTTTTGCGCCTAATTGTTGACGCTAGCCTCATTTTTTGTACCGCTATCTACTATGTCCTGGCAAATACCAGACACTTAAGCGCATTACGACAGACTTTTGAGAGCATTCCGGCTATGAAATTGCGCCGGACAACCAGAGAAAAAAGTTCAAGCCAAACAAATTTAATAAGGAAATTAATTATTAGAAAAATGACAGAACTTTAAATTGTGATACAGCAAAGCAATTGAAGTTAGAAATAGTTGAATAAAAAATAAGTATGACCAAACTTGAATAAAACAGAAAATGATGAAGCTTAAGACGTTAGGCAATTAGCAAAAAGTCTGACCAGACTTTAATGAATTATATTAAATAAATACTGCAAGCAGTTAGGTAAAGAAGGTATATTTACCTAAGCATACTTCGCTTGAGGTGAGGCACAATTGGAATCAAAGTGTGACCAGACGGGGATAGATAAGTTAATACTGAAAGCAGTTTGAGATTGGGCATAGTTGCTATAAAATGTGTAATCAGACTATTGTATTATAAAATAATAATAAACAAGGAGTGTTCTAGTCGGTAGTGCACGACTAGAAGATACCTCGACTCCAACGTAGAGTTGTTATTCTGATCAATATGTGCTTCTTTTATAAATACAAACAGAAGAGTTTGGCTAGATTGACTCAGCTCTTCATGCTGATTAAGAATATATATACTTTATGGGCTCTGCCACGCCTACTTGTGCCTCTTACTAACATTTTCTACTATGATATCAACTTCAATTCCGAAATTGACAAGAAAAAGGTGTGACCAGACTAAAAACTAAAAGCACAAGGCCTACTTCGCTTTGAGAGAAAGTGTGACCAGACGCCAAAAAATACAGAAAATCATTGAATTGAAGTGGAACCTACTTCGATTGCCCTTAGTCCCATTCGAACGAAAAAAGTGTGACCAAAGGCAGCTGCCCAGGTTCGCAAAAGAAACTGCAATTGACAATAGTAAATGGAAAATCGTTTCTGCATTTCCATTGTAATTTCCAACTGGTTCTGGCCCAAAAGCTATGAAGTAATGTGACGGCAAGCGCCTGGCCTCACTTGCTTAGCCTTTGCCTCAGATGATGGTTGGCCTACTTCTCCTTCCGACAAAAACTAAAAACAAAAACTCAAAATAAACTCAAACAAGCCAGAAAAAAAGTAAAAAAAAAATATATATATATCATCTGTTGTCAATCGTTTCGTTCACACATCGAAATTTCGCTCCGTGCTCCATTTGTGTCTAGTTCGTGTACTATTCAAATCACTTTGGCCTTGAATTACTTAACCAATTAAATTACACAGTTAGAAGCGAGAGATATTCTGTGGGCCTCCAGCGAGACTCACCCGACATTCGAAGTACCACAAGTGAATCACAATAAATATATATCTATATATATTTATCTCTCTCTATATATGTATATATATATATATATTTCCAAATATATATATATATATATACACATCCGCAACTATATATATCGAGAAGTGTGAATCGTGCCAACGCGCCAATTGTCCGACCAGCGAAACCGAACCGAAAACCTAACTGAAAACTTGACTGAATCTGGTGGCAGCTAGAGCGAGTGGGTGTTCATCAAGAAGGAGTCTCAACGCTGCTTGAAGATATCAATTCAATAAATTGATGGAGCTTGCATTTCAGTAGCAGCAAGCCCCATCCCCAAAGACCATACCCACATCTCACCCCTTCGTCCTCGACTTAGTCACTATTTTTGTTTCTGTTTTTACACGTAACTAATCCAAATTTTTAGTTGATTTGCGACCAAAACCCTTTGTTATTTATTTTTTTTTTCTCAGTTTAATTTACTAATTTTAAACTAGCATCAGTAACAAAACTTTAAAGAGGTAAGTCCTAGCTGCAAGCATATATATGTATATATATTTATATTGATTCTGATTAGCTCTGCCACTCTCACCCATTGCTCACCCGAAAGGCTAACAAAAATATTGAAATAAATTTGAATAAAAATGTCTGCAAAGATTAAATCGCCGTCGTCTGCAATGCCCAGACTTTTGCGCCAAGCCCCTAGCAGAGATCCCCCTGGGCCACGCCTCTTGCTTGCTCTGCTCAGCAGAGCTCCCCCTTCTCCCTCTCTCTCTCTCTGTCTGCATTGCTGCCTGCTCGGCTGTTGCCTTTTGGCTTATTGTTGCGGCTGCCTTCGAGCTCGCTGGCCCGGCAAAAATAATGCGTATCCGTTGCGGATACAGAGACCCATTCTCAGTGTTTACCTCCTACTCAGTCCTTACCCCTTCTCTCTCTCTCTCTCTCTTGAATGTCCCTTATTCCTAAAGGCCTTCCTTTGCGAGTATGCTACCTTTCTCAACCCCTTTCGGAGCCCTCCCTCTCGGATTCCTCCCTCTCGGAATCCTCCCTATCGGAGTCCTCCCTTTCGGAGTCCTCCCTCTCGGAGTCCTCCCTCTCGGAATCCTTCCTTTTGGAGCTCTTCGGAGAGCACTGTGTGAGTTTCTCCTCTCGGAGTCCCCCCTGTCGGATTTCTACCTTCGGAGTCCTCCCTCTACTTAGTCCCCACACACAGTGCGCCCTCTCAATGACCCACATTCATATTGAATCCCCTCAGATCCCTTTCCCCTCCCTCTGTCCCTCTCCCTCTCTGTTTTCTTTTCCGACTTCCCAGCCCCTCTCCTCCCCAAGTCCTTTCCTCCCCTCCCTACCTCTCTTAATTTGTTTATTTGTTCGCTTTCACCTTTAAACAATTCCATTTACACGCGGCGACAAATTTCTGTTTTTATGGCTTTGGCGTTTGTTTCGTTTGTTACCTTAACGCATTCGCTTTATGGCCTGCTCCATAATAACAATAAATAAGTTAATTTTAATGCAATAAACACAATTGAAGCGTGGACAGCTGCTGCAGTCGCTAAAGTCAGCCTTAACTATTTGCCATATCTCAAGAAGCTCGTTTCAATTTCAAAGTTGAAAACTTTTACCAACCTAGGGATTTCAAGCGTCATTTCCTTTAGCGAGAATTACTTTGTTTCTTCATTTGCTGACTCACTCTCTCTCACTCTGTTTATCTCTTTCATACACATACTCTTTTCTTCTTTACCTATCTAAATATCTCTTATCCTCATTCTCTCTTTTCTCGTAAACTAATTCTATCTTTCTCTCTCTTTTTCTCTCTTTCTTTCTCATAGACTAATTATCTCTCACTCTCTCTCTGTCTTATAAACTAATTCTTTTTCTCTATCTCACACTAAGTCTCTCTCTCTCTCTCTCTCTCTCTGTCACAATAGTACTCCCACTTTCTCTCTCCCTCTCTCACATAATAGTTTTCTCTCTCTCCCTCAGAATAATTCTTTCTCTTTCTCTCTCACAGAATAATTATCTTTCTCTCTCAGTCTAACAATAGTTCTTTCTTTCCATCTCTTCGAATAACTCTTTCTCTCTCTCTCTCTCTCAGAATAGATTTCTGCTTCCCTCTCTCAGAAAAGATTTCTCTTTCTCTCAGAATAATTCTTTTTCCCCCTCAGAATAATTATCTTTCTCTCTCTATCTCTCTCTCTTATTGTCATACTAATCTCTCCCTCTCTCTCTCTTTTCGCCCACTTACAGTCATGAACAATGAATATTCTTATTTGACCGACATGCAGCAGAACTGTAAACTGTATGGCATGGTTGAGATTGACAAATTGAGAGCCGTATGGAAGGCGCGCAAGTTTGCCATCCAGGTGCCTGACTCCATTGTGCAGAGCGGACTACTGCCCTCGATCTTCGACTGGTCGCTCTTGGGGCAGTTGATGCCGGCGGAGCAGACGAATGGAGAATTGCTACTGCAGCAGCGTATCAATGATCTGGAACTGTTGAATAGCTTGACCACGTCGCTGCAGCGCATCCAAATATTGCCGGAGATGGGGCTGGATGTGGACGTGATTATGGGCAGGCCCAGCTACAATGTGCTCGTCCAGGACGACGGCAGCATATTGGTTAAGGAGTTGCCCAGTCTGCATATCCATGTGTATGCGGCCGAGACGCGAGCTGCCGCTGGCCAGGATTGTGGCATACTGAACGAGGTGAGCATCATGGCCATTGAGCAAAGGAAACAATTGGCCACGCTGATCCATCACAAGGCCACGCTCTACACTAAGACAGAAACCATGGCTGATGGATCGAAAATTGGCGAGCCGACAGAGCTGAAGGATGAGAAAACCAAACTGGCCCACGATCCCAACGAGGAGCTGGGCGAGTTCGAGGAGTTTCTCGAGCGCACCTGCAGCCTGTCCGGCAATCGCAACAAACTCGAGCAGCAGCTCGGCCAGGAGCAGCAGCAGCAGAGGCAACAGCAACAGCAACAGCATGGGCAGCATGGGCAGCTAGAGCTGGAACAGGGACAGCACAATGTAATGCTGGAACTGGAGGTGCCGCCGCCTTCCGAGTCGCCCGTTCAACAAACCGACGGACCCGTCGTTATCGAGACCCGACTGCGACGCCGTCAACCGTTTTGGATACGTTTCGGCAATTGGCTGCGCCAGAGCCTGCCGCGCCTCAATCCATAGAGAAACCCAAATGAGACTTAACGCTAGCTGTCTGTAAAATCTAAATGTCCGTGGATCGTGCCCTAACTTTGCGATGCTAAAAACTCTTGTTCCAATGCATAGATCCAAAAATAAAGTAAAAGAAAAATTCAATTCCTTGAAATGGGGCCAGAGCTGGGGAGCTGGGGGAGCTAGATGCTGAGCAAATCGCTTGGAAAAATGCAGAATGCGTAACCGAGGCAAGAAAACCACTTGACGGAAATTGCGCAAACACAAGACGCGTTTTGGCTACGCAAACTTCATTACGCTCAACTGCATCCTTAACCTTAGAAGCAGCCAAAGCAAAACTTCCCTTCATTCAGAGGCGGAGCAAAGGACTGCCCACTCTATCTCCCTCCCTCCCTCTCTCTCTACATCTCCTTTTCAGCTTTCTACTCTGCTTTTCATCAGCAAACAAGTAGCTTCATTTGAGAGACAACTTTTTGCACAGCTTTGCCTAGTTACAGGGTATGCGACGTAGCTTGAGGCATACAAGTCTTGCTTGCAATTCACAACTAGTTTAAGCTGGAATTTGTAGGGGAGTTGGACTTAAGTGAAAGTTGTTGTAGAAGTCAATTTGTTGTTGTTTCCTTTTGTAATTGGTGAAATATCTATATTAAGTGAAACTCTTAGTATGTTTCTTTGCATAATTTCATTTGTTTACATATTTGAGTTATGAAGGACGTATCTATGACTTCCCTAAGTAGTGCAGTACTTTGATACCAGATGTTTATAATAATAACTAAGTCATTTCAGTCTCTATTTAGCTCTAGCTCTCTACTGTCTCTTCTATAGTGAGTAGTTGAATTAATGATGAGGAAGAGAATTAATAGAGTAAGATCTTAATAGAGTAAGATCTTTGCTTAAATACCAAATCAAGTTGCAAATTTTGCCAAACGCCTGCAAAGTAAAAGTCTTTAGCAGCTGGCAAGTTTAGCATGCAAATTTTAACTTAAGGATAAATTTGGACAGCCACATATGAGACTTTCAATATTATATTAAAGCTGATTAATTCTTCTATGTATTAAATATATATTTTGTAGTTAAAGCAAACAAATTCTATAAGCACAAAAAGCAGCTTGTAACTATATAACATTCAAAACTAACATCAGGATAAATATTAGTTATTAAACAAAAAATACTTTCTAATGATTTTGAAGCTCCTTAACTTATATATATATAAATAATATATATAAATCATTAAAATACAAATATATTAAACATTTTCTCTACTTATAAAAAACCACTTTAAGCTCAACTAAACTTGAGTATAAATTTTTGCAACTAACAAATTCAAGCTGCTTTCAAAGGCTTTTCAAGCTGTTCGGCCTAATACAGTTAGCATTTAAACAGCTATTTTTATAAGCTTAAAGCTGATTAGCTATAACATTTAATATTCAAGCCTTTCTGTGTGTCTCTCTCTCTCTCTCTCTCCCTCTCTCTGTCTATTGCTTTGCCGACTTTCGACCGGCTTAAAAAGTGAGCCATGAGACGGACTGTTCGGCATGCAAAATGTGCATAAGATAAATGGAGCACAAAGCGCTTTGAGGCAACATTAAAAGCTCACTACCCGGGGAGTGCTGCTGCCCCAACCGTCTGCTGCCTCCCTGGGCGCCATCTAGCGATGGGCATGAAAAGTCATTCACTAATGGGATGGCGGCTGAATGCCTCGGCTCATGTGGAGCAAATGCTATAGATAGCTGGTTGGGGGTTGGGGCTAGTGGCGGATCGGCTAGGGAGTTAAAGTGTGGGTTTGGCAGGGGGGGGGGGTGTTGAAGTGGGCGGAGTACGATGACATGGTCTAGCCATATCCATTTGTATTTGCACTTCTTCTATTGGCAACATGTGGCGCCTTTTATTAAAAATTCATTTGCTTACACACACACACACACTCACACTCACACACACACATACTAGGGAGGCTGTTGCAGACAGGGCTTAGACGCCAAAAGGGAGGCGTGGCTGGCTGTGGCATTGACAACGGCTCAGTTTCAGCTCGTTTTTTTCGGCTTTTTCGTCATGTTGGCGGCATTTGCCACGCCTCCTTGCCTACCCTCCCTCTCTCTCTATCTCACTCTTTGCGGCGCGCCTTTTGACCTTCAACAGCTGCTGCAAGTGCCACGCCCAATTGCCTTCTATTTTTTGGTACTACGCTCAGGCTCTTTGTTAACTCTTTTGACCCGCTTTCGCATAAATCTATTGATGGATGGAGTTTAAAGACGCGTTGATGCAAAACGAATTGAGCAAGCAAAGCGGCTGCAAACTGGGATCAAATATCGTCAAATAATAGATGAAAGGCTGAGTTAAAGAATATGTAAATAGAAAGAGAGGGAGAGCTGGAGAATGTATAGTTTTAGTTTTTAATCAGAAAAGCAAAGTCAATATGAAACATAAATTATGAGGAAACGAATAGCGCAGGCTCTTCAAAAGCTTTTCATTCATCAATCATCAATCAATCATTCAATTAGATTATAATTGCAGCAATTGGTCAGCTAGCAGTTAGATAGAGTCTCAATTACTCATAGGAAGTAAGGCAAACTAAGTTAGGGCATCATTCAATCAATCAGTTAGTCAATCAATTAGCTTATAAGTTGGCAATGAGCTTGGCAAACAATTAGTCAGGTAGTCGATAAATTAGTAGGAAGTCAGACCGATAGCTAGTCATGCAAGCGATCAACAAATCAGTCAGCGGTGAGTCAATCAGTGAAGAATCGAAAACACACTCATGAAACAAATCAAAAGAGTAGTCTGGAATAATCAATCAATCAGTTAGTCAAATCAGTCATTCAGTCAATCAATCATTTGTTCAATCAATCTTATACTCTTATAAGCTAAATCAGCAGCAAGTTTGAGTATCAGTTCATCAGTCAGTTGATCAACCAGCAGATTGACAACGATCAATCAAGCGATCAATCAGTCAATCAGTTGAGAATCGAAAGCTCATAAAGTAAATCAAATGTATAGTCAAATCAGTCGAAGTAATCAATCAGCCAGTTAGTCAATTTAATCAATCAATCAGTTAATCAATCAGCTAGTCAATCAATTGTCAGTCAGTCAATCAGTTAAGAATCAAAAGCCATAAGTAAATCAAATAAAGACTAAAATAGTCAATTAATCAGTCTTTAGTAATCAATCAATCAGTTAGTCAAATCAATCAATCATTCTGTTAATCAATCAGCTAGTCAATCAATTTGTTTATAAGCCAGCCTTAAGTTTGACAATCTGTTTTTACAGCTACAACAGTTACAGTCGATCAACTATTATGTGCCAGTCAGATTGACAGCTAGTCAATCAGTCGTCAGTCAGTCAATCCAGTAAGCACAATTAGTCAACTGGAATGCTTCAAGTGAATTTATTCACACGACTGCAGAATAAAAGTCGAAAACATATCTCTAGGTCATATGTGTGAAGGTATTCACTGGGCATTCAAATCTCGGCCGGATGGTGGGCGTGGCATGGTGCTGTGGGAGTTGCCAACAAATAAGAGTGCAAATATTTTCCATGTTGGTCAAGTCGAGTGAATTTGTCCAGTGTCCCTGGCACAAAATGCCAAATGAAGTGGAAGCAAAGAATTTCACACAATGTGAACTCTGACCTACCTCCGTCCCACCCTCCCACACACACACACACACACACACACACAATGAATGATGGAGAATGAGTGAATAAGCCAACAAATAAACAAACAAACAAACAATGCGAAACGAAACGAAACGAAACGAACAGCAGCAAAATACAAATAAGCCAACATATAAAAGCTGAAGGGCAACAGGTGGGGCAGTGGGATAGTGGGGCGGTCAGGTGTGGGCGGCACTCCCGGCCTGGGGTAGACAAATTTTAACTCGAAAATCACATAAGCCAAGTTACCCCTAGACCCACTCGTTAGAGCCATTGTATTCCATTGTAGGACAAGATATGCTTGCGCCCACACCCGCACGGGCTCGCCTGCCCCATTGGGAGTCCGGCACCTGATAATACCCTAACCACAGCTGTGACACCCGTCCCTTGGACCACCTCGCCCTCGCCCATATCCTGTTTGACAAACCTACTTCATTATTACGCTCGATTGTGTGCGACTTGTCGTTGCTATTGCTGTTGTTGTTGGCGGTCAGCATAAAAATGCAAACGGACAACAAGCGGCGAGCCGTGAGGAGTGCACGACGCATAGATACCCTGAAGTGATTTCATTGGAAGTATTTAATTAGTTGAGTGAAACTGGACTTTATAAAAGACTTTCAATTGTTTTGTTAGTCAGTTGATGATATCTTTCAGAGTGACTCTCAAACTGTGTCTGTAAACTGTGTCTGTTAAACTGTGATTGAGCTATGACAGCCCATACAATACTTCCGAAATGTGACTGGGACACTCAAACTGCGAGTGTTAGTAGATTAGTCTTAAGCAGTGCCTGTCGAAAGGTGAATGTCAAAGAAAGACTCTCAAACTGTGACTTTCAAATTGAGACTCCTCACACTGGGACTCTCAAATGGGGACTTTCAAATGGGGACTCTCAATAGGGGACTCTCAAATGGGGACTTTCAAATGGGGACTCTCAATAGGGGACTCTCAAATGGGGACTCTCAAATGGGGACTGTCAAATGGGGACTCTCAAATGGAGACTCTCAAATAGGGACACTTAAATGATATCTCTCAAACTGTATATGAAAATATAATAAATTCAAATATTGAAAACTTTTATAAAACAAAAACCTAAACCATCCAAAATACATACCAAACTACATGAAACACTCAACATACCCTGCAATCGCTCTGTAAACAGGGTATTGACACACACACACACACACAGGTAGCTGGGCAACCAGCGAATGTGCTCTGGAATGGAATGAGCCAAACATTTCATTTGTTGTCCTTCGCATTCCCTTTTCACACTTGGCGCAGCGAAAACAAAGCGAATGCCCCAAAACCCAGAGCCAAGAAGTCAAAGCTGAAGGGGAGTGCCTGCTGTGTGTGTGTGTGTGTTGTGTGTGTGTGTGTGTGTGTGTGTGTGTTGTGGCATTACCTTTTGCATTGCAATGTGTGTAAGACTCCTCGCTGCTCTCCACTCACTCAGCCGCAACTTTAGCTGTCTGTCAAATATGCTAGAGAAATATTTCAAATTCTGGCTGCTAAAAATTGAACGTTCCGCGCGAGAGCAGAACAGCAATAGCTAGATAGAGAGAGACAGAACAGCAATAGCTAGAGAGAGAGGGACAGAACAGCAGTAGAGAGCAGTTGAACGAATATGAAATACCCTCTGTGAGAGAGAGAGAGAGAGGGATTTGATATACATATTCGTATATTTATAGCAGATAGTTCAGTTATGCATAACTATAGGAAATTTATCAGTTATAGGAGTTATATATATGATATAAACATACATACATACATAGTCTATATATCTATTAGCTTTGTTAACTTTATAGCTGGCAGCTTTGTTTAGACCTCATCAACTTGATCTAGTTCTAATCAGATTCTGAGTGGATTACTAGTTTTAAGTTCTTTAAAAAGATTTTTTGAGCTTGTTTTAATAGCTATCAAAGTTAGCTAAGTAAGCATACGTTCTTTGGTTCACTGCTAAGGTCTAATAAAGCTGTTTGACTATGAAAGTTAGCTAAGCTAGGCTCTAAGCTCCTTATAGGTGTGCTTGCTGCCCAAGACTCTCCATTAGTTTCTCTCTCTTTCATCTTAAGATTTTCCATTTCTATACTTCTCACTTCATATCGAATGCTTCGTCCTTCATAAAACTCTATAAACTCAATTAGCAAACATCTCACTGAAGACTTTCTGGTTTAAAATTAATAAAAAGAACGATTTCCCAGAGTTTATTTCAAAAGTCTTTTCAGTATTAAGACATAGAATATATATAACAGCTCATAATATCTCTGGGTCCATAATCACACAATTCATCTGAAATGTCAATTTCTATGACAAGATTTATCATACATAAGTCCCATTACAAAAAACCCTCTTCATTAGGCAATGCTTTCAAGCATTGCTTGCCAGAGTTGCCAACAGTTTTCTTTTCTTTTGCTTTGGCAACTATGGCAAAAATAACATATGACTTAAGTCTATTAATTGTTACTAGGGTAAATCTGTGCTTGAAAACAAGCTTAGCAGAATATACGTTAGACAGAGTTGCCACCTCTCCTAAAATATCGCATGATTAAAATCCAACAACTGTTGTTAGGGCAACTCTGCTGCAGCATACGATTTTCACATCGAAAACTGGCAACGCTGGCAGCACTGCCAACTCTTCACAGCCGCTGGCAGCCCTGGCAACCCTGGCAACCCTGGCAGCCCTGGCAACCCTGCCCTTAGCCGCACAGGTATCTCCGCGCTGCTTTGTTTTGTTTGTATTCATTTCATTTGTATTTGTTTGGTATTCAAAGCGCAGTTTCGCAGCTACAACTAAAGCGAGAGCGGCAGCGACAGCGACAGCTGCCCCAACGGCTTGCCACATGCCACGCGGCACATGCCACATGCCAGACCGCGGCAACGACGACGACCACATGGGCAGCCAGCGACACGCCAAGAATTTCATTATTTGCACCTTTTGTGCAATTTTCGAGCAACTTTCTCAATTATTCATTTCGTCGTTTTTCTAGCTATTTTTTTAAAGCTTTTTTTTAAGCTTATTTTTAGCTTGCTTCATTTGTTTATTATCCATCAAATTTTGTAGTGGCTGCTTGGGGATTAATTCGGAGTTGGCTGCTCTGATTCATGGACAGCTGGCTCGAAAGACGTGAAGAAATATTTTCTCTATATGCGGGTTTGACTATACTTTACAAGGATTTGTTATATATTGTGCGCATATATATATAAATAAGAAAATATTAAACGATTCTTGATTGATGATTGAAAGCATTTATTATTGTATTGATTATAGCCAAAAATTGAATGTTCTAGATATAGTATATCGTATTTTGAGCTCATTATTTATATCTTCATTGAGTACTTCTATTGAAATTTTCTTATATATGCATATATCCTATAGAAAACCTCAAGGAACTCAGCAGTCAGTCATGCTACAGCTAAAATCTTTGACTATTTGATGACTTTAAGCCCTCAAGTTGTGTATATTACTTGGTTGGCTTTAAGGAATAGTAAGAATCTTATTATAACGTATATAGATATGGATGGCTAAAACAGTGCATGGAAAAATCTAAGTCAATGTATTAAAAGTCTCTTACTCAACATTGAGGGCAGACCAAACTAACTCTTAAAGCCAATAGTAATACATAATGTTCACATTCCATATAACTTTCTAGAAAAGAATGTGCATAAAGCTTCTGAAAGGCATAAGTTCCATTAACTAATCTATAGTTCTTAAGTTTGTATATTTTCTTTGTATTTGGTATAATATTTCTTATAATATATAATATATTTACTTACCTGCTCAATTGAAGGTGCACAAAGTCAAGTTATTCTTATTCTTAACACACACTCATTTACAGGGTATACTCGTTGTTATAATCGTTTCAGGATGTCCAAGGACTTACGACAAATTTTCATTAAATTAAAAACAAATGAAATTTGATACAAGTCCTTAAGTACCCAGACGAAAGGCGAAGTGTTGGCATATATATAAAGAAGATATATATGTATGTATATAGAAGATATATATGTACATATATATAAATATATACTATATACATTACAGACAAGCAGTCACTTCTTAAATCAAATCAAATAAGTAAATATAAAATTATATATTTAAACATAAACACTTAAATATCTGTTATCTGTTCCACAAATCTCTGGAGCTACATAGAATTAGCTGCCTCCTCTGCCCTACAAACTCCTCTTAGCCTTTCGCCTTTCTTTGCGCTTCGTGCGTGGTAAAAAAATCAATTTAAGTCAAAATTAAATTTCCAAAATCAACAATACAAGCTGCATACACACACACACACACACTCACACACACTCACACACACTACAACAACAATATTAACATAAGTACGAACGCCCCACCATAACTTCACATGCGACGCCCCCAATGCTTTATGCCCTCACCCAAAAGCAGCGAAAGAAATTGTTGTTGAGTCGCGCAAATATTTTGTGGAAATCCTTGCAGCCGCAACTGCAGCGGGCAGTGGGCGTGGCCGGGGGTTAGATCTAGGGTAGGGGTGTGTGGGGGCCAGGGGGGTTTGTGGGGGTTGACTGGGCTAAAGGGTCGTTGCCAGTTTATCCTTTATGCGCGGCACACTTTCAGGCAGGCGCGTAGCCAGTGTTTGATTTATGCCGCTTGAATTTTAAAATTGTTTTCTTTTTTTCTCTATCTTTCGCTCTCTTTTACTCTCCATCTCTCTCTTTCTTACTAACTATGGATATTTGTTTTTGTGGAACTGTTTATACCCTTTCTATAGATAATACCATAAATTTGCCTTGTATAGTAAATTTAATATAGATCAATTAGTTTTTCTTACAGTTAAGTTGATAACACTAGAAAATAAAAGATATATGATCTGATGATATGATCTATATAACTTATATATTAAATATATGATATATATTATGTTTGAGAAAGGTTTTTCCTTCTCTTTTTCCTTATGAACAAAGACCTTTCACAAGATTAGGTAAACATTTCATTGATATATCTCGAGAATTCTTCATATATAGACCACTGTGCATATAATATATATCTTTTGAATACCAACTAAAACAAATAAAACAAATTTTGTTTAGATCGTTTTGTAAACAGCTGAGTTATAATAGCGCAGCTGGCTTATTTGTTGGAGTATCATAGCAAATTATGCATTACATCATTTATTGTAAGCTATCCTTATATACAAAGTTTTATGAGTAAAGCTGCTCTAAGAACTCAGTTCAGCTAGATAAGAAATATGATATACTTGGGCATATATAGAGAGACTTAAAGGCAAAAACTTAACCACATAGTTTGGTCTTATTGCAATAACTTCAACATATCTTTCTATATAATCAATATACCTTCTCGCATACCCTATAAAGACTAAAAAAAAATACAGCTGGAAAACAAATCCGATTAAGTTTTCAGCGTTTCTTTTGGCAAATTCTCATGCGTGTGTCGTCGCATTGGGGTTGAGGCCAGCAGCAAAAGAGTTTTACAAAAGATCAAAAACGAAAAGAAAAAAAAAACTTTCGCCGTTTTCAATCTTAAGACAACGTCGCGCACCCAAACCCCCAAGCCCATAACCCCCAGCCCAGCTCAGCCCCTTCCGCTTTGCCCCAATTTAAAAAACAAAAAGCGAAAGGATTCAATTTTGCGAATGGCAGGAGAAACTTCAACAACAACAACAAATCAAAGTGTTTGGCGGAGCTTAGGGGGCGGGGCATCTCCTGAGAAGAACTTCCGCTAAAGGGGTTTGTCTCGTAGTCTCTTAGCCAGTTGGCGACCTTGCCAAATAGTTTTACTATGCCCAGCGGGGCGCTGAGCTCCCAACTCTCAACTTTGCTAAGGTTAAAGGTAAAGCTTTAAAGCTAAAAAGCTTTTCTTTAAGGTGCTTTGCTTATGATTATGAATAGTTACTTAAGTATAGCTATATCTAATGGAATTATTCCTATTTTATATAAAAATTCTACTTCAATTCAATTTTGAGATGGAAGCATCTTCTTCTTCTTTAAGCTTTAAGTAGAATTTCTTCTTCTTATAGTAATTTAAGTCATTGTCACTGTTTCTAAACAGTTTCTAGTTACAAGTGCAACGATATATCCCGCAGTTCCTGTAATATTCTAACTATAACCAAAATATCGATAAATTATGCAAGATCCGATATTTTTGTGTAGCAGTCACGGTTACTCTCAGCCAAAGTCCAACTCTAAGCAGCAGCCGAGCAGATTATCAAGAGAGCGTGTCAAGTGACAGTGCCAAGTGAAAAGCTTACGGGAATTTAAGGTGCATAAAATATTTCAGGTGAGTAACCAAAGAAATAAATACAATTTGGAATATATTTGAGTTATTATTGATTAACAAATAACATACATAAATAGTCTATATTCTATATTAATATATAATATATATAATATATTTTCTGTATGCTCATCCCTTCGGCTTTTCGATTCAGCCTAACCTCAACCCATCCTTTCGAACTAATTATTTTATTTGCTGCCCCCTACCCCCTGCCCCCTGCCCTCTATCGGGCTCATTTGTCGTGTTCACTTTGACGCCAGGCTTTCCCTTTCGCTCTTGCTGTTGTTGTTGTGCCATAATTTTTGTGTCCACAACAGCAACAACAACAACAACAACGGCAAGCACAGGGCATTTTTTGGACTATTCGTTAATGACTTTCGTCAAGCTGTCAACGCGCAAATGTCATAATAGATTTCTTCACGCGTTTCCTTTTCCTCGCCTTTCTTGCTGTTTACTGTTTACCCCATGCCTTCGGGCAGCGCAGGCCTAGCCGTGTGCTCCGCCAACTGTGTCTCTGTGGCTGCGTAATGCGCTAATGCCTTTGCCTGCCTCTCTCCATCGCTCTCACTCTCACTCTCTCTACGCACAAGCTGAATGCGAAACCAAAGCTCGTTGATTTTGTTTACTGATATGGCAGGCGCATTTCGTTCAGTTTGTATGCGTGGTGCGTGCATGTGTGTGTGTGTATGCCTTATGAAAGGAAAAAGGAAAAAAAAAACGAGGGAGCTGCTGTCAGCTAATTACCGCAAAATTATTTAATGGGCAAAGCTGGCGACAAATGTCAAATCAAACAAAAACGAAATGAAAAAAAAAATGTATAAATAGAGCAAAAAAGGGGGATTCTTAAAGGCAAAAAACAGTAATAAACTGATTTGTGCATAAAAAAAAAAAAAACTAAATGAATTAATTTAATATATTTTCTTTTACAAATAGATACTTTTTAATTACACTGCACAACACCTGTAATGCTACGTGCGTTGACGTTCGACTGCGCACTTTAACTAACTCCAATACAGTTCGTTAAATTATATTAAAGCTATAAAGAGTTTGAACAATGAGAGGTTGTAGAAGTGCTGCACGCATAATTAGGCGCTCGCTATGTAGTGACGTCAGAGCTAAAGCAAGAGTGGGAGAAAGAGAGAGAGAGAGAGAGAGCGAGTGAGACAGCTAATCAAATGTACATGCACATTTTGCACATATATAAACTAACTACTTGCAACAATTAAATATATATTTAAAGTAATTAGCTCTGCTCTCACTTAAGCAATATGCGCAGTTGTGACGTCACACTCTTTGCTGTCCTCTTCAAATGCACGCTCGTTAAGCTGTGCACTTGCAGAGTTTCGTTCACACTCAAAACTCTCTCACACACTCACGAACTCTCGCACTTCATTTAACGAACTGTTATTTATTTTGTGGGCTCTTTTGCAAACGAACGCTTAAACGGCTTGCGCCAATAGCAGATCACTGCTGCCTAGCTTCTCACGCTATCCATCTCGCTCTAACTGCTAGAATGTGTTGACACTGCAATAATTCCTATGCTTGCTCACTGGCAGCAGAGCAGAGCAGCAAAGCAGAGCAGCAGCCGAGTAGCAACAACTGCACATATTTTTACACTGCGTCGCTTTTGTTTACATTTTTCTTTCCTTTGAGCAGAGACGCAGAAATTGCGGAATTGAATTTAGCAGAAGTTGCCGAAGTTGAACTTGATTTCGGTTACATAATCGATCCAATAGCAAAATCGAATTATGAAAGATTTGCCAGCTGAAAAGTCAGCGAAAGGATTGCCGTCCACAACTGCTCCACCTCCTCCTGCAAGGAATTTTCGTTCAACTGTAATTCAGGCAAAAGTTGCAGCGCAGTGAAACCGTAAAAAGCTTCTGCTCGAAGCAGTGATACCCTGCAATAAGTGAAAGTTGAATATTTGAAACATATATAAAATAAGTTAAATGAAACTTTTTAGAGTTTCATCTTAAAATCAATATTAATCGATAATAATCGATTTCGATAATGCTATCGACACATCGTATCTATATATAATAGATCGAGATAATGTGTTAATTCTTGCACATCAACCAACATACCCTATGTGCTATATGCATGCATAGGGTATCGTAAAATAACTGCAAATGCGAAGCAAGGATGCGAAAGAAGTATTAAAACGAAGCAACGCAGTCGCCAGATAAAGTTTTAAATGCAGCAGCGCCTCCTCAGGGCATGAAGGTCGAGGTATGGTTGAAGACTTTGTGGGGGAAGTCAGTGGGCTTCTACAGTCAACACAAGTAAGTTCTCGACCTACCCTCTCCCATCCTCCACACTGTGCGACAAGAAAAGCAACTTAAAACTAACATAAAAAGCCAAAATCCGGCGACCCTTGGCCAAATATACATATATATATTAAGTTGATATATATATATGTATATACATATATAGATATACATATATAGATATATAAGCTTTACGCTCGATTTTGCAAGTAGCGAAAGCCCAACGGCTTCGCCTCCAGGTTGAGAATCTGGCAATAGCAAACGCTTGATTTCCCATTGATAACGCTTTGGCTGCAACTGCAGCTCAAAATCTGTCGCAAGGCGTCGAAACTTGTAATTAAAACCTTGAAGCCAAAGTCGCGAAACTCACAAACAAATAAAGCACACAAAAAAAATCAATTTAACCAATAGCCACACTCCCCCCGAAAAAGAAAAGAAAACTTCATCCAAACTTTGCGTCTAGGTAAGGACAGGTAGACAAGGAGTAATTGACTGAAAGTTACATATGGTAAGAGAGCTTTAAGCGAACTTTAAGTCAGATTTGTACATAAACTTCATGTGATATTAAAGTAAGCTTTTTTGATGTTTCAATTAAGCTTAACTAGAAGTAGAATAAAGGCTCTTAAAGCTTAAATAAGATTTAAGGGATCTTAAAGTAAGCTTTGAGGTAGCTTTACGGGATCTTCAAGTTCAAGTCAGATTCAAGTGAGCCTTAAGGCAGTTGTAATTCAGCATATGTTAGGCTTTAAGACGTAAGTAAGCTTGAAATGAGCTACATACGAGTGATAAAGAAGTTTATCCTCAGCTCTTAGAGACTTTCAAGTAAGCTTCGGCTTAGTTTTAAGAAAGCTTTAATAAAGAGAGGTGCAAACTTAAAAAGACTTTAATTAAGCTTTAAATGAATTTGCAGGCTTTTCGTTAAGCATGCTGTAAATAAGCTTTATAAAAATGCGAGAGCCCTAATGCAAAAAGCTATTTTGAGTAAAGCTTTAAGATTAATCAATCAACATCAAACATGTTCTCTACTCCTGTTTCTAGTTTTTACCGCAGCTAAGTCGAGCTTTACTTAGTTTTGGTCTGTTTCAGATTAAGTAAAAAGCTTTTAGCTAGAGCTTGGAGGAGCTTTACATAAAGTATATTTCAAATACAATGTGATCAGCAATTAGATACATTTGTTATATTTTTTCTTCATATTTAGTTAAATTTCGATTTTCATATAATTTACAGGGTATTTCAGCAGCATGCTTCCCACTTCCCATTCATTTCTCAATGGTCGCCAGTATAAAACCAATTGAGGTACGAAAATTGCAAACTTTGTCATCCTCTGGCGCCAGCCCCTAAGGAAATATTGATTGTTGTCTAGACCCAAGCAAGCCGCCCGTCCCTCCTGCCACCTCCCTCCGCTGCTGCCCTGGAAAGGGCTTTGCCTGGGGCCTTGCCTTCCACCGAAAAGTTTGCATTTTTCGCCAGACTTCTTAACAGTTTTTCACTTGAAGTGTGTGTCATGCTAATTATAAATCGAAACTTCCGGCGACACTTTGTCAACTGCAAAAAAGTTGCACTCAGCTTGCTCTCTCTTTCGCTCTGCCCCTCTCTTACTCACTCTTACTCACTCTCTCTTACTCATTGTGCCTTGAGATGTTCAGCAATTTTTGGTCTTTCGCCATGCGAAGCTGCAAGTTAAAATTAAATTGACGCAAGACCGTTTTCTTTTTTTTGGTATAAATATTTAAAAGCTGTTAAACGTGGTCCGGAGCGCGTCAGGCATTGCGACGTGGCTTCAACAAACACCGGCATAAGCACATTGTGGAATCCGAGTAAGTGGATTCTCTAGATAAATAAATAAAGGCATTAGATAAGGCTTATCGTATCGCCGATATTCAACCTGAACTTGGGAATTTCTCAATGCAAAGCAAATTCGATTCGATTGAAGTAAATATTATTATTTGATATTTGTTTTATGACTTTGAATTGTGGAGCATTCCTGTGCAACCTAAACTGACCTAGGCTAATCTAACTGAACCTTACTTAATCTAGGCTTCGTTAGTTTTAGATTCACTTAACTCAACCTAACCTAACCTAAGCTTACATATCGTAAACTAATTAAACTTATTCTTGCATCATCTGAACAATCCATTTACCTATTGTCTTCCTACCTTAACAAGACCCAATGTTACGTTACCTAATCAAAGCTTATTTACTCTTAAAATTGACCTAGTTGATTCTGATCTTATCTAACTTGTCCTATCCCAACCCTTATTAAACCTAACTTAAAACAATCTATTCTATAGCAACCCTTACCTCACAGTAATCGAATCACATGAATCCTAACTCATTTTCTCTTAATCTAACTTATCTAAAATTGACTTATCCAATAATCAGCCTAGTCTGACATAACCTAACCCGACTCGTACTACAATTCATTTTAATCATCCTAATTTAACTTAATTTCTGTACCGTAAAAAAATGCCAAGTTTTTGATATTCAGTTATTGCAAAGCTTCTATTTACAAGTCGAGTAAAGTGGAGCTCGTAAAACAATAATAACAATAAATACTTGAGGATTGGATATACGAGATAGAGGTATGCAATGTGTTCAAAACAAATTCCTTTCACTTCAAATCTATTTGAGCCGGAGTATATAAACAAATGAATTCCTGGTGGGGGTAGAATCGATGCCGGCGACGCGACGTGACACCAAAGATAAACAGAAAGAGCTGTGCGGCAGGCAAAAGTATTCGACCTAGAGGTACCCTGTAGTGACAGTCAAATTTGCTAGGTTAGAATCTGAAAGCTGGCATAGCTAAAAATATATATCGGTATTTATCGATAGGTAAATGATAGAACATATATCAGAGCTAAACGTTTGTCTATTCTTCTCAATAGACCATTGTCTGCGTACCCACATTTTAATGTCTCTAGTGTATAAAGTCTTCATGTTATGTTTAACAAGCTTCTATAAAAATCGATAAGTTATCGATAAATGAAAGATTTATATTCCTTGGATCAAAAAACATATTTTTTTCTGTCTTTTTCAAAACTTTAACTTTCTCTTTGTTTACAAATTTAAGAGACATGCCCTGAAACTTTGCTAACAAATCGATAATTATCGATAAGCTAACTTTTAACATGCATCTCAAAGATTTGCTTCTATATAACTATGTGCTCAAGGAGCTTTCGATATTTATCGATAAGTTAAATAAGAATCATATCGTGTTAAACATAAACATGGGCTACTCCTCATCATTTCCATAACTTCTCTAGCCATGCACTTGCTTGCTACATACCTATGCTATCAGCTAATATACCCCAATTTACACATTTCCAATGGGTATACTAATCGAATGCTACCTACTCATTTAAATCGAAAATCTGTCCGTCTGCCAGGCATAAATGAGTATTGCCCCAAAATCGAATTACATGCAACTGTCGCTCAGCAGACTCTGCCCCGCCACGCCTACTTATGTGATAGACCCCAACCGCCCCGCACGCCTCTATTTGTTTCAGAGCTATACCCACAATCCCCTAGACCCCTTCACATCCCCATCCGCATACCCATTCCCATTTCCATTCCCAGTCGCATTGACATTGATTGCTTTTAGTCGAATCGCGTGGTCCAGAGGCTTTTCGAGCCACTCGACAGGGGAATATTGGCAGCACCCGCTGCGAGGGGTGTTTGATAGGTTCGGTGGTATCGGTGGGTTTTTCGGCTCTGGTTTCTGGTTTCTGGTGTCGCGTTCGCGGTCGCCGCAGCGCTGTCAGCTTTTATGATTTTAAAATATTTCATTAATTGAATTAATTATGCATTTTGCGGTCAGGTGCGCTCGCCTGTAATCAACGCAGACCAATGAACGAGGTCTATAAAGTTTATAAATACATGCATCTATATCCATATACATATAAATGAATTTGCTACTGAAGTTACCAGCGTGTTGCTGGATTATACGGATAATCATGCGTGTCCTTATGAGCTCAACGGGGTTTCTTTGTTTAGCGTTTATATTGTCCTTCCAAGGATCCCAACAGCTATTCTAGAGCGTTTACTTGAATGCTCTATACAGATTCTGAAGTAGTAACAAATAAGTTTTACATGGCTTCTATGAATACCCAGTGCTATTTACTTTCCATGACAGCCCTGATGCTGTTGAAGAGTTTGTAAAGAAATTCTAATGGAAACCCTACTGAAGAGACTCTACAGACGTTCTTTTACTAGTTATGTAAGACTTTTTTATGTATTCATCGTGAGTTCTTTGACCTCTGCAGGAGTTTCATAGGGTTTCATAGAGTTTCATAGAGTTTCATAGGATTCCATAGGGTTTCATAGAGTTTCATAGGATTCCATAGGGTTTCATAGGGTTTCATAGGACTTAATAGGGTTTCATAGGGTTTCATAGGGTTTCATAGGGTTTCATAGGGTTTCATAGGATTCAATAGGGCTTTTTAGGGATTCACAGGGTTTCATAGGGTTTCACAGGATTTAATAGGGCTATGTAGGGATTCACAGGGTTTCATATATACGATCATAGCATTCAAAGGCTTTTATAGGACTTCTTGAGATCTCATAGGGCTTCACAGGGTTTCCTTAGCTCGCATTGAGATTTATTAGATTTCATAGGGTTCCTAATGATTAAATAGCGATTATAAAAATATTATTTTTGCATTTTCTAATGGTTTTATAAAGGTACGCAGGGCATCCTTGAAGAGTCCTAAAAGATTTTTGATGATTTCTTATTGGCTTTCTATGAGGAACTCTTGGAGTTGAATTGAGGTTTCCTTGATAGGTCTAGATAGATCTAGATAACTGAATGAAACCTAACTCCCTGGATCCTTGGTCTTTAATATAACATAAATTTAGACTCATAATTAGCTTTAAGATTTACGGATATATATATAATATATGTTCTATCATAATACTATTCCTTAAACCTATTCAATTTTGGATCAGATCTAGCGAAATCTTTAAGGTAGCCAAAGTTATTTCGTATTCTGTTGCTCGACCGCCGAGTGTTTTTTGAGTATCCTGCGACTGCTGGATTTTGTGGGCACAATGTCTGGCAAAGTCCTTTGGCAGCATTTTGTAACCACTTTATGGCCAAGCCGCAAGGATGTGCGCTTGATCCGCGTGCCAAGGAAATTGCGATGGAGACCTGAAAAGGACTTCGTCCACAATGTCGTCGTCCTCAACCTCGTCGTCGTCGTCCTCGTCCTCGTCGTCGTCTTCTTCTCAACTTCTGCGTGCAGGAATTTGCTTTTAATTTTTTAATGACACATTTAGAGAGGACAGGCGACACAGCCAGAGCTCTCCCTTTGCCACGCCCCCATTTGGTACAGAGCCTGGGGCAAGTTTTGCCTTGATTTGTGGCCAGCGCCAAAAAGCTGAAAAGAAATGATGAGCGAAGAGGACTCCAGAAGTGAGCGAGACGGCAGCTTCGTCTAATTTCTGTAAGTGGCAGAAGGAACGAAGGAAGAACAAGGCAGGAATGGAGGGAGGGAGTTAGGTAGGTGAATAGGTAGTCCTTGCGGCCGGGTGTGCTGTGGGGTGTGGCGCCAGCATGCCCAACGGGGATACTCATAATGGAGCGACGCTCAGGTGTTAATCAATTAGGCGAACGCCTTGACGCTTGACTCAAGTCCTGTTGCCGCTATGTTCCTCCTTAACTTCCTAGCTCCTTAGCTGAGCTCCTCGGCTGCTGGCTGGCTGGACTGGGGCATTCACTTAAAAATGGCAAATCGCAGCCAGGATGCGTTTCGTTATGGCCATGTCCTTGATTAAAATATTTCAGCGCACGCCGCTGGCATGCGAATGGAGCTGCTGCTGCTGCTGCCAGTATAACGGGACATCAATACGCAGATGCCCCCAAGGGTCTCATACATTGACCATAAAGAGCTGTGTGTCGCTGTATGTCTCTCTCTCTGTGTGTGTGTGTGTGTTAAGATAAGCTAAGAAAAACACTTTTAATAAAAGTTCGACATGAGCAAAAAGCTGGCTGCGGCGCACAGTGGCATGAAAAATGCAATTAGGGCTGCAGCATGAGCTGCACAGTTGCGATAGTTCGATAAATTGATCAATCGATAGTTTGGGTAATGCATAGATGAGTGAGGAAATCAATATAGATAGAGTAAAGTTTGCAAGATCTAGTTCGGTGCACACCAATTGGACTCTACTTAGTCAACTTGAAAACCTCTCAGACTGCTCCCGTTTTAGCTGCTCCAAAAACCTTGCCAAATTTATATGAATTTTTTATATATTTTCATTTTGTTCGTTCTATGCCAATGTACACTGTGGCTGTACTGCCATTTTGGGGTCGCCCCCTTTGCAAACTATGTGAAAAGCGAAAACTATCGAAAGGCCAAAGGAGGTTGCCAGCCAAGTGCGTCCTCTCAGCACGCACACACGCTGTGTGTGCGTGTGTGTGTGTGTGTGTGTGTTGTGTGTGTGTGTGTGTGTGTGTGTGTGTGTGTGTGTGTGTGTCCTCTCCTTTGACAATGCCAATTGGTGGCAACGGTTGCCGCTTGTCCTTTTTACAATTTTATTGCTTGTTTACGAGCTGCTTTCGCAGCTTACTTTACTCCGCATCTGCTTTGGTTCAGAGTTCGGGTCTTTGGGTTATACGGTTTACTTTGCCAACTAGTGGGCATTATTATTGTTGTTGTTGTTGTTGCTGTTGCTGTTTTGCGGTTAAATTGTGGTTATGGCCCAGTTGTGGGTGGCCTGGACAAACATCGAAAACTTTTACGAGCATATAATCGAAAAAGTTTCTACCCTTTTCGGGACGGAACGTTCTCTATTTTTGATTTGGCTTCTTTTTTTTTCTCTCTCTCTCTATGTCTCCCTCTCTCCTTCTCTCTGTGTGCGTGGTTCGAACCCGTTCGCTTGTGTCATCAATCGCTGCATATTTGTGCATATGTGTTTTTCAGGTAATTAACACGACTGTGAATGGGACCATCGAAATGCCCGAAATGTCTTTGTCTTCCACGCACAGAAAAGGGTTCGAGAGACGGCCTCGATTTAGTTATTCGCATACAATACACAGACCCGATGGTTCACTCCGATTACGGGTATGAAATATGCTCGGGGAGTTGCCTTCGACTGGGCCCGCAATAACGATATTATTATAAGCCAGACAGATCCTAAATGCGATAATAAACAATGTGAGAACAATGCGTTCCGAAATTATATTTCATAATGTTGGCTTTATTTTTGTTGACTTCATCAGCCGATGATTTATTTCGAGCATAATAAGAATATTTGTGGGAATTTAATAAAAATTGAGAGAATCGAATTAGTTTAATAGATGAATACTTTATTGAAAAAGTATATATTCACGCTCATGTATTGAGAAGGCTATCTATCTCCCTTGCTGTCTGGGTGAAGTCAAAGCCGCAACGGTTGTCTAGGAATATATTCTAAAAACTAACCCCTCTAGAAAACGTTGCCAAATTTTAGAGCTAAAAATTTACTAGTTACAATTTGACTACTTTAAAAATTCCTAATGTCAACGGTCAGAGTCTAAAATTTCTGATGCAAATAGTCAAATGCATTTCGATACATAATCTGGGCAAACGGAGCGTAATGAACTTTTATCTATCAAACTGAATAGAATGTAAATTGAAGCGCATTTGTGCTGTGCGAAATGCAGCAAATGTGTTTTCTCAACTGAATTGGCAAATGTGGCACATGAGTTGCCAAAGTTGAGGATTCATTAATAACTATAATGGCTGTTAGCCAGAGAAAGAGACACAGAGAGAGAGAGAGAGAGTCAGAATAACAGATATGAACACAGACTAGTAATAGAAGTGGGCGTATTCGACAATAAACAACCGCAGAGAAATAACAATGAGAATGATGATGATGATGATAATATAACTAAGTACTTTGCAGCTAATTAAGTCAAGTAGTGTACGTATCGGAAGAGAAAGAGAGGGACAATGAGTGAGAGAGAAGGAAACTTTAAACATGCGCCATAAACAGTTTTTGGGGAGTTTGGCAGCTGCTGTTGCATTTTTGCACTGCCGAACATTGCTTAGCCTAAACAGTTATTGAAGTTGAATGCACAGCAATAACAAAAGCTACAACAAAGCGAGCTTTAAGGATAATGCATTGCCAATACACTAACTGTAATCGATAGATGGAGAACTTGTCTTAATTCAGTGTTATTTTTAGCATCATTATCATTGTGATTATTATTCTCTTTACGATATCCGTTAGCATTTTATTATCATTATCATTAGCATAATTATAATCATTATCATTATTATTATCAATCTTATTCTTATTGTGATTCTCATACTTATACTCATTGTCATTGTCATTGTTATTACTATTCCCATACTCATTGTCATTGTCATTGTCATTGTCATTGCCATTGTCATTGTCATTGTCATTGTCATTGTCATTGTCATTGTCATTGACATTCTGATGATCATTACCATTATTACTATCATTATCATTAGCATTAGCATTATCATGCTGCATGTTGCAAGCTGCACGATGTAAGCTGTAAGTTTTATTCCCTGCAAAAATATTACTTAAGGGCATCAAAATGCAAATGCATAAAGAGTTTATCCTATACACGTGTGTAGCTAGGTGTGTGTGTGTGTGGGTATGGGTGAATTGTGTGTTGCCAACTGAAATGACAAATGACTTTTGCTTTTGCCTTTCGCTGTTGTTGCTTGAAGTTAAGTTAAACCAACAAGAAAGTTAAACACTGACAATGAGATTTATGAGAATCAACACACACACACACACACATACATATTGCAACACACACACACACTCACACACACAGTTGTCCTGCCTGGCTGCACGTATGTTGATGTGCATTAAAGCATGACTAACCTAATTCAATTGTGCTGCAGGATATGCGCCAACGTCCTGTATGCCTCGCTGTCTGTCTGTCTGTCTGTGTGTGTATGTGTGTGTGTGTGCTTGTGGGTGTGTTCGTGCTCGTGTGTGTGTTTGTGAGCCTCGTTTAAATAATAGCTAAAACCATTGTGGTTATATGCTGCTGGCTATGTCCACCAAAGCCTTGTCACATTAACCCTGAATGTTCTAGCAAAGCGCCCCACACGTGAAGCCCCTTCGGGAGTACATCCAGCCTGAATGGCAGCAGATATTAAGTTGATACATATATATATACATATATAATACACTGACTGAATAATAGATAAATGATCTAGGTTACCTAAAGATCTAGATATTTGAGATATGATATATTTTAATAGAAATTACTTTTGAAAGCCTCACAGCGAGATTAATGAGGTCGGATCTTGAAGAGATGGATTTTTATAAACTCTATAGACTCTATATAGTTAATTTTTAAAGATATAAAGAGAAATATCTGATATCTCTTTCTAAATATTATATATTCACTAAGTCTCTCACTATAGCTCTTCAGCTGCTTGAGACATGCCCGACTCTACATCTAACCCCAAAGAACTCAGGAACCAATCGAGTCTAAAAGTTGAAATTCGGTATGTTACTTCTCTGATGCATTACTAATGTCATTTTGCATGCAGTTCAATTCAAATTGCTGTCAGTTTGATATGTTACTAGCAGACTAAATCCCTAGCATTAATCCAGGGTAATCTCAGCTCTCAGTTCAGCTCAACTCTGTTCGATGGAATTTCATATTAGTTTTTCGTTCAATCATATTTTATTTTATTGGTTTGAAGGCAATTCCCAACGCCAAGCAAATAATCGACTTCATTTAACTGAAACGCAACGCAATAACTATTTTTTTCTGCTTGGGTGTTGTGTGCGGTTGGTTTATCGATGGGCATTACGCTGTAATATTGCATTATATGATCGATTTATTCCCAATACAATTTTAACTGTCAATTTTTTTTCTCGACTGCTGGATTGCTTTATTTTTTTTGATTTCTCGCAAATATGAACAAACCCGCGACGGGCAGAAGCAGAAACTGATTTTCGCATACACTAACAAAGGGAATAGCTTGGCTAAGATGTTGACTCTGGTATGAATTATGAGATAGATATGTGAGATTTTAGATGTGAGATGAGATATAAGATATGAGATATGAGATATGAGAGATGAGAGATGAGAGATGAGAGATGAGAGATGAGAGATGAGAGATGGGAGATGAGAGATGAGAGATGAGAGATGAGAGATGAGAGATGAGAGATGAGAGATGAGAGATGAGAGATGAGAGATGAGAGATGAGAGATGAGAGATGAGAGGTGAGAGATGAGAGATGAGAGATGAGAGATGAGAGATGAGAGATGAGAGATGAGAGATGAGAGATGAGAGATGAGAGATGAGAGATGAGAGATGAGAGATGAGAGATGAGAGATGAGAGATGAGAGATGAGAGATGAGAGATGAGAGATGAGAGATGAGAGATGAGAGATGAGAGATGAGAGATGAGAGATGAGAGGTGAGAGATGAGAGATGAGAGATGAGAGATGAGAGATGAGAGATGAGAGATGAGAGATGAGAGATGAGAGATGAGAGATGAGAGATGAGAGATGAGAGATGAGAGATGAGAGATGAGAGATGAGAGATGAGAGATGAGAGATGAGAGATGAGAGATGAGAGATGAGAAATGAGAGATGAGAGATAAAAGATGAGATATGTATAGCTACTTCTTTGCTTTTGAAGTTATTTACTTTGGCTTAAGATCTGAGTCTTATGGGAGAACAACACAAAGAGAGGATGCAGGTTCAAATCGTAGACTTGTATAGGAAAGATGTTGATGAATTGAAGAGTCGAAGTGCTTGATTGTCATAATCACGTGGCTTACAGCTTATATCATCTAAAAAACAAGAAATCCATTAATTTTCTCAATTTTCACTCTTCTTCGCTCATAGAGCATCTTACAGTCGATGCATGTCTTTAAGTTCACTTCTAACTTATTCTTTTTAGTTGTTTTTGGTATCCTTTTCGCATCCTTGGCGAGTTTACAACATCCGCTACTCAGTTGTGGGCCATTGGCGCTGATGTCCTTTGGGTGCATTTGGCTCCAAACTTTGCCCAGTTGCCCAGTTGGCCAGTTGCTTATTTCTTTGCCTTGCCTCCTTTCCCTTTGAGCTTCTTTTATTTATATTTTTTTCGCTCTCTCTCTCTCTCTCTCTTGCTCTCTTACCACTTTATCTAGTTGCGAAATCTGTATGCAGAAAATATTTGCCATTTTAGCTGCAAAACTTTTGCCCAAGTGAAAATGATAAACATCTTTTGTGAAATTCTCTGATTTTGCTTTTATGCCACAGCTCAAGCAGCTGACACAGTTACGACACAGCGCCCTCCGCCAGCTGGCCCATGCCACAGTTTTTAGCCAAGCTTTTGGCCACAACTGTTCGACTATTTCTGTGGCTTGTTTCGGTTCGTTCTACGGCTGCTGCTGCTTGCTGCTGCTGCTTGCTGCTGCCTCATTCAGTCGTCCTTTTTGGTTCTCTTATGGTCCATTGGTCGCTCCATCAATGTTTGGTGTGAAATGTAACAGCCACTTATTCTGATTGTCATTGTGTGTGCGAGTGTGTGCGAGTGTGTGTGTGTGTGTGCGAGTTTGTGTGTGATGGAGAGTTTTTGGAATATAACGCAATGCCAGGCATATCCGATAACAGTTTTGCCCATCCGCCTTCAAACTGTTACACTCTAAAAAATAAATTTGTTTTTGCTGCAAACGTTTTTTCCTAATACCCTGTAAATTTTGGAAAGCGGTCATGCTGGCCTTATGCCAGCGTATATAGATACAATTGGGTTAGCCTCAAATTTACATAAATTTTTCAAATTTCAGAGAGATTCTAATGAGAAATATCGACAACTTTGCTCGATTATCGATAAGTATCGATAGCTATATAGCCTTGAAACACTTGCTACTCGCTTTTGTAGTAAGAATATATAATATAGATAAAGTTCTTAAAGTACTTGAAAACTGGACTGTTTCTTAAGATAAAAATCTCTAGAGTTATCGAATATCGATTAATTCACTTGAAATTCTGTCAGACTTTTAGCTTTTTATTTATTTTTTTCTAAAAATTTTGAAATTTGTAATTTACAGGGTATTTCTTAGTCATACATGTTTTCTTGGCACACTCACACTGCTTTGCCTTGACGTTGTTTATGGTTTCTATTGTCTGTCTAGTAATTCGTGATGTCCCTTTCTTTGATTGCGACGCTTTTTTACACACACGGCGAGAGAGAGAGAGAGAGTGAGGGAAAGGGAGAGATAGTCGTATATTATGCTTGTTTATCAATCATATTGAAATCTATTTGTTGTTGCTTTGTTATCACTATCTCTTACCCTTACTCCATTCATCATCATCCCGTGCCCCAAACATATCATAATTGAAAAAAGTCAACACTTGATAGAGTAGAGGGAGGGCTGCTGGCTGACGTCCAGCAACTGTTTTCAATATAACATTTGATTGCGATGCAGCACGTGGTGAAATGAGTGTTGAGAGAAAAACAAAGAACAAAAATACTCTCTGAATAAACAAAATCATTAGCTTATGCCAAAGAGCATTTGAATTTATACATAATATGGATATGTATTATACTATAGATTAAATGAAGCCGATTATTTGCTTGGCGTTGGGAATTGCCTTCAAACCAATAAAATAAAATATGATTGAACGAAAAACTAATATGAAATTCCATCAAACTGAGTTGAGCTGAACTGAGAGCTGAGATTACACTGGATTAATGCTAGGGATTTAGTCTGCTAGTAACATATCAAACTGACAGCAATTTGAATTGAACTGCATGCAAAATGACATTAGTAATGCATCAGGGAAGTCACATACAAAATTTCAGCTTTTAGACTCGATTAGTTCCTGAGTTCTTTGGGGATAGATGTAGAGTCGGGCATGTCTCAAGTAGCTGAAGAGCTTTAGCATATTTTATATATAAAAATTTCCTCATGCTATTCCACAATATAAGAGGTATTATAAAATATATTTTCATTATTTACTACACGTTACATTATCCCCCTCCCACTCTCCACTCTCGCTCCTACCTTCCCTCCGTCATTTTATGCGACATTATTTAATTAAGTTTTACTATTGGCAAAAAATGCAGTTGGAATTCAAAGCATTCAAAGCATGAGATTTATTGCACATACGGCCGATGGCACAAATATATATTAAAAAAACTGGATTTTTTCAATTATATAAAAGAGAATTTGAGTTGAGCTTTTGAAGAGCCCACAAAAGTAGACTATGAACAAATATAGAAATATTTGTATTGGACAAAAATATAAATAATATTTATTTTCTAACAATATTGTGTTGCTGAAAAGCAAAACAAAAATTTGTCAAAATAAATATTCAAAAAATATGTGCGAAAAATTATGCAAATAAATGGACAGTTTCTCGTATATTTATACAATATATTTATAATAAAATATTCAATTTCTGAAACTTGTCATAATGATGCAAATTAGTTGAATATGAAAGTCAATAAAAACATTGGCATATCAATTATTTAACTACAGCTGTCAGAGAGCGTTAAAGGAAAAAGCTGAATTCAAGAATTTAATTAAGTTATTTTCTTTTAGTTCTAATCTTATATACCTATAACATGGTAGTCTTAAAACTACTTCTAGTCGGGGGGAATGAACAGGTTTGTCATGCCTATGCAATAGAGCTGCAAAGCAATCTATAAGCAGCTCAAGTGCCTAAGTAAGGAAAGTTTTTAAGTTTCTGATTAGACAGAAACACAAATATCCTTAATTTTAAACGTTCAATTATGATATATATATATATATTCATATGATATATATATATATATATACAAATACATGATCTTATAACCCTTGCTCACGTAAGATCAGATATTTGTATACAATGAAAAAGTTATTTAATATCACCTTCCAGTATACTAACGGATCAGTTTAACATACTTACAAGACTTGTTTCAACTATCCGCAAGGCAAGATATCTGATTAATATCTGATTAATATATCAACATCGAACAAAATACATCGATCTATCGCAAACAGTATTGTCTATCGATAATATCGATGTTGCCAGCGCTGGCTTTAACAGTTCTAATATTCACTTATCTTCTGTTTTACATGCTAATCCGTATTCAAAGCTGATTCTAACCTTCATTCTAATCTTTTTTGGTTCGTACTCATTTACGAAGTGAAAGAGCGAGTATATTGGTTTTGTACAATGTCCGTCGTACTGGCCGTCCGTTCCTCTCTCCGTATGAATGTAAGCCGTTGCGCCGCTATTCAAGCTAGAGACTTGACATTTGGCATACATGGTCATGGCAACCCTCGTAATTTTAATCAATTCAATTTCAATTGAAATTACAAACCAAATTCAACAAGAAGCTGTGAAATGGGCTGTCAAATAGAACAGAGTTGCCTACTCACAGCTGATAACCTCTTCAACAAATCTCTTTACATTTAGTGGTTGCAACTCTACTATAAATAAAGATTTGCAAAATTGTATATTATCAAAGTAGGCTTGGAAATGCTCAAATTTTTCCAGCTGCCCACAGTCAATTTGTTTTCTATTCAGTCTGCCTCTGGGCTCCTCGGAGTCCAGACATTTTCTCAGTTTTATTACTTTTTTTTTTTTTGTGCAAATTAAAGTATTTTTTTTCTGTGCTGTTTAAGTTTTAAAAGTGAAATGTATTTTTTTTTTTTGTGTGAATCAAGTACAGAATAATATATTTATTTTGTATTTACAATAATCTTTGAGCTTCAAACCTCAAATTGAATTGATTTCTTTAAGTGTTGCTTAAAGAAATCTTTTTTTTTTTTTTAATTTTTTGTTTGTAACGGATGTGGAGTCCTTTGACAGTTTGTGTTGGGTCAGTGTACCTAGTTTTTTGTCTGGGTAAAGTATTGTATATGTAAAGAGGTTATTTCTAGTCTTCATATGGTTGGGACGTATTTGAAGGGGATTCTTGTGTTTGAAGCAGCTAGTTGCGAGTTTGGTTTTCTTTGTTTGTGATTGCAACTGGATGAATGCGTAAGTCTTTCGTGACTTGGTAGTGTAAGGGAAGTTTCAAGTGTTTTGGAGTTTTTATCTTGGGACTTTTCCATGTTAATAGGTAATGCATCTACTGTTATTCTTGGGTAGGTGAGTCGTTTTATGTGAATATCTTTTGTGTAGTTTTTATTTGAGTTCTAATACTTTTGATGGGTTTAGTTGTTGTAGATTTCGTACGCAGCTAGGATTACTAATTACTAATTGCTTGCACTTAAATTTTTAAAGTTTCTTGGCGGTCTCAATTGAGTCGAAGGGTGAATAGGCTGTTTTTCAGCCAGGAAGAGTTAGATGTTGATCGGAACTTATTTCCTTAACTATTATGACTCGAGCATTAGTCTTTGGGTGCATTCGGTTGTCTTCCATGATAGATGGATTGAAGTACCTTAAGGTATGTTTCTTGGACGATATGATCATAATTCACAATTTATGTATGATAAGAAATATAATTGTGAGAAAGAGAGAAAGGTGTGGGTTGTCACGTAAACAAAATACGTTCCACACGAAACTTTCTATTTTTTTGTGTTGGGTCAATGTACCTATTTTTTCCTGGGTAAAGTATTGTATCCCAGTTGATCTCTGTAAAGAGGTTATATCTAGTCTTGATATGGTTGGGAGGTGTTTGAAGCAGATTCTTGTGCTTGAATCAGCTAGTTGCGTGTTATGAGCGTTTCGTATGGCAATGTCATGGGTTGGTTTTCGTGTGGATTTGCTTGACTTTCACGATAGATGGATGGGGATGGAGAGGAGGTAAGCATTGAAGTACTATGAGGTATTTTGATAAGTTACAATTTACCTATGATTACAAATGCAGCGCAAAAGGAGATAATGGGACAGAATTTGGTTTTTCAAGGTCAGCAAAAAAGTTTCTATTCGAAAGGAAATACGCATATTACCTTTGTTTATCCGAATACTGGATCAAATTTGAAGAAATGGAATACAAGTTAACAGGGACTACTCAAAATGTCACCTAAACGAAATGCATTCCGCACGGACTACTTTCCTTAGACGTGATAGCAATGGAAGAAGACGCAAAGGTCTCATGACGAGAGAACCATCTCTCTTTACGGATGGTTTCATTCTTTTTCTCATCTCGGAAAAGCGTCGTCTTTGAACGATCAAGTCTAGTTTCATATGTATTCATCCGTTAACTGGAAAACCATTCTTCGCAAATGAAGTTTGTAAATAAACATAAATTTTATAGAAAGAAAAAGATACGAGATGGTTGCGTTCATACGGACGGACAGACAAATAGCTATATCGACTTAGCTCGTCGAGCTGATCTATAGTAAATATCTATATTTATAATATATGAGGGCAGTTTGATAAGTACCAAGCTTCATCACACGATGGCGTCACTATCGCAAGAGAAATTTAATATCTTAGAGTACATTCTCTAAGACGGCTACTCGTAGCGTCTCGTGTGCAATGCTTTGGAGCTAGATCAGACTTCCTCCTGACTCCCTTAGCAACTTAAGTATTCTGAGAGGCCACTCTCTTGATGTTATCGTCTCTTCCGCTCCTGCTCCTGCACCCTCTCGCTGCAATATAGATCAAATATTCACGTGATTTTCCTTTAACAAAATTATGTAATTAGTTAATAAACAATTAATTAAACTTGTGTTAAATCAACTGTCTAATTTAAACTTTATTTACTATTCTGATTATACCAATATCTGTATATATATATCTCTGTATATATTATGTGTTTATCTATTTATTTATTATATGCCATTTTATTTGATATTCCCACCTGCCGCGGCGCAGCTCTGCTCTGCTCGTTTCAATTTTGCTGCTTGGTCAGCGACTGACGGCGGGCGGCGGGCGACTGGTTTGGGCTGCTTTCATTTGATTTTCCAAGCTGGCGCTTTCAGTTTTCATTTCTTTGTCAAACACGTTACGCAAATATTGGCACAGCTCCCACAGCGACAGCCGGGCAAACATTTGGCGCTGGTGTTACCGTTACCATTGCCATTACCATTACCGTTATATATAGTGTGCGCCTGCATGTGTGTGTACGTGTGTGTGTGTGTATGTAGAGACAGCTAGAGCTGTGCTGTGCTGTGCTGTGCTGTTGGTATAGGTGTGCATCGTTATGGCCGCAAATGTAATGCCAACGTTAACGTTTTTGGGCATCAGTCCGGCGTTTCGTTCCATTCCGTTCCGTTCCGTTCCTGCCCTGCCATAGGCCATTTGTTTGCTTCCGACTCGGCCTCCATTGTAGCCTACTCCAAAAATTGGGGGCGTGGCTGGTACTAGCACATGTTTAGATAAGCCTGCACTCAGAGAGAGAGGGAGAGAGAGGGAGGGAGAGGGGGGGGGGAGAGGGTGAGAGAGATGGACATTCGAATAGCCTATCAACGTGTGTATTGGTATAAAGAACTGGTCTCTATGTCAGCTTGACAGTTATGTAAACTATAGAACCTATCTGAAATTGGGGCATTTTATTTTATTTTTAATACGTTTTTTTGAATTCCATGAAGAAGTCAAAGAAGTAGAGTCTCTGCTGAGCACATAATATGTATGAAAATATATATTTTCGTTAAGTTGCATGAAATGTTCTTAGAGTCTTATAAGGCTTAGCTTTGCAATAACCATTTGCTTAAAGCCCTTTATCTACAACTTCTACAGACAAATCGATAAATATCGATTTATGGTTTTTTGTTTTTTCCTAGAGATAATTGAAGTCAAAATCATTTATATATGTACTTCTCTTTGTATTTGATATATGATCAAAACATTTGCTCTTCTAGCTAAAGCTTTTCTCTTCCACATCGAGCTAATATAGCTAACAATCGTTGATATATATATATCCAGGGTATTTCATCGTCTTACCCACACCAACTGGCCTGTAAAAATAATGTCAGCTACTAATTAATAGTATTTGTTTATCAATGTTTTCTTTGTTGTCAAATGAAACCAAATTGCAATCGAATATTTAAAGAGCTCTGGCACGCTCAGTCTCCACCCTCTGCCCCTCTGCCCCTCTCCCTTCTCTCTGTCCCACCCACCCTCTCTGTCATTCAATGCAGGCAAATTACAGAAATATTTCAAATACGAAACACCTGCCACACCCACCTCGTTTGTAGCGTTAACAGGTGCGTCTGTCCGTCCGTCCTTCCGTCTGTCCGTCCGTCTATCTGCCTATCCGTCCGTCTGTCTGGTCGAGCCCGAAAAATTTATCGAGTGCGTCGCAAATGTTACTCGCACTTAGTTGCCGCAACGCGGTTTTTCAGCACGTTTCACGTGCCCAATGGGCAGTGCCTCTGTCCACTGTCCACTGCCCTCTTCAGCGCTGTCGTCCCTCCCCTTTTACCCCCGACTCCAAAACTGTGGCCTGTCCCATTGGAGCATACGTCCATTTGTGTATATGTGTATGGGTGTGTGGAAATGCCTGCTGGCATTCACTCTCGTCTCCTTCTACTTCTTCGTCTCTTTTTTTTTTTTTTTTTGTCAATTTCCATTTCCTCATTTGGCTGTTTTTCACACACCCACACGCACACACACACCCACACACCCACACACACACACACACACTTACACACACTCAAACATGCTGTACATAAATTATTCCGACGCTCCAAATTAAGCGTACGTCATCGCCTTTTGATGGGCGAGGGTCGAACTGCCAACCAATCCAGGGACATGACTCTCATCCATGCCATACACATAGAGCCATGCATTTCTTCTCGTCTATACAGAAGTGTGTACCCTGTATGTAGACAGAGTGGGCATATTAATAGAGCTTCATCGTTTTGTGTTTAAATTCTCTTTTAATTATGATTATTGAGGAGCTGCAGCTTAAGTTGACTTTCTCTTAATTTGATGAACTCAAATAAAAGAAAATTTTTTTAAATATTATTTTTGATAATTACTTTTTATGAATACATAATATTTTTATTTAAAATATATATATATTTATATATACAACATCAAATTATAATGAATAAGAGTATATTTAAGACATATGAAAACCTTTTTTCTTTTACTTTTTCGCATTTCTTTGCTTAGCGGACATTACAGCCGAAATATAGGAGGAAGATATAAAACGAAAAGTAGTATTTTGTGGAAAATATAATCTTTTTAGTCTTTGTCCCATTTACTTACATCGAGCACCTTTTATATACATATATCAGTTCAGCCTTGATTTGATTTCTCGGCATTTCATCCACATTAATCGGAATTAGCATTACGCTTGTTGGGACAAACTGCATCTTGGTCTAGGCATAGTTCTCTATATATCCAACGGGATTTTTTCGTTTTCCTCTTCTCCACACTCTATTCTAAGAAAAATATGCACTAGTCTTCGATCTTTAAGAATGAACATGCGTAAAATGTATTCATATTTGTCAGCAAAAAGTGCGCTGCTATTATTTTGAACACAGCTGTATATCAGTTCAGCTTTGATCTGATTTCTTGGCATTTCATCCATATTAATCGGAATTAGTATTATTGGGACAAATTGCATCTTGGTCTAAGCATACTTCTCTATATAGATATGTATATATATACATATTTTGATATATATTCATATCAAAATTTGTATACCATCTATTTTTCTAGGGTATTTTCGTGGCGCTATACCTATTTCATTCCGTTTCGCTGCAGCACGGACATTCAACAATTCATTTTTGTTTTTTTTTTCCTTTTTTTCTGCCGTGTTTTCTCTTCATTTTTGTTTTTTATGCCGTGTCGTCGTCGTCGTCGTCGTCGGCGTCGTCGTTGGCCATTGATTTTACATGTTGTGAATAAATAATGAATGGTCATGATGTGGTAAATTGAATATGGCGTGAAATTAGCTTAAGTAAATGGAATTAAGTGGATTTTACAGCCGACTGAGTGCTTTAAAGCCGAACAGTTCGAACCAAACCAACAAAATATTCAACTCTGCAATGCGAAAACAAGTTCAAGTTCATCAACAGCAAAAAACAGCAGGGAAAAAGTAAGAGATAGGGAGAGAGGGGGAGAGAGAGAGAGAGAGAGGGGAAGACAGAGACAGAGTGGGTTAGCGCATCACTTGTCTCCTCTTATGAACTTTGACTCCAGTTTCAACTTCAACTTCAACTCGTTTTGTTAGTTCGCTTGAGCGAATCTCTGGCAAATCGCATTGCATTAACCTTCAACATTTTTTATTTTTATTTCTATTTTCATCTTGGATTATTTTCAATGCGTAACTCGCTCGTTTTGAATGCTGCTTCTTCCGATTTGTCACAATTGCAGACAACAACAAGATGCCTACTCTCTCATTCTCTCTCTCTGTCTCTCTCTCTCTCTCTCTGTGACATGCAAAATAGCAAATTGACAGATGTATAGCTGATAGAGAAAGAGGGAGAGGGTTAGAGAGAGAGAGAAAGAGAGAGAGATAGAGAGAGAGAGAGAGAGAGGGAGATGGAGTGGGTGAGGGTGAGCAGCCTGTCCTATGTGTGAATGTTTGATTCCTTGCATTTGATCTAATATACCCTAAACTTAGCAAGCTCTTAAGTTTTTTCTTTTGTAATTCTGGATGGCAAGAGTATACTTTACCAGAATCTGTTCTGTATAGCTATATATCATATGTTACTTTCATATGTCACACAATAAACCATCTGTCAGTTATAGAAATCTTCATTCTATTAGAAACAAATTGATATATAAATCTTTTTCTATTACTTATTATTATTGAAAAGGTTTTTGACGAGACTTGGTCTTGGAATAGTGCTATTGAATGGAGTATTGGCAATATCTATATATATACTTATATATATATCTAGAATCTAACATTTAATAGTCCTTTAACTATTTCATTTCACATAGCACAGTTTTTTTTTTCACAACTAATTAGCAACAATCTAAAAGGAAAACATAACTCTACTCAGCTTCTTCTCTAAGACACTCTAGTGTTAAAGGCTTAATCTCAAGTACCATAAGGGTATTAAAATGTCGTTGCTGCACATGAATAACTTGCGTTTTGTTAGCTTGTTTAAGACACAGTTTGACGGGTCGTGTGCGTTTTACGAGTCTTGGGGGGGGGGGGGGGGTAAGGGTTTACGGGCTCAGTTTCGGGCTTAGGATCTGTGTCGCACACAGAGAGAGGGAGAGGGAGAGGGAAAGAGAGAGAGCGAGTGGAAGGGGGTTAACTGGAGGGTAGTCGAGTCGCAAAGCTGAAATGACATTCACTGACACTGAGCACTCGTCGCTGGGGAGTCTTGCAATAAAAATAAAACGTTTTTCAAATAAGCGCTTGGGGACCTTTGCCAAATGCTGAATGTGTGCATGTGTGTGTGTGTGTGTGTGTGTGTGTGTGTGTGTGTGTGTGCCATTGAGGTGTATTTGGCGAGCTGACGATAAACGCTTGATGGCTCCATGCGTTTGCGTTTTGGCCATTTGACAGGTGACTTCTTAGAGCGGATTTGCTATGCCAAACATCAGCAAACAGCTGCACACACACATGGATACACACACACATATACACACACACACACATACATACATACATACATACATATATATATATATATATCTCTATATATATTCAGAATTGAAGTCAATTTAGAATATTTCGATTCTCTGCTCCAGCATTAACGCCTGGCCTTTTAGTTCAGTTCATGAACCAGCACTCAAGATTCATATGAAGCAAAGCTGCATTCCATTTGAGTTATAGTTCATATTCAAATCTAACTTCTAGCTCTACATGGAAGCTATTTATAAGCTCGTTGCAGCTCAGCTGCTGCTGCAGCTGTTGATTCAGCTTAGTTCAGTTTTTGAATCAACAAGCCCAAGCAGGCGTGGCTTAAGAAATTCGAAAAGTCTCTCAACCATAATCACTCTACACCTTACAAAAGCCACAAACACTATTCACGCTTCTACAGTCAGCTCATATGCAGACATTCTAAGCTCTCTCAACATCACACGTACTTACTCCACTTCCTAACATGCAAACTTGCAGATCTTTTCACTTTACAGGAAACTATAATCGAAACTCTTACAGACTAACAAAACACATTATCCATTTTAACACAATCTTGTAAGTGTCTTATCAACATTTGGTTATTTTAAATTCCCACAGTCACTTCACAGTCAAACCTATATACTCATTCATTATCGTCTCAGTCACATCACACACTCATCTTGCCCCGTTAATGTTCTATTACACAATAAATTTATTGATCTAGTCATATAGCACTCAAATCATTAACTCAAACCAATTCACATTATACCTCTTTTGGTAGCAATTCACACAATACTCATTGTACGTTAAAACAGTGTTTAAAGTTCTGAAAAGAATGAACACGATCATTAACTAAACAAGGCTTATCAAAGCTTAATCTTGGGGCTATACAAATTTAGCTGTTTGCAGCTCAGCTTTAGCTGCATCTCTTGCTTCAGTTTCGTTCAGTTCATGGATCGTTTCAGTTCCAAGCGAGCAAAGTTACAGCTGTTACATAGTGTAATTGAGTATTGCGTGCATTGAAGGCGAGTCAGTGTAATGGTTTGTTATGTAGTAGAACGTGGCATGCGGCATGTGGCATGTGGCATGTGACTCGAGACACTTCAGGCCACGCAGTTTGTCTTGTTTTGCGCCTGTCTGTCTGGCTGGCTGTCTGTCTGGCTGCCTCGTCACATTGCTGCACACTTCGCGCAGCCTACTCAAAATGCTAATTATGAAAACAATTTTCACAATTTCCACAATTTTCGCAATTTTCACAAAATTTGCACTTTATGCGAGACTTTTCGCGACTCGCGGCTCGTTGCTATGCATGCGCTTTTCCGCTTTTAACAAGTTTCCTTTGCTAATTTGTCAAACACTTTGCATAATTTGGTGCGGCAAGCCAAGCAAAATGATGCTACAACCTGGCCACGCCCACAATCTGCTGCACACCTGCCGCCCACACGCCTCACCTGGCGTTAAGCCTTGCCACTCATTAGGCGCGTGACACGTTTAATGACGAGAGCTGTTGATTCGACACGGTTGTCGGATCAGGATTCTGTTTGGCTTTGAGTTTCAAGCTCGAATTCGACAATCGAAATCCAAATCCGAATTCTAGTTTGAATTTCATAAATATCTTTCTCCAATGAATGAAGAAGCATCTCATCAATGTTAAAGACTTCTTTGTGAAGGCCAACAAAAGTTGTAGAATTTCAAGCAAAGTTCTTTACTTTTAAGATTCGAACTGCCAGAAGCTGAGGCCACATGCTCATGCTTCATGCCTCCTACCACAATTCCTCATTGCATTTCCAAAAACCAAAACTTTGTAAGTTCCTATGCCAGCTTAACCCTTAAACCAACCTCCCTCCCTCGCTCAGTAGCAGAAGACCTTGATTTTACAGCTCAAAAAAAGAAAGAAAGAAATCCGCGGCAAAAAAAGAAAGAAAGAAAGAGTTATACCTCAAATATGCACAGAGAATGTTTGGCTGGGCTTGGCGTTTTGATAGCTAGACGGAGCCCAAATTGGGGGCCGTCAGCTGGGCCGGGGGAGGCGTGGCTGGCGTACGTGTTAATGTGTGCATTGCGAGAGCATTTTAAACTCATAAATTTACGTGCTCGTGAACATTTATTTTGTTATTAAATTAAACAAGTGCCAACTTAACCCAAGTTACACACACAAACACACACGCACACACACACACACACACACACACATACACATTCGCACATACATTAATTTGGCAGTTGCTCGTTTTTTTTCGGGCTTGGAAAGTTTTTGTCTTAAATTTTTGTAGCTCGTTTCGCACTTGAATACAAAGTTGAAAACCTGCCAGAAGCAGAGGGTAATTGCGGGGCATGGGCAGAGGGGGGAAATTAAAGGGGTTGTGCGTGTGCGTGTGTGTGTGTGTGTGTGTGCGAGGAGTCCCTTTGGCGTTATTAAGCAATTTACAAGATACTTAAACAAGAATTATGTGCAACATTTTCCAACAAAATGATTCGCGCTGAATTTTAAAATAAACAAAACTGACTTCTGACAACTTTTGTCTGGCCCCCGTCGCACTCTGGCCCTGTCTCTCTCTCTCTCTCACTCTCCCTCTCCCTCTCTCACTCTCCCTCTCACTCTCTCCCTCTCAGTCTCACTTTGTGCATGTGGGAAATACCTTTGCATTTGGTAAATTAAAAATAAATGCCGTTTATTGTGCGCTTTGGCTGCGATTGCCCTCAGCAGCACTTCGCGCCATGCGGCGTATGCGTAATGTGCGTTTCTCTTTTTTTTCCGCTTTTGACTGCGGCATTCCAATTCTCAACTTTTTTTTTTCTGCGTCATTTCTTTGTTTTTGTTTGGCTTGAATTTTTGTTTTGTTTTTTTCTTTTTTTTGCAAATCAGCGAATGTTTGCTGCAAAGAATGCGATAAAAATCTGTGTGTGTGGCGCGGAGTAAGGGAGGCAAGGGTGAAAGGGAGGGAGCCTGAAGGTAGCTCAGAAATCTGTGTGGAACAAGCATAAAATTAAGAATTAGCCAAATAACATATGAAGCAGATGTTGTTAAATCGATAACTATTGATATGAAGTATGGTTATCTATAAAGATCGATAGTTGGATAATGGCATACAAAGCTATATCGATAAATGATAGTTTGTAATACAATAATCGATTACTCATGAAAATAATCGGATATATCGATAAACTATATAGATTTTTAAGTTGATATATCAACTCATAGGTGAATAGTTGCCCAATATCGATTATCGATATATCAATTATCGATATATTATTATCAGCTAAGACAAAAACTATTTAAATATAATAACGAAAACTGATTTCAACTGAAAAGTTGCTTATTTTGCTAATGAGTTATCGATAATTATCGATAAATATATTGAATTCACTAAAATAAAAAATAAACTAAATCAAAAAGGGGTTTATCCAGGCAACTGCACTATTATTCATATGAACCAAAGTATTTCCTGCCATATTTTTACTAGTTGACACAAAAGTCAGGCTTTAATTTCCACTTGGAACAATGTAAAATCACACAATTGGCTTTACAATTCACTTCTCTCATTTTTTTTTTTTTATCACACACAATCATAAAAGCCCATTAAGTGACAATAGTCAGACAGCTGTACGAATACGAGTGCAGCACTTGGCAACATATGCGAACAAAAGTTGAGTTGAGCCTTTATGCACTGCGAGCGATAAAGCTGACTTTGACAAAGGCATAAAAAAATGCGACTACTTGGCTACATAATCAGAGTTCGGTGCAATTGGTAGCTGGTAGCTGAAGTGCATGGGAATTGTTGACGTTTTTCATTCTTTTTTTATTATATGTTGAATGAAAGATGAAGCAGCTTTTACGATAATCTTGTTTCAGTTTGATTCAATTTTGTCATGGGATTAAAGCGGAAGTAAATGCTTTAAAACTTGTAGAGAACTTGCTATGCAGATATACAGTCTGAAATATTTGGAAGATAACAACGTGAGCTCCAGCTCAAGTATATTCGATTGAATTCAGAAAGATCTGCATTATGTTTATTCAAATCGTGATGTCAATTTCGAATTTGTTAGATCGATTCATATCGATAGTACAGCTGCGAGCTTGTAATGGCATAACATTCTTTGCTTTCATTTGGGCTAGTTCCACTCCATAGAAACTCTAAGCTCTACGCTGAAAGTTTGAAATATCTCAAAGTTGTGAAGAGATTGATAAGTAGAGCTTCGTACATGTCCAAAAAGGTATAACTTTTGCATATCAGCAAGTATAATCATTTCCCAACAAATCGATATTTATCGATTTGTGCCTTATAAGCAACGATTTCATACTAATGAAACCGGGCAAGATCATATCAACTGTGCTATGGCATATTATCAGATATATATTATGTATACATGTATGTATGTATGTATGTATGTATGTATGTATGTATGTATGTATGTATGTATGTATGTATGTATGTATGTATGTATGTATGTATGTATGTATGTATGTATGTATGTATGTATGTATGTATGTATGTATGTATGTATGTATGTATGTATGTATGCATGTATGTATGTATGTATGTATGTATGTATGTATGTATGTATGTATGTATGTATGTATGTATGTATGTATGTATGTATGTATGTATGTATGTATGTATGTATGTATGTATGTATGTATGTATGTATGTATGTATGTATGTATGTATGTATGTATGTATGTATGTATGTATGTATGTATGCATGTATGTATGTATGTATGCATTTGCATATGTATATCTATCCATATACACAACAATATACCCAATATGAATAGCTTTCATGCAGGATATGCATATATATATATGCATATATATAATGAAAAGCAAGTTTCGTTTTCGCCTTCAAGTGGAATGGGTACATTGCATACATTGCGTATACGTCATGTTGTCTGTCAGCTTAAAGCTAGACAACGCCCACGCTGCGCGCTTGTGCACCTGCCCGCGTTGACGGCGACTGCAGCGTAGCTTTGATAAAATGCAGTAAAATGTGCAAATTGAATTTTCTGTCAATTTGGTTGCCACAGACTAAAGGGGCGTGGCACTTTGAAAGGATAACCAGATAGACAGATTGTCAGAGAGAGAGAGAGAGAGAAAGGGAAAGTCAAACACACAGAGGCAGGCAGAGCTGAGCAGCGGGTCATAACTCACATGAAATCTGTAAGGACACACGCATCCTGCGGCTCATCCTGCTCAGCATTAACCCGAAATGAACTCGACGCGGCTAAGCCAGCCAGCCAGCCAGTCAGTCCCTAGCCCCATGCCCTGCCGCTGCTGCTGCCCGCCCTCAAAGTCTGCGCAAATCACGCGAAACATCTTTCGCCAGCTGGATAAACATTATGCTCAGCCAGAAGTTTGGGCGTCAGGGAGTTGGGGCTGCTGGGGGCTGCTGGGGGCTGCTGGGGGCGTGGCTGCGCTTGACATGTTTGCTTATGCATAAAACGCTGCCGCATCGCGAACTGTGAACCACTTGAGGAAGCTGCCAGCCACGACACAGCCACCGAGTTATCAAGCAGCGTGCAGGCATTTCCCGCCTCTCCAGCCCGATTGCCAGCGCGGCGGGTAGCCCGGCCTGTAGCCAGTTTATTGCATGTCGCTTCATTGTTTGCCTTTCAATTTTTATTTTAGTTTTACTCAGTCAGTTGCCAAAAAGAAACCAAAATGAACTCTGATGAAATCGGCAATGATTTACGAAATGGCACAAAGTTTTTTCTGTCCTCTCTCTTTTTTTTCTATTCTTTGCTGTCTGGCCACAAGTGAAGATATGGCCTAGACTTGTGGATATTATCTGAAAATAAATATGTAAGCAAGAGAGTTAAGTATCTTCATAGATTTGTATTTCGATATAGTTAGATATATTTGTCTATAATCATTGTAATCAATCTATTGATAGCAGTATCCATGTGTACATAGAATAGACTCTCTCTCTCCCTCTCTCTCACTTTGTCGTTCTCTCTCTCTCTCTCTCTTTCACACTTTCTCGTTCTCTGTCTCTATCTCTCTCTCTCTCTCTCTTTCACACTTTCTCGTTCTCTGTCTCTATCTCTCTCTCTCTCTCTCTCTCTCACACTTTCTCGTTCTCTGTCTCTCTCTCTCTCTCACACTTTCTCGTTCTCTGTCTCTCTCTCTCTCTCACACTTACTCGTTCTCTGTCTCTGTCTCTCTCTCTCTCTCTCTCTCTCTCACTTTCTCGTTCTCTGTCTCTCTCTCTCTCTCTCTCTCACACACTTTCTCACACACTTTCTCATTCTCTCTCTCTCACACATTCTCGTTCTCTGTCTCTCTCTCTCTCTTTTTCTCTCACACTTTCTCGTTCTCTGTCTCTCTCTCACTTTCCCTTTCTCTCTCACCCTCTGTTTTTACTTTCTCTAACTCTCTCTTTCTCTCATACTCTCCCTCTCTCTCTTTCTCTCTTACCCCTTTTTATTTCTCTCTATCTCACTCTACCCATCTCACAGTCTAGCTTCCCACTTGCACTTATATGCCTAGTATTTCTATTCCTTCTCTTTTTCTACAAGATTAAATTTATTGAATTAAACATAACGTAATTAGCATTTAAGCCATCATCATCATCATCGTCATTATTCATTATTATAATTCGCTTTAAGGCTAACCTAGTCGATATCAGTCAATATCAATAAACATTTTAGAAAAATTCGCTCGGAGAGTGTCGCGACTCTACGACGCCGAAACGCTAAATAAACAGACAACGAAATGCTCGATAAACAGAGAAGCAAAGCAACAAAAAATAGGGGAAAAAAAGAAAGAGAAAACTACATGTATATGTATATGTATATGTATATGTATATATACACGTGTCAGTTGCACATCGATACGCACAGGTAATGTCCAGTGCACAGTGCTGCACAGTGGTTGAAGATGTCTCGTATATGTTAACAAAGAATGTATGTATATGTGTATATACATACTCCAATACTCTCACTCTCTCTCTCTCTTCGTCTTTCTCTCCCTCTTCATATTTTATAAGTCACTCTTATTCTCTTCCCTTTCTATCTATCTCTCTCTATTTTGTTTTTCTAACATACTATCTATCACTCTCTCTCTCTCTCTCTTTCAATCTTTTACTCTCTCTAGGTCTCTCTATATCTCACGCATTTTCTTTCTCTTTCGTCATTTTAATTCTCTCTCTTCCTCTCACTTCTCTTTCACTTGCCCTTCCTTTCTCACTCTCTCTCCTCTCTCTCTCTTTCAATTTCTCTAGCTCTCTACATCTCTCGCATTTTATTTCTCTCTTTTTCTCTCTTCTCACTTTCTCCTTCTTTCTCTCTCTCTCCTTCTTTCTCTCTCTCTCTCTCTCTCTCTCTCTCTCTCTCTCTCTATTAATATATATATATATTTTTATATATCACTCTTACTCTCTTCCCTTTCTGTCTATCTCTCTCTCTATTTTGCTTTTCTGAAATACTCTCACTCACTCTCTTTCTCTCTCCCCCTTTCATTCCTTATCTCTCTCTGCCTCTCTCTTCTCTTTCTTCTCTTCCCCTTGCTCTTGCTCTTCCTCTTCCTCTTAGTCTTCCTCTCCCACTCTCTCTTTCTTCCTCTTCCACTCTCTCTTTCTTCCTCTCTCTCTCTCTCTCTCTTTCTTCCTCTCACTTAAAATTTCCAATTCTCTTTTTCGATAATTTATCATAAAGTCTTTCGCCAGTGTCCAGAGTTCTGCAGTTGCAACACTCATCGGATCAAAGAGACGTCCACAATTCCCCATTCTCAGAGCGGAGGGGGGTTGGCCACTTGTGTGCGTCGTCCGTAATGAAAACTGTGACGTGTGTGACGAATGTGCCGAACCAGGCGTACCTGAAGCACCAGAAGTATCTGAAGTGCCTGGAGTACGTGAAGTGCCTGGAACTCAGTGTACTTGGTACTTCTCTATGCATGTATTCTTCCCTCTTTCTCTTTTTCTCTTTTATTTCATTTCATTTTCAATTCCAATTACTATTTGCATTGCTACAGGGTAGCTATAGTTGTAATCGTTGATTAACTGATGCATATTTGCCTAAGAGAAATTCTCATTGCACGAGTGGCTGATCTAATCTACTCGGAGTGAATTGAAGAGGCTCGTGCGTAGTTTAAAGCTTTAGCATGGTGCATGGATTAGTTAATTGGATTTATATATATTATATATAATATTAGTATTTGATATTTCTTAGCTCTTAGATCAGTTTTTAGTTAGACTAAAGGTTGCATGTTAATGAAGTACAATAGCTTGTTAAATAGACGTCATCTTCTGCCTGCCTGTCTGTCTGTCCTTAGCACTTTAAAGTCATATCCTAACATACTTTCTTTTTGCTGCTTGCAGATTATATATATTGACTTGATTCATAGACCAATTCATAATAAAAATCCATATTGTAGGTAAATTTTGGGTCTGTGCAAGACCTGCTCGTTGGCCTTCTTTTTCACAAAGCCCTTAGACCCTTTTTTATGTGATCGATAAAACTTAACTTAAATCGATATTTATCGATTTTGGTCTAAGCGACACACAGATTAATAGTTTAGTAAGTTTTCCCCCATTGCTTGATTTTCAGCTTATTTGAAGCTGACGAGAAAATCTTTTATATTGGATTTTGTTATACATTTCAAGTCTGTTCTCTTCACTTGCAATTTCCAATTGGGTTTTTTTTTGCATACGAATTTTTAATTTAACGCTCAATAAGCGGCGACTGGCGCGTTGCGCTTGCCAGAGAAGCAGCAGCAGAGGCAGAGCTGCCCTTACAGTCTTTGCCACGCCTCCCTTTGGGCATGTGTGCGTGTGTGTGTGGGTGCCAACTAAATTTGGTTGAATGCGTTGCTTTGCCCGCACAGCAGACAATATCCAAACCCTTCCATAGCCCAATACTAAATTGTGTGTATGAGTGTGTGTGTGTGTGCGTGTGTGTGTTTGTGTGTGGCATTCAACCAAGATTGATGGGAATTTAAATTGAGCATTTCGTTATAAATATGCGCGCGTTTTACTGTGTGTTTGCGGCAGGCGTCGGCATTGCAGCTGCCTTACAGCGGCCACTCGCCACTCTCTCTCTCTCTCTCTCTCTACTCGCCTCTGACTTGGCTGAATGCGTTGCCAAAAACTAAAACCTCAAAAGCTACACACACACACACCGACGTCAACAGCATGTGTGCGTGTTTCTCGTCCTGCGACTCAATGCCTATGCTCTATGTGGAACAACGTCTTCTGCCTACAGCTCTGATATGCCATCTCTATATACCCTATAGTCATAGAGAAGGGTAGAGAATGAGATGAGTCATAAAGTACGATTACTCTAATTTGTACAGGGTATCTTATAGTTGAGCTTGTTCAGTTACTTAACTTCTTAGCGAGCTCTGACTTAGACGCACATAATTCCTGCTCTTTCTTCTTCTCATCTTCCTGCTGCTCCTCCTGCCACTGTCTTTATTCTTCATCTCCCTTCCATTTCACAACCTAAAAATTGCATTGCCGCTGACATTAGTCCTATTGCTCTGCTAAACACACACACAGACACACACACATGGGTATGGGTATATGTGTGTCTACATAAAACTGTCACGACTTCGTCTCGGTGTAGTCGTGACAGTTTTATGTAGACACACATATACCCATACCCACTGCTGTGTAGGGTATACGCTAGTTATGCACCCCACAGACGAGCAACATAAACTTTAAGGCAAAACATAATTAAAAACAAATACGACTAGAAGAGGATACCGTGACAGCTTTGTCTGATATTTGAAAGGGGGTTTACTTTATCAGAATCGATGTACGAGGTCTGTTCGTATATCAATTGCCCCATTCTGGAATATAAAGTGTTATCGATTATCGATTATTCTAAAGGAGGAAACAAGTAAAAACAATGGTAGTCTCTAGTTCATAGAGGTTTCGAGATTGAAGGACGGACAGCTCGAAGTATAGACAAAAGGATGGACAAACCTCGAACGACTCAGCTATTGATCCTGTTCCATAGTATCTATGTATAAGGTCGGACGTCGGAAGTAGGCATCTTCTAGCTTTATTTAAAAAGCAGAAAAGCAGCGGGAGCAATACAAAACGTTTCGAGCTATGATAGAGGCATACCAATGTATATATAGCAGCTATATAGGATCACAGACATCACAGACATCTCACACATCATAGACATCACAGGCAACTTCTTGCATCATCTCCCTTCAACATGTCTCTACACCAAGTCCCTCTGCTCATTCCTTTATAGATGTACGATTTGTAAGCCTGGCTTTCTCAAAGACAATCTCAATACACACATCATACACATTCCCTATCAATTTACTCTCTATTGCCATCCAAGCCTATCAAAGTCATAGTACCTACAGCTTATTAACTTTCTATAAATTTCTTCTTTAATTTGCACAAAAACCTTTTATTTAATTTTAGCTTAGAAATTGAAGCCAGAACCGATTGAATATCAAGAGCTTTGCATGGAATTCAGTTTTTGTTTTGATCGTGGCGAAAATTGCGACAAATATTTATGTAAAGTAAATGTTGTAGCTGTATACGTTGAATATATCTAGAATATCTATATGTAAGCAAATTCAGCTCAGCTGATAGCTTGGCGCCCAACCGCCTGATAGTCAACAAAAGAAAATAATATAAAATAAATAAAAACAATCAACAATACTAAAATAATAATAATAAATTGCAATTTGAAGTTAGCGCTGACAGCGACAGAGCGACAGAGGGAGAGAGAGAGCGACAGAGAGAGAGAGAGAGCGGCTCACATTTGCCAGCTCGAGCTCGAGGCGAGAGAGACCCCTCAGAGATCTGTTAGCTGTGCAGCGGGCAAGTTGTTAGCCACAAACTGTAGATCGTTGTGGTGCGCTGTGGAGCATGGGGAGCAGCGTGGATTACAAGTGGCGCAAGCGCATGTGCCACAAGTGGCAGGAGGAGCAGCGTCAGCAGCAGCAGCAACAGCAGCAGCTGAAGCAGCAGCAGCAGCAGCAGCAGCAGAAGCAGCAACAGCAGCAGCAGCAGCAGCAGCAGCAACAGCAGCAGCAGCAGCAACAGCAGCAGCAGCAGCAGCAGCAGCCGCCGCCTGAGCAGGCACAACAGCTGCCCTCCGAGCCGCCAAAGCTTCCACAGCCAAAGCGGAAGCAGTCGAGACGCTCGAAGTCACAGCTGAAGATAGTTAATACACCAACTGTAGCATCGCCCAAAGCTAAGCCACCAGCATCACCGCCCGAGTTGGCCGAATATCGCAACTTCAGCAGCTTCATGGAGGATCCGAACAATCTGCACAAACTGTTCTTGCCGCGACGCACACTACAGATGCTCTCGCAGCTGGCGGACTTCCAGCACCTGGTCAAGGAGTGCTTTGTGCGCGTTCGCTTTGCGGGCGGCCATCGTGTGGCGCAGGTCCAGGGCATCGGCAAGTGGCGGCCGAGCAGCGAGCCCACTTTGATCTTGCGCATCGACAACAATCCGCGCGTCTTTGCGCTGGAGCAGCTGGCCAACACGTACTACGAGCGGGGAGAACTGCTCGAATTCCGGTACATGTGGGAGACATACAATTTCGAGCTGCCCGGCAAGCGGCTGCTCGAGCAGAAGCATCAGGCTCTGTCCCAGGCCCATACGCGTGTGCAGCAGCAGCTATACGAGGCTCAGCTCAAGCTAAAGCAGGAGTACATGATACAGAGCCAAGCGCCACCTGTTCAACCACCCGTTGCCAGTGCTACGCCCACTCGCAACACACATATCAAATACCTGGTGGAGCCCATGGAGTGCTACAGGCGCTATCTGCCCACGACGCCACCAAGTGAGTATAGCTAACAATCAATCAGACAACTCACTCACTCACTCACACACTGTATTTGCCACATGTTGCAGCTGCCACAGCTACATCTGCCGCTGCCAGTGCCACTCAGCCGCCGAAGGTGACAACTGCAATTTGCACCAAAAAGAAAATTTCCCTCGACGAATATCGTAAGCGCTGCATCAAGAAACAAAAGTGATAAACGAAAGCCAAGAACTGAAACAAAAAAACTGAGATAAACACTGAAACAAAAACTGAGATAAACACTGAGATAACAACTGAGATAAAATCAAAATACAAACCAAAATAAGACATTATTTTTTACAAAACATTGCAAAACATACAACAAACAAATACAAACAACAAACTGAAGTCATCTTCATGTTTACTCCTATATCAATATCAACCATCCATTTGATGGTATCTAACGGTACCATTACAACATCCCCCCACTACATACCTAATCTATATATATATAAATATATATATATATAGACATCTTTATAATATTTTATAGCTGAAATAAAGCCATTCAGATTGAAAAACTTTTTCTCTTCTTGCAATTCGTTCTTTTATATATATATATATATATATTATTAAATTTCTCAACTTCCATGAGCTTTATAGATATCTATATAATTTTTAATTATTTTTATATAGTTTTAAGAAATATATAGAATTTTATATAATTTTAAGAAATCTTTTTTTATTTTCTACAATTTTTTATATTTTATTTTTAATTTTAAAAAAATCTTTTTTTTTTATAGTTTTTGTTATTTATTTATTAAATTAATTAAATTTATATATTTACTTGATAATATTGACTATATCCAAATTTTATAGAATTATTGTTTTGTTTTAAGACAACTTTTGTTTACAAATTTGTTGTTTATTTACTATAGAAATTATTATATAATTAAATATAAATATTTATATGTATATACAAAATCTTTCTTATATATAAATAAATATAAAATTAAATTACTTTCCAATTATGAATATTTATATTGTATATATAAATAAGTATATAGATTTACACCTCGCACATATCCCCTAAATCTGTTCTATATGTATTTTCCATTAATTTCCCAATCAAATGCAAATTTTTTGTTGCATATTTTAAGGCGAATAGAAATATTTATACGTATATTTATATAAAAAATAAAATAATATATATCAGTTTATATATTTTTATATATAATAAATATATATATATATAAATGTATATATAATTTTGTTATTTAATTAAAATTAATTTAAAATATTTATAGACATAATTAATGTGTATTAAAATTTTTAAAAGCAAATATATTAGACTGAAAGACAAATTTGTCGTAATTCTATTAAAATAATTTTTATAAGACATAAAATAAATTAAAAAAATTAAACAAATTTTTAGTTTCTTCTTCAGTTTTGGGCTCACAATGTATATCATCGAGTATAATAAATGGCGCCATTTATGTTGAATATGTTGTGTGTAAGAGGACATTCCATTGAAGTAACTCTAAAGATGTCCTTCCTAATGCTTGCCAAATGGGACTTCAAGTTGGCGTGCAGTAAGATCCTGGCCTTAGTTCTTCTAGATAAAAATTCTTCTGCTCTTCAGCTCATCACATAAAAAAAAACTCCATTTCAGTTGCAATTTCAATGTGATTCTCCTAAATTCATTAAACAACTCTAAGGAACAGCATTAAATTGAATATTTATTTCAAGTTTTAGGGCATCAAGTAAGTTATTTAAATGCCATTCAATTTCATATCAAAAATTCAAGCAAATGCTGAAAGTAAAATGACCTAAAAAAAAAAAACAAAGAAAATTCACAAATAAACAGATTCTTGTGGATTTTTGCCTTGGACTGGGTGGCACAGTTGGGTTAGGGCAAGGGTTAGTTGAGCTCTAGATCTATTGTTGGGATTCCTCTGTTTTCTAGAAAATATTTGCAGACCGCATTACAAATAATTATGCTTATGCCAAAACAAAATGCGAAGAGGCAGCAAGAAATGCGCTTGCCATATGAGTATCTATATAATATATATATATATATATATATATATTTATATATATATATATATTTGTTTGTGTGTTTGTGTGTTTGTGTGCTGTGAATATTGTGCTGCTACAATGACCACATAGAGAGCCATGCTGCAAAAATATTTACAACATTCTCAAGCGCAACCGGAACGAAAACTTATGAAAAATTTTATGAAAATTTTACTGCACTTGCTCAGCTGCCACGCCCAGCAGCTGCCCTCTTCAGCCTCTTCAGTTGCTGGTTAACGCCCCTCTCAGTGTTGGCTGTGTGGCCCCATTTTAATTGAAATAACTTGGCAAATTGTGTTGCAACTATCATAAAATTTGTTAGTCTAACAAAAAACAAAAAAAAAAAAAAAAAAAACGAATGAAATCAGCGCAAAAACAAAACTAGACGAGCCAAGTTAACCCCATAAAAATCAATAATGATGCAAGAACTTCAACTATTTCGGAGTCATTAAAGATCATTTAAGCAAATTATGGAATTTATGTAGTTTAGAAAATGAAAATAATAGTTTGAGATGGATAAATTAAATTAGTTTATTAAGTTATGCAATTATTGAAAGTAAAATATGAAATAGAGAACAGAAGAAAAAGGGAGATGAAGTGCAGGCAAAACAAAACAAACAGAGCAAAAAAGAAGCACGAAGAAGATAAAAGTTTAACAGGCAAGAGAAGATAAGAGAACAGAAGAGAAGCGAAGCGAGTAGTAAGGCAGACCAGAAGGGAAGAGAGTGGGGTAAAAGTAGTAGAAAGAAAGAAGTAGAGAAAGAAGAGAATTTTGATCATTATATCTATCGTATACCATCTAGATTAGGGTCTAGCTCAACAGATATATACGATAGATACAATGGTCAAACTTCTCTTCTCCTTTCTCCTTTAGCTGTTGAGCTAGACCTAAATCTAGATGGTATACGATAGATATAATGGCTAAGCTTCTCTTCTCCTTTCTCTTCTCATTTCTCCTCTTAAATTTTATTGATTATATATTGTAATATGTTCAGCTGAAATTATATTGAGAAATCCTCTAGAGCTTAACTATATTTTATATTTGGTAAGTTGTGCAGGCCTTATGGCATGTCTCTATATTATTATTACCAATCAACAAATGAACCAGTTTTAAGACACAAAATGCGATTAGGTTGTCTGTATAGTTATTATAAAAGACTCTCCTAGTACTATCATCTGCAGACTTCCAATTCACCTTCATCTACTCTGGCTAAGCTATAACTACTTGAGAATTGTAGACAAGCAAAACTTTTCATATATTTCAATAGCTATCTCAAAAGCCTTCCAGCCTATCTCGGCTGCTTCGTCATTGTCAGCATCAACTCTTGCTTTATAAATTTAATGATTCTCTTAATTTAAATTAAAACAATATCAAATGCAGTTAATAATTTATTAATTTATTAATTTTCAAAAATAATTCTTTAATATTTTTATTTTTTTTTATAATTTCTTTAATATTTTTTAAAGCAAAATTTGATTACAAACGCAATTGCTGCTTAATTGTTGCTGTTTGTTGTTGTTGTTGTTGCTCGTTGCCAGTCGCACAAATATGCCAACAATGCGTTGCTCCCCCGCGGCTCAGTAAATGTTTTGCAAATGTTGAATATGTGGTGTGCGTGTGCGTGTGTGTGTGTGTGTGTGTGTTGGGTGGTGTGCTATGTGTGAATTTGTGTATATTTATTTGAATGTGTGTGTCTGTATCATTATGCAAATTAATTTTTGGTAGCAACAATAAAGAGAAAGATGACCACATGAACACACAGCACACACACACACACACACACACACACAGAGACAAGCCGCAGCGATAATAGTGTTTAGGGCTAACAGCAACAGCAACAGCAACAGCAACAATAACAATGCAAAACTCACAGCCGCAAAAATGTCAACGAAAATGATGACCGAAAATGCAGTCAGCAACTTTGCAACTATTGCAACAACAACAGCAACAGCAACGACAACATTTACAGACAGCACCTAGATCCCCAACCACCGCCCCCCTCTCCTAACCCACGCACTCCCCACACATGCCATAGTCCAACAACAACCTCCTGGTTCCCCGTTTTCAGTTGATTCCGCATTTCGACAGAGGCGCAACTGCCGATAACCGCACTGATGGCACTCCACCAAGGGAGAGAGATAGAGAGAGAGGGAGAGAGAGAGAGAGACCGGTAGGGGAGGCTGAGTAGACTGAGTGACATGAAAGGTACATGGAATAAAGCATATGGGAACAGACGCCGTTGACACTGCGAGCGATACGGCAAAGCCTGCTCCACGGCGAACAACTCTTTTCTGAATGAGATCGTGAGTGTGTGAAGATGAAGATTTCATGTTATAATATCTTTCTCTCTTATCTCTTTCTTTTATTCTCTTCAATAGGTATTCTTTTCTTCATCATCGATGTTCCATGTTTTTTTCTCTTCCTGTTTCATTTACATCTTTGATCACTGTAGCCTTATCGAGAGCAAAAACTTGATTTCTTTCTCGTTTCTCCACTCTCTCTCTTTCCCTATCTGTCCCTCTTTCTTATCCCTCTCTCGCTTTTTCTACCTCTGTAGCTCTCCCGTTTTCTTCCTCTGTTTGCTTCTCTATCTTTCTTCGCTTTCGTTCGCTTCCCTCATTCTTTTCTTTTCTCTTTTTTCTCTCTCTCTCTCCCTCCATACTTAATCTCTCTATTTTTGCGCTCAATCCCTTTCTTTTCTTCCTCTACTATTTTTATTCTCTCTCTCGCTCTCTCTTTTCGCTCTCTTTTCCCTCTCTCTCTCTCTCTCTCTCTCTCACTCATTTTCTCAATCTTTCTCTTTCTCTCTGGTTCTTATCACCATCTTTGCCTCTTTCTCTCCTCCTCTCCTTCTATCTCTATTTTTCTCTCACTCTATCATACTCTCTCTTATCTTAACTTGCCTAAGCCCCTTTTATTCTACTCAAATTCTCTCTCTTCTTTAATTCTCTCCGCATATCTTAACATTGTCTTTTTCTCTCTCTCTCTCTTTCTATGCTCTATGGTCTCTGAGTCCGACTGCCTTTCTCTCTTTGTACTCTTATCTCCCAATCTTTTCTGCGCCCTCTCTCTCTTCCATCTACATGCTCTTCATCTTACTTTAATCTTCAACTACCTTTCAGAGCTTCCAATCTTATCTAAGATGTTCTCTCTTTTAAGGTCTCATTTTCTGACTCTCTCTCTCTCTCTCTCTGACAATTTAAGCTATTGCAAATAGCAATCGTATGTGGCATTTTTGCTTATTTTTTTGTTGGTTCTTGCCTCGTAAAACCCCATCAATAATTCTTGGTTTTCATTTGTTTTCTCGAGCACTAATCCCCTCCATAGGGCTGCATACGAAATTTGCATTAGATCCCTGACAGATTTACTGTCGCAGCGCCAATGTTCCGATTGTACAAACATATAAACATGCACGCACATATGTAAATGAATAAACTTTGCATACTTTGTGTGTGTGTGTGTGTGCGAGTGTGAGTGTGTGTGTCGCGTGTGTGTGTATAGTCGCCATCAAAATTGACAAAAATGCAAATTTATTTACGACTCTGCAGCAGCCGAGGAGAAGTTTTGATGGGGCGCCACGTGAATGCATTGCAGCAGCTTCGCCAAAAATCAACATGCAACAGTGGAATGCACACACACACACACACACACACACTCACACACTCACACACACACACACAATCAAATAAATGGTCAGTCGGAGCTGTCAAATGTCGCAAATGCATTTCAAAAACGCGGCTACAAAATTCACAAAACATTTGCCAAAACCAAGGGCAAAGGCAGAAGCAAAGCGCAGGGTAAGCGCTTAACAGTTGTGTGTATGTGTGTGTGTGAGTGTGTATGAGTGTGTATGAGTGTGTATGTGTCTGCTGTATTGCTGTATTTATTGTTGTGCATTGCTGCATAGGTGCGGAAATGCGGCAAAGCGCCAAAGGTCGGGAGCTGCTGCTGCTGCTGCTGCTGCTGTCAAGCATTCGTCCGAAATGCGGCCTAAAACTGTTGCAGCAAAGTTGATTTAGCTAAAACAGAGTCACACAGACTCGAAGCCCAGAAATTATGAATTTTCCATATTATGAGAGCAGAGTGACATAAAGCGCGTAAGTTATATGAAATCACAGATAAATAAGAACTTTTGATGGGTAAACAACTGATTGATTGATTGATGTGTTCAAGCATCAACATGTGAATGTCTCTCCCTTGCTAAAGAAAGGAAATTTTAAAGTTACAGCCATTGAAACAATCGATATGTTTATCAGAGATCAAATAAAAGTGCTTTATTTGAGACTTCTCGACTAGGAGATCTTCCACGATACATCATACAATATATATCATATAAATAATATATAGTTTTTTTTTTTAAACAAATTTAACTTTATTTATAAGTTTCATTTGCGACAAACAGTTTGCCAACTGTCAAGCTTTCCGAGGTGGTGCAAGTGAAGGAAACGAAGCCATACGTCAAGATCGATGGCTCTCTCCTCTTCAGTCTATTGCGTCTTCTTCCGGAAAGTATGTTAGGCTGGAAATACACAGTTTGTTGTGATATGTTGTTTGTTGTTGATTTGATTATTATACCTCCAACCAAGAGAATGTTCAGCACTCTGCATTGCTGCTGACACGTCTGAGGAAAGTAGTCAAGAGTATGAGCAAGTGAAGGAAACGAAGCCATACGTCAAGATCGATGGCTCTCTCCTCTTCAGTCTATTGCGTCTTCTTCCGGAAAGTATGTTAGGCTGGAAATACACAGTTTGTTGTGATATGTTGTTTGTTGTTGATTTGATTATTATACCTCCAACCAAGAGAATGCTCAGCACTCTGCATTGCTGCTGACACATCTGAGGAAAGTAGTCCGTGCAGCGCGCATTTTGTTTCGAGCTTTCCGAGGTGGTGCAAGTGAAGGAAACGAAGCCATACGTCAAGATCGATGGCTCTCTCCTCTCCAGTCTATTGCGTCTTCTTCCGGAAAGTATGTTAGGCTAGAAACATACAGTTTGTTGTGATATGTTGTTTGTTGTTGATTTGTTTATTATACCTCCAACCAAGAGAATGCTCAACACTCTGCATTGCTGACACGTCTGAGGAAAGTAGTCCGTGCAGCGCGCATTTTGTTTCGAGCTTTCCGAGGTGGTGCAAGTGAAGGAAACGAAGCCATACGTCAAGATCGATGGCTCTCTCCTCTTCAGTCTATTGCGTCTTCTTCTGGAAAGTATGTTAGGCTAGAAACATACAGTTTGTTGTGATATGTTGTTTATTGTTGATTTGTTTATTATACCTCCAACCAAGAGAATGCTCAGCACTTAGCATTGCTGACACGTCCGTGTCTATGTCCAATTCAAATTTGACCCCGTATATGTTTACAAATAAGTAATATGCGTTCATTTCGAATAGAAAATTTTTTGCTGGCCTTGAAAAACCAAACTCCGTCTCAATCCCTGTCTTTGAGCTGTATTTGTGATCATAGAAGAATTATAACTTTAAAAAAAATTACCTCATAGTACTTTAATGCTTACCTCCTCTCCAGTCCATCCATCAAACAAATCCACACGAAAACCAAACCATTACAACCATAAAGAAAACAATCCAAACACTCAACTAGAAAAACAACAAAAATCAGCTGCGAAACAATACTTAACCCATTAAAAAAACAGGTACACTGACCAAACATCAACCGTCAAAGAACTTCACATCCGTTACCATAAAAATTTAAGAAAAAAAAAAAATTCTTTAAGTAAGACTTAAAGAAATCAATTCAATTTGAGTTTTGAAGCTCAAAGATTCATACATAATACAAAAAATATGCATTATTAAGTTTTTGCAGACTTAAGGAGTCAACTGTGAGCCAACCTTAATTCCGTTTCCAAACATCATCAGCCTAAAGCCTTTAAATACTTCGCTCGTCTCGGAGCCCAAAACGTTTATTAATAGAAAAATTGTCCAACTTTTCCTGTTTACTTCAGCTTGATAGCAAAATGAACTCAACTTTCACAACCAACATCAAAACTCCCGACGATAATGAGGTTGACAAGGAGTAATTGAAATACGTAAATTTTAAATTTCACAAGGATACTTTTCGCCGGCGGCTGCTTACGTCAAGCTCGCAACGAACTGCTTCAAGCAGAAGATTCCGCTTCAAATACGTCCCAACCATATGAAGACTAGAAATAACCTCTTTACATAGATCAACTGTGTAACAATACTTAACCCATCAAAAAAATAGGTAAATTGACCCAACACCAAAAATAGAAAGTTTCGTGTGGAACGTATTTTGTTTGACGTGACAACCCACACCTTTCTCTCTTTCTCACAAATATATTTCTGATCATACACAAAAATAGTGAATGACGATCATATCGTCTAATAAATGTACCTCTAACTACTTCACCTCCTCTCCATCTTCACGAGCTATCCTGAAAAATCGAATAATGAAAGACGTCTATATACATTTAACTCCCATCAACATCATTTCGACGTTCGACTCGGACAAGACAAGGCTCCACGCTCTACATATATACATACATACTTAGTACACTCCCATGAAACTACGCCACTTTAGCGACCTATCTGTCGCCATTTACATCAGCACTTCATGTACAACAGCCAGTCAGCACCTTCTATGATACGTCGACAAATTTGCAATGGAGCCTTGGGACCTCCCAAGAAACAACTACACAAATAATATTCGCATAGAGATGAATCACCTACCCAAGAATAATACGAGATGAACTACCTATTGACATGGAAAAGTCCCAAGATAAAAACTCCGAAACACTCGAAACTTCCCTTACACTAAAGTCACGAAAGACTTACAACTTCGTCCCGTTACAACCACAAACTAAGCACACCAAACATGCAACTAGCTGATTCAAGCACAAGAATCCACTTCAAACCGTCCCTACCATACTCAGACTAGAAATAACTTCCTTATATAGATCAACTGCGATACAATACTTTATCGCATATAGACTAATCACCTACCCAAGAATAACCCATTAAAATGGAAAAGTCCCAAGATAAAAACTCCGAAACACTCGAAACTTCCCCTACACTACCAAGTGACACTTCACGCCGGCGGCCACTTAAGTCACGAAAGACTTACAACTTCGTCCCGTTGCAATCACAAACAGAGAACACGAAGCATGCAACTAGCTGATTCAAGCACAAGAATCCACTTCAAATACGTCCCAACCATATGAAGACTAGAAATAACCTCTCTATATTGATAAACTGCGAAACGATATTTAACCCAGGCAAAACTGGGTACATGGACCCTCCGGTTGCATCGTATGTCACGAAAGACTAACATCTCCAACCCATTAGAGGCACTCTACCTCACGAAGAAGAGATAAAAATACAAACAAAAACCTCCCTTGATTCATAACCCACTGAAAACTAGAAATAAACTTTCCACATAGATTAACTGCACAACGATACTTAACCCATCAAAAAAATAGGTACACTTGCCCAACACCAAACGTCGATTATACCTCTAAGCACTCCAATGCTTCACCTCCTCTTCATTCTTATCCATCTATGGTGGAAAGCAAACGATTGCGCGCAAAAACCAATGCTATAATCATAACAGTTCAGGAAATTAATTAAGATCAACAACTAACTCAACATCTCCTCCTGGTTAAGAAACAGTCTATTCGCCCTTCGAATCACTGGGCGCCTCCAAGACAATATGTTTTAATCAACGAAGTCATACAATTAGTAATTCTAGCTGCTTACGAAAAACCACAGAAACGAAATTCCATAAAGACGACTAACCTACCCATTAATAACACTAGAAGAACTACCTATTAAGATGGAAAAGTCCCAAGATAAAAACTCTGAAACACTCGAAACTTCCCTTACACTACCAAGTGACACTTAACACCGGCTGCCACTGAAGTCACGAAAGGCTCACAACTTCGACCCGTTATAACAATAAGCAAAACAATCCTACTAAACCATACTAAGACTAGAAATAACTTCCCTATATAGATCAACTGCGATACAATACTTTATCGCATATAGACGAATCACCTACCCAAGAATAACAGTAGATGCATTACCCATTAAAATGAAAAAGTTCCAAGATAAAAACTCCGAAACACTCGAAACTTCCCTTACACTACCAAGTGACACTTCACGCCGGCGGCCACTTAAATCACGAAAGACTCACAACTCAAACCCGTTACAACCACAAACGAATCAATCCAAGCACGGAACAAACTGTTTCAAGCACAAGAATTTGCTGCCAATACGCCCCAATTACAAGAAGACTAGAAATAACCTCTCTATATTGATAAACTGCGAAACGATATTTAACCCAGGCAAAACTGGGTACATGGACCCTCCGGTTGCATCGTATGTCACGAAACATCTCCTAACATCTCCAACCCATTAGATGCACTCTACCTCACGAAGAAGAGATAAAAATACAAACAAAAACCTCCCTTGATTCATAACCCACTGAAAACTAGAAATAAACTTTCCACATAGATTAACTGCACAACGATACTTAACCCATCAAAAAAATAGGTACACTTACCCAACACCAAACGTCGAACATACCTCTAAGCACTCCAATGCTCCACCTCCTCTTCATTCTTATCCATCTATGGTGGAAAGCAAACGATTGCGCGCAAAAACCAATGTTATAATCATAACAGTTCAGGAAATTAATTAAGATCAACAACTAACTCAACATCTTCTCCTCCTGGCTAAGAAACATCCTATTCGCCCTTTGAATCACTGGGACAATATGTTTTAATCAACGAAGTCATGCAGTTAGTAATTCTAGCTGTTTACGAAAAACTACAGAAACGAAATTCCATAAAGACGACTAACCTACCCATTAATAACACTAGAAAAACTACCTATTAAGATGGAAAAGTCCCAAGATAAAAACTCCGAAACACTTGAAACTTCCCTTACACTACCAAGTGACACTTCACGCCGGCGGCCACTTAAGTCACGAAAGACTTACAACTTCGTCCCGTTGCAATCACAAACAGAGAACACGAAGCATGCAACTAGCTGATTCAAGCACAAGAATCCACTTCAAATACGTCCCAACCATATGAAGACTAGAAATAACCTCTCTATATTGATAAACTGCGAAACGATATTTAACCCAGGCAAAACTGGGTACATGGACCCTCCGGTTGCATCGTATGTCACGAAACATCTCCTAACATCTCCAACCCATTAGAGGCACTCTACCTCACGAAGAAGAGATAAAAATACAAACAAAAACCTCCCTTGATTCATAACCGACTGAAAACTAGAAATAACCTCTCAATATAGATCAACTGCACAACGATACTTAACCCATCAAAAAAATAGGTACACTTACCCAACACCAAACGTCGAACATGCCTCTAAGCACAGCACTCCAATGCTTCACCTCCTCTTCATTCTTATCCATCTATGGTGGAAAGCAAACGATTGCGCGCAAAAACCAATGCTATAATCATAACAGTTCAGGAAATTAATTACGATCAACAACTAACTCAACATCTCCTCCTGGTTAAGAAACAGTTTAATCAACGAAGTCATACAATTAGTAATTCTAGCTGCTTACGAAAAACCACAGAAACGAAATTCCATAAAGACGACTAACCTACCCATTAATAACACGAGAAGAACTACCTATTAAGATGGAAAAGTCCCAAGATAAAAACTCCGAAACACTCGAAACTTCCCTTACACTACCAAGTGACACTTAACACCGGCGGCCACTGAAGTCACGAAAGACTCACAACTCAAACCCGTTACAACCACAAACGAATCAATCCAAGCACGCAACAAACTGCTTCAAGCACAAGAATCCACTTCAAATACGTCCCAACCATATGAAGACTAGAAATAACCTCCTATATTGATAAACTGCGAAACGTTATTTAACCCAGGCAAAACTGGGTACATGGACCCTCCGGTTGCATCGTATGTCACGAAACATCTCCTAACATCTCCAACCCAATACAGGCACTCTACCTCACGAAGAAGAGATAAAAATACAAACAAAAACCTCCCTTGATTCATAACCCACTGAAAACTAGAAATAACCTCTCAACATAGATCAACTGCACAACGATACTTAACCCATCAAAAAAATAGGTACACTTACCCAACACCAAACGTCGAACATACCTCTAAGCACTCCAATGCTTCACCTCCTCTTCATTCTTATCCATCTATGGTGGAAAGCAAACGATTGCGCGCAAAAACCAATGCTCCAATCATAACAGTTCAGGAAATTAATTAAGATCAACAACTAACTCAACATCTTCTCCTGGTTAAGAAACAGTTTAATCAACGAAGTCATACAATTAGTAATTCTAGCTGTTTACGAAAAACCACAGAAACGAAATTCCATAAAGACGACTAACCTACCCATTAATAACACTAGAAGAACTACCTATTAAGATGGAAAAGTCCCAAGATAAAAACTCCGAAACACTCGAAACTTCCCTTACACTACCAAGTGACACTTCACGCCGGCGGCCACTTAAATCACGAAAGACTCACAACTCAAACCCGTTACAACCACAAACGAATCAATCCAAGCACGGAACAAACTGTTTCAAGCACAAGAATTTGCTGCCAATACGCCCCAATTACAAGAAGACTAGAAATAACCTCTCTATATTGATAAACTGCGAAACGATATTTAACCCAGGCAAAACTGGGTACATGGACCCTCCGGTTGCATCGTATGTCACGAAACATCTCCTAACATCTCCAACCCAATAGAGGCACTCTACCTCACGAAGAAGAGATAAAAATACAAACAAAAACCTCCCTTGATTCATAACCCACTGAAAACTAGAAATAAACTTTCCACCTAGATTAACTGCACAACGATACTTAACCCATCAAAAAAATAGGTACACTTACCCAACACCAAACGTCGAACATACCTCTAAGCACTCCAATGCTTCACCTCCTCTTCATTCTTATCCATCTATGGTGGAAAGCAAACGATTGCGCGCAAAAACCAATGCTATAATCATAACAGTTCAGGAAATTAATTAAGATCAACAACTAACTCAACATCTTCTCCTCCTGGTTAAGAAACATCCTATTCGCCCTTTGAATCACTGGGACAATATGTTTTAATCAACGAAGTCATGCAGTTAGTAATTCTAGCTGCTTACGAAAAACCACAGAAACGAAATTCCATAAAGACGACTAACCTACCCATTAATAACACTAGAAGAACTACCTATTAACATGAAAAAGTCCCAAGATAAAAACTCCGAAACACTCGAAACTTCCCTTACACTACCAAGTGACACTTCACGCCGGCGGCCACTTAAGTCACGAAAGACTTACAACTTCGTCCCGTTGCAATTACAAACAGAGAACACGAAGCATGCAACTAGCTGATTCAAGCACAAGAATCCGCTTCAAATACGTCCCAACCATATGAAGACTAGAAATAACCTCCTATATTGATATTTAATGATGATATTTAACCTAGGCAAAACTGGGTACATGGACCCTCCGGTTGCATCGTATGTCACGAAAGACTAACATCTCCAACCCATTAGAGGCACTCTACCTCACGAAGAAGAGATAAAAATACAAACAAAAACCTCCCTTGATTCATAACCCACTGAAAACTAGAAATAAACTTTCCACATAGATTAACTGAAATTAAATACTTAACCCATCAAAAAATTAGGTACACTCACCCAAAAAAAAAAAAAAATGATTTCATTAAACAAAAGTTAAAGAAATCAATTCGATTTGAGGTTTGAAGCTCAAAGATTAATACATAATACATAAAAAAGTTATATGGATGTTAAAAATACATTTGAGTTCTTAAACTCACATAAAAATAGAAAGCACATCGAAAATATATTAAATACTTGATATGCAAAAAAAATACTAAAAATTTATTGTGGGCAGCTGGAAAAAAATAGATACACTGTCCATCCAATGTGCTCCACATCAGTGTTTTTCAACTTCATAAAGAAGGAATTGGCACTTGCCATAAAAAAAAATAAAAAGATTTCATCAAACATAAGTTAAAGAAATCAATTCGATTTGAGGTTTGAAGCTCAAAGATTAATACATAGTATATAAAAAAGTTATATGGATGTGAAAAATACATTTGAGTTTTTAAACTCACATAAAAATAGAATACACCAAAAAAATATATATTAAATACTTGATATACACAAAAAAAAAATGTAATACGATGGAGAAACTGATTGAGCAGAACACAAATTGATTGTGGACAGCTGGAAAAAAAATAGGTACATTGACCTATTACCAAGCGTCAATATGCTCCAAATCAGTTTTTTTTTTTTTTCAACTTCATGAAGAAGGAAAAACTCCCAATAAAATAAAATTTCTCTGAACAAAAGTTCAAGAAATCAATTAAATTTGAGGTTTGAAGCTCAAAATTTAATACAAAATACAAATATTATATATTTGATTTACACTGAAAAATAAAAAAAAATACTTTTGAGTTTTTCAACTCAAACAAATATAAAAAAATATTAAATATTTGATATCCATCAAAATAATGACGGAATATATTGCAACTCTCTAGCTTATAGCTACATTGAGAGTATAGTTGCAATCAGTAAATATAACGGATGTGTTCTAAGAGGCTCGCAACCCTATTCTATTTGTTTTACTAACTGAGTGTTTAAATATGTCTTCAAATACGATAATGGTTTTTGTTTGATTTGTGATGATTGTGATAATTGGTATTCTGAAATCAAATTTAATTATGTCATAAAATTCTATCCAATTTGTTTTGTTGATATTTGAAATATTTTGTTTTTTTATGAGTTGAATATATGTACATGATTTACTCACCATTAGTCAGGTCGTCACTCTGATTGGTGTTTCGGATTGCATTACTGCTTGCCGACCAAAAAGTCTCCTCTTTCTTGTTATGCCGCCCTACATGCTACATCTCGTTGAGCACTGTCATTCGTATTCCTGCGTTCGGGTCTCATTATTGCCGCCGCAAAACGTTACAGACTCGTTTCCAGGCATCTTTGCTGTAGCGCATTTCCTCTATTATAGCCCAATCTGGCTATTCATTTCTTCCGTCCACTGTACTCTGTTAAAGAAAAAGAAAAGAAATTTATATTTAATATTTTGTCAAGTCAAGTATCCCTAGTTTTGCAATGAAGCCTAACTAATCTGTAGCTCGCCTTTCACACCTCTCACTCAGCCAGCAGCTGCTCGACAACAGATGGCGCTAACTCAGTGTATTTCAGTTTAGCTGACTTTTGGATCAGTTTCGCTTGTAGATAACTATCTTATAAGCTTTTCTCTTCAACAGACCGTAACACACGCACACAGCTTATGCAAACATGTTGACCTGCTAGACCCCTCCCATCCTGTATATATATCCTGTCGAAAAATTGAGAAAAACAAAAAAAAAAAGAGCAGCCAAAGCCCAGAAAATTTTCATTTGCATTTTGTTTCTGCTCGTAATTTATGCATGACACTTGATAATACTCGAATGGAGAGTGAAAACACTAGTTGAATGCTGAATACATGATCAACGTCAGACAACCAGACCGACCCAACTGCCCACCCGCCCACTGGCCAGCCCCCATTTTGCTGGAAAAATTCTTTTAGCTTTTGCACTTTGCGCACTTTTTGGCACAAGCAGGCAGGAAAAACTTTTGGCAAGGAGATAAACTCAAATTAGCTGTGTTTGTTTTCTTTGAGAACGCAGCGCAAAAGCGATTAAGTGAAAAGTTTACCCATGCCCCCAAACCAGCCCCCAATCCCACCTCAACTTCGCTCCCCTTTGCTTTCGGGGCAAGGTTTTCTAGTCGATTGGCTGCCGCCACACAGAAATTGTATTTGCATTCGGGCGTGCCAAGAGTGATGGTGGCCCAACTTGAGTTGGGGTTAAGTTCTTGGCTCGGTTGGGTCAGAGAAAAAAAAAAAAGAAGTAACTGTAAAGTAAACCCTATGACAAGGTCAACAGTTCGAGCCAAACTTTTCAACTTTAAGAGTTTTAAGAGTTTGCCTTCAATTTGTTTTATTTCATTTCGATTAATTTCATTTCGGGCTGACTTTAAGCATTTGTTTAACTTGAGTTATTTGCCAGTGCCAGTGCCAGCAGACACACACACATATACACAAATGCACACATGCACACACACATACACTCTGAGTCCATATTCAATGTCGTCCTCCAGCGGCCGCAGCGGAAGTGCCGATGATAACACGCCAAAAAGGAAATCAACTTTTTTTTTTCTTTTTTTTTTTTTGGGCATCGGCGAGAAAGACTGCGACTATGTATATGTATGTATGCATGTATATATATATTATTATATATATATATACATGCATATATATACCGTTAAAGGACAGCAGCAATATCACGTAATATTTATTATTGGCAATTAGAACTTTAAATGCTCCGATGAGAATAGTTAAAGATATGAAAAGTTAGCTTATAATAAAAATATATATATGTATATATATGCATATAAACGAGGTGAGCTTGAAAACTTTTGTGAGCAACGTACTTCTATATGTCTGTGTGATTAAGTATTTGATGTAACAGCTGCGTCATTAAGACACCTAAGTTTAAATCACTATAAAAACAAATAAAATATATTTGTTATATTAATGTAACATTTTATAGTAGATAGACTTACATATCTATTATAAAATGTTAAACGAACTCATCTAAAAGCAACTAGCAGCTGTAAATTAACCCTCAAATGAAGCAGCGTTAAGCCAGCTCAAAGTTGTTAACCTCTAAAGAACACACACAGAAGTATAACATAAATCTGATGAAAAATAAAATAAAATATGCATGGATCATATAATATAGTATACCTAAATATATTTACGTGTATAGATTTAAATTATATATATTTTATTTTATATATATATATCTAATCATTATTTTCCATTTCACATATTTCATTTCACATAAACATTTCTAACACTTTTCAAATTAATTTTTTTTTCATGCACCATTTTGTTTATGCAAAGAAAGTTTTCAATGCTCGAAAAGCGAAATATCTAGAAACTGCTCACCTCGTTTACAGCATATGCAAAGCAGCTCCAGAAAATTTTTAATTTGCTGCATTAGAATTCGAAGTTTTTCTTTCATTTTGCTGCCGAAAGCTTTATTAATTAATTCCACTTTTAATATCGGCGAAAGGCTTATAAAGATTCTTTTTCACAGTATCAATTATTCTGAATACCACGTCAGTAAAGCACATTCTCTTCAGTCATTTTAGTGTTCAGCAAGTTTCAGCACATCTTTCCATTTTTGCTTCTCGGCCACGTCTGCTTAGAACATTCTCGTCAGAGACACGCGTGATTTTAGTGTTTAAGAATATCGCACCCAAAAAGAAATTATGCAACACTACTTTTTACACTGAAATAACTATCGATAAGAGCAATATATATGTAGGAGATGCAATAAGTATTGGAGTTGAATGTTTTATCGATAGTTATATCTGTGTTAGGAGTCAGGAAAAGAGTGTCTTATCGATAGTTGAATCTGTACTAGAAGCAGTGTTGTGTACATTGTGTGTGTGCGATATTAGTGAACACTAAACACTAAAATCATGCTTGTCTCCGACGAGAATGTTCTAAGCTGACGTGGCCGTTAAGCGAAAAAAACAAGATTTGAGTGCAGCAAGTCTCTGCCATTTTTGCTGATCGGCCACGTCATAAGCAGTCATGATATATATATTTATATAAATATATATATATATATATACTTGAATATATATATGTACATGAATATATATATTTATAAATATATATATATATAAATTTTTTTTTTTTCTATTTCTATTGCACTTAACAGACAAATTTCTAACACATTTTAGATGATTGAACTTTTTTTCATGCACCATTTTGTTTTTGCAAATAAAGTTTGTAATGAGCCTCTGCTATAAAAGCGAAATTATTGGAAGCTGCTCACCTCGTTTATAGCATACGCACACACATATGCATTTCAGGTCCAGGAAATTCTTATTTTGCTGCTGCATTAGAGTCCGAAGTTGTTCTTCTATTTTGATACCGAAAGGTTTATTAATTCCACTTAAAATACCAGCGAACGGCTTATAAAGATTCTTTTTTCACATTGTCAATTATTCTGAGCACCACGAAAGTAAAGCACATTCTCTTCACTCATTTTAGTGTTCAGGAAGTTTCTGCACATCTTTCCATTTTTGCTTACCGGCCACGTCAGCTTAGAACATTCTCGTCTGTCTGAAATAACAATCGATAAGAAATTTATAAGTCGGATGTACAATAAGTATTGCAATGGAGTGTCTTTACGATAGTTATATCCGTGTTAGAAAAAGCAGTGTTGGATAATTTGTTTGGGTGCGAACACTAAAATCATGCGTGTTTCCGACGAGAATGTTCTAAGCTGACGTGGCCGGTAAGCAAAAAACGCCAGATTTGAGTGCAAAAAGTCTGTCGTTTTTACTGATCGGCCACGTCATAAGCAGTCATCCAATATATTTATATATATATATATATATATATATATACATGAATATAAACATATATGTATATAAATACATATTTTTTTCTTTCTGCACTAAACACTTAAATTTCTAGCACATTTTATATGATTGATTTTTTTGTTTTTTGCACCATTCAGCTTTTTGCAAAATAAGGTTTGGAATGTGCCTCTGCTCCAAAAGCGAAATTATTAGAAACTGCTCACCTTATTTTTAGCATACGCAAAGCAGCTCCAGAATCCAAAGTTGTTCTTCTATTTTGCTGCCGAAAGGTTTATTAATTCCACTAAAAATACTGGCGAACGACTTACAAAGATTCTTTTTCACAGCGTCATTTATTCTGAGTACCACGTCAGTAAAGCTTATTCTCGTCTGTCTGAAATAACTATCGATATAAGATTTATATGTAGGAGATACAATAAGTATTGGAATGACGTGTCTTAACGATAGCTCTGTGTTAGAAGCAGTGTTGGATAATTTTTTTGTGAACACTAAAATCATGCGTGCCTCTGACGAGAATGTTCTAAGCTGACGTGGCCTTTAAGCAAAAAAACGCAAGATTTGAGTACAGCAAGTCTCTGCCATTTTTGCTGATCGGCCACGTCATCTTATGTATATATATACAACATTTTTTCTATTTTCTTTTCTATTTTTATTGCACTAAACACATAAATTTCTAACACATTTTATATGATTGATTTTTTTTGCACCATTTAACTTTTTGCAAAATAGGGTATGGAATGAGCACTCTACTACAAAAGCGAAATTAGTGGAAACTGCTCACCTCATTTATAGCATACGCAAAGCACCTCCAAAAAACTCTTCCTTTGGTGTTGCAATAGGATCCAAAGTTTTTCTTTCATTTTGCTGCCCAAAGGTTTATTAATTCCACTTCAAATATCTTCGAACGGCTTCTAAAGATTCTTTTTCACAGTGTGATTTTTCTCCGAGTAACACGTCAGCACAGCAAAGTTTGTAATAGAGTGTCTCGTCAATAGTTGAATCTGTGTTAGAAGAAGTGTTGTATACATTAATTGTGTGCGATATTATTGAACACTAAAATCATGCTTGTCTCTGACGAGAATGTTCTAAGCTGACGTGGCCGTTAAGCAAAAATGGCAAGACTTGAGTGCAGCAGGTCTCTGCGCGTCTCGCCATTTTTGTTTATGGGCCACGTCATAAGCAGTCATTATATATATATATATATATATATATATATATACATACATTTAAATATATATATATATAAGTATATATATTTATATAAATATAAATATTTGTTTTTCTTTTTCTATTGCACTAAACACACACATTTCTAACACATTTTAAATGAATGATCTTGTTTTTTTTGCACCATTTAGCTTTTTGCAAAATAAGTTTTGATTCTTCTCAAAAGCGAAATTGATGTAAACTGCTCACCTCATTTACAGCATATGCAAAGCAGCTCCACAAAAATCTTACTTTGCTGCTTCATTAGAGTCCGAAGTTGTTCTCCTATTTTGATGCCGAAAGGTTTATTAATTCCACTTAAAATACCAGCGAACGGCTTATAAAGATTTTTTTTCACAGCTTCATTTATTCTGAGTACCACGTCATGTAAAGCACATTCTCGTCTGTCTGAAATAACTATCGATAAGAAATTTATATAAAGGAGATACAATAAGTATTGGGATGACGTGTCTTAACGATAGTTATATCTGTGTTAGAAGCAGTGTTGGATAATTTGTTCGTGTGCTTCTGTGTGTTTCCGTGTGTTTCTGACGAGAATGTTCTAAGCTGACGTGGCCGTTAAGCAAAATTGGCAAGACTTGTGCGCAGCAAATCCCTGCGCGTCTTTTGATATTTTTGCTTATAGGCCACGTCATAAGCAGTCATCATACATATATATTTATAAATATGTACATATAATTACATGAATATGTATATATGTATACATGAATATATGTATATACATATGATTTTTTTTTGCACCATTTAGCTTTTTGCAAAATAAGTTTTGATTCTTCTCAAAAGCGAAATTAATGTAAACTGCTCACCTCGTTATGGCAAACGTTGTTTTTCTATTTTCCTGCCGAAAGGTTTATTAATTCCACTTAAAATACCAGCGAACGGCTTATAAAAATTCTTTTTCACAGCGTCAATTATTCTGAGTACCACGTCAGCCAAGCACATTCTCTTCAGTCATTTTAGTGTTCAGCAAGTTTCTGCTCATCTTGCTATTTTTGCTTCTCGGCCACGTCTGCTAAGAACGTTCTCGTCGGTCTGAAATAACAATCGATAAGAAATTTATATATAGGATATACAATAAGTATTGGGATGACGTGTCTTAACGATAGTTATATCTGTTTTAGAAGCAGTGTTGGATAATTTGTTTGTGCGATATTAGTGAACACTAGAATCATGCGAGTCTCTGACGAGAATGTTCTAAGCTGACGTGGCCGTTAAGCGAAAAAAGCAAGATTTGAGTGCAGCAAGTCTCTGCGCGTCTTGCCATTTTTGCTTATAGGCCACGTCACATATATATATATATATATATATATATATATATATATATATATATATATATATATATATATATATATATATGTATATACATAAATACATTTACATTTTTTTTTCTATTTCAATTACACTAAGCACATAAATTTATAACACATTTTAGATGATTAATTTTTTGTTTTTTGCACCATTTAGCTTTTTGCAAAACAAGGTTTGGAATGAGCCTCTGCTACAAAAGCGAAATTATTGGAAGCTACTCACCTCGTTTATAGCATACGCACACACATATGCATTTCAGGTCCAGAAAATTCTCACTTTGCTGCTGCATTAGAGTCCGAAGTTGTTCTTCTATTTTCCTGCCGAAAGGTTTATTAATTCCACATTTAATATCGGCGAAAGGCCTTTAAAGATTATTTTTCTTTCTTTTTTCACATTGTCAATTATTCTGAGTACCACGTCAGTAAAGCACATTGTCTCATTTTAGTGTTCAGGAAGTTTCTGCAAATCTTTCCATTTTTGCTTACCGGCCACGTCAGCTTGGAACATTCTCGTCTGTCTGAAATAACTATCGATAAAACATTTATATATAGGATATACAATAAGTATTGCAATGGAGTGTCTTAACGATAGTTATATCTGTGTTAGAAGCAGTGTTGTATACATTAATTGTGTGCGATATTAGTGAACACTAAAATCATGCGTGTCTCTGACGAGAATGTTCTAAGCTGACGTGGCCGTTAAGCAAAAAAACGCCAGATTTGAGTGCAAAAAGTCTGTCGTTTTTACTGATCGGCCACGTCATAAGCAGTCATCCAATATATTTATATATATATATATATATATATATATATACATGAATATAAACATATATGTATATAAATACATATTTTTTTCTTTCTGCACTAAACACTTAAATTTCTAGCACATTTTATATGATTGATTTTTTTGTTTTTTGCACCATTCAGCTTTTTGCAAAATAAGGTTTGGAATGTGCCTCTGCTCCAAAAGCGAAATTATTAGAAACTGCTCACCTTATTTTTAGCATACGCAAAGCAGCTCCAGAATCCAAAGTTGTTCTTCTATTTTGCTGCCGAAAGGTTTATTAATTCCACTAAAAATACTGGCGAACGACTTACAAAGATTCTTTTTCACAGCGTCATTTATTCTGAGTACCACGTCATGTAAACGCATTCTCGTCTGTCTGAAATAACTATCGATATAAGATTTATATAAAGGAGATACAATAAGTATTGGAATGGAGTGTCTTAACGATAGCTATATGTGTTAGAAGCAGTGTTGGATAATTTGTTTGTGAACACTAAAATTATGCGTGTCTCTGACGAGAATGTTCTAAAAGCTGACGTGGCCATTAAGCGAAAAATGCAAGATTTTTGCTTATGGGCCACGTCATAAGCAGTCATATATATATATATATATATATATATATATATACTTCAATATATCTATATATACATGCATATATTTGTATATTTATATATATATATTTTTTTTTTCTATTTCTATTGCACTAAACATATAAATTTCTAACACATTTTAGATGATTGATATTTTTTTTCTTGCACCATTTTGTTTTTACAAATAAAGTTTTCAATGCTCCCAAAGCGAAATATCTAGAAACTGCTCACCTCGTTTGCAGCATACGCACACACACATATGCAAAGCAGCTCCAGAAAATTCTTATTTTGCTGCTCTATCAGAATCCGTGGTTGTTCTTCTATTTTATTTGTATATATTTATATATATATAAATATATATATATATATATGTATAATATATATGGAAGTTTGCTCAGCTTCTATTTTATTAATGTAATTATTTAGCCGCTTTCATCACTTCGGAATCTTTTCACTGACTGACTTGCAGCTTCTAGACACTTCTATCACGACTCTGTTCGAATGGCATATGTGCCGACTCACTCTAACTCAACAACGCCTGGGAACACATTCAGCAGCTGCTATGTTTGTCCCACTCTCGTGCCAAGTTGAGCATACTACAACCTCCAAGGCAACTCTGTAGAAGCTTCTAGCCTTTTACCAACACTACTGTAACAATACTGTTACTGTTACTAAACTTTGCTGTTACTTAACAGCATCACGCCATATTGTGTTCGTAATACGACTTATATATATATATATATATATATATATATACATATATGTATAAAATTATTAATATTATTACCTAATGGACTCACCTGATACACTTATTGTCCCCAATGAAGGAGCTACGATACAAATCTCTACTCGTTTCTCATGGGCTTTGCTGGTGGTGCAAGTGGTTCAATTTTCGGCACACTTAGACACATACTGCTTAGATTATGACTTTATCCATGCATCTGCCCGTTTGCCAATCGAACGCAACATTCGGCATATTTATGGCCAACTTTTCCAGTAGTTGCAGTTGCACCAGTGATGAAAACTAGAAAATATATAAATTTGTATATGCATTGTTGTTAGAATTGTGCTTGTTAAATGCATGTGTTTGTAGTTGTTTGTGTAAGTCACTTCGAGTTTTCACTTTGTTTGCAATTTTGCAATTTATCGCTAATTACCGACATGATTTTTTACCACTTCGTGCTCTTTTCACTGAATGACTCGCAGCTTCTAGACACTTCTATCACGACTCTGTTCGAATGGCATATGTTCCGACTCACTCTAACTCAACAACGCCTGGGACCACATTCAGCAGCTGCTATGTTTGTCCCACTCTCGTGCCAACTTGAGCATACAACCTCCAAGGCAACTCTGAAGAAGCTTCTGGACTTTTATCAACACTACTGTAACAATACTGTTACTGTTACTAAACTTTGCTGTTACTTAACAGCATCACGCCATATTGTGTTCGTAATATACGACTTATATACAGTGGCGAGCACATGTGGGTACATGTTGGCCAAGTTGACCTTAAAATGCCTGTAAAAACTTTAAAAATGCATCAATCGCTCTGAAATTTTTGAATTAAATTCATTAAGTTTATTTAAATAAGGAAAAGTAATAACATTATGCAGTTAATGTTTAGAAACTAAAGATTTTCAGCTGAATACATGAAATGCGGTATGTATCCACTTTTGCTCGTTTTAATTTTTTTTTAACATTCTTCAATTATTTAATATTTGGTCCACAGACCTTTAGCTTTTATTACACTAGTAATGCGCTTAGGCATACTTTCAACTAAGTTTTGTAAATGGTCATGCGGAATTTTGCTCCACTCCGCTTGGACCCGACCCCAAAGCTCATCCAATCCTGTCGGTGGAGTTTCATACTTCGCGAGCCGTTTTTTCACCAAAGCCCATAAATTTTCTATGGGGTTCAGATCCGGACTCTGTGAAGGCCACTCCATTATCAAAAATTTTTGGCTGTCAAGCCAATTTTTAACGATTTTTGCCTTGTGCTTGGGGTCGTTGTCCTGCTGAAATACAACTTCCTCTTCTGGATATGCACTTTCATCCACAAAATCTGGAAGGTGGGTCTTCAAAATATCCAGGTAGTCTTCCTTCTTCATGATCCCATCAATTTTAACCAGTGGGCCGATGTTCCACCATGTGAAGCAGCCCCAAACCATCAGGCCACCTCCACCATGCTTCATCGTCATTTTTACCTGATGCTTTTGGAGCTTCTCATGTTTGCGGTGCCAATAATATTCCTTTCCGTCGGACTGGAATCGATTAATTTTGGTCTCATCTGACCAAATAACTCTTTTCCAGTCATCTTCAGTCCAATCTTTATGTTCTTTGCTGAACTTGAGACGAGCTGCAATGTTTTTGTCCGAAAGTGCTGGTTTTTTCTGCTTTATTGAGGCTGTTAATCCAATTCTTCGAAGAGCTCGCCGTGCAGTCCACTCACTTACGGGCTTGTTGATGGCCATAGAGGCTTCTTTTGGTGTTGTCTTCGGTTGAGTCACCATTATATGCTCCATAGCTCGTGCATCTCTGTCCGTTAAAAGTTTTGGGCGAGACTTTACTTGCTCAGGAGCAGTTATATTACGCCGTTTTCGCACTTGCAGCACTGTTCGGTGAGAAATTCCCAATGATTTGGCAATTGCCCGGGCAGAATCATTATTTTTTGTCATATCAATTATTTTATTCTCCAAATTAAGCGAGATTTTCTTCATTTTTGCTCAAAAATTGTTACTTTAAGTGAATTAGCTTAGAGAAGGGCAAAATAACTCCAGAACTACACGAGTTGGCTTTCTTTGTAAAGTAAAAAGCTTCTTTTAATTTGTAGAAATTGCAAAACGGGGGAATTCCCATTTTTAACCCATAAACCAGTGTTGCAAAGTAAGCTAAACCAAACGAGCAAAAGTGGATACATACCGCATTTCATGTATTCAGCTGAAAATCTTTAGTTTCTAAACATTAACTGCATAATGTTATTACTTTTCCTTATTTAAATAAACTTAATGAATTTAATTCAAAAATTTCAGAGCGATTGATGCATTTTTAAAGTTTTTACAGGCATTTTAAGGTCAACTTGGCCAACATGTACCCACATGTGCTCGCCACTGTATATATAGATATACATATATATAATAATTTAAATTATTATTATAATTATTATATAATTATTTAAATTATTACGTAATGGACTTACCTGATACACTTATTATCCCCGATAAAGGAGCTACGATGCAAATCTCTACTCGTTTCTCATGGGCTTTGCTAGTGCAAAGTGTTAAATTTTCGACACACTTAAAACACATACTGCTTCGATTATGACTTTATCCATGCATCTGCCCGTTCTAGTTGCATTTTATCAGTGATGAAAACTAGAAAATATATTGATGTTGTATATGAATTGTTATTAGAATTGTTCTTCTTAAATGCGTGTGCTTGTAGTTCTTTTTGTAAGTCACTTCGAGTTTTCACTTTGTTAATAATTAGCGACATGATTTTTCACCACCTCGTGCTCTTTTCACTGACTGACTCGCAGCTTCTAGACACTTCTCCACTGACAGCCATCAGACTCTGTTCCAATGGCATATGTGCTAACTCACTCTCACTCAACTACACCTGGGACTACGTTCAGCAGCTGCTATGTTCGTCTCCCTCTCGTGCTAACTTGAGCTGCCAACTTGGATAATACCTCCAAGACAACTCTGTAGAAGCTTCTAGCCTTTTACCAACACTACTGTAACAATAAGACATCACGCCATATTATATTCGTGATACGACATATATATATATATTCAAATTATGTCATAAAAATAAATATGTATACCTTAGTTGAAAATTCTTCAAAACAACCTCGTACTTTTATATTTTTATCATAAGTCCAAAAAACAATTTCATGTATATTTGTTGCTGTCTGCTTTGTGCTGTATTCGTAAACGTTTCTCATGCTGCAAAGCTCTCAATGATGCCTTCGTAAACGTATGGATTGGTTACCATCAATTTCATATTCATAATTGTTGAACTATTATATTATACTCATTGATTAGCTAGCCGATTATTGCAGGGTATCTGTGCATACTAAATACCCCGAAAGTTTTGCATTCTGCAGTCCATTCGATTCGTGCTACTCATTTGGTTATCTGCATAGCCTTGTCGCTTGACTCGCGCCCTAACGCCTTTCTACTATCTGCCTTTCCCTCTCTCCCTCGCTCTTTCTCTCTCTCTCTCTCTATCTCCCTCTCTCTCCTGCGCCTTTGAATGCTGTTTAAATTTTATTGAGGTCGAACTGAGAATGTGCCCCAGTGACAGAGTCGTGGCGGGGCAGAGCAGAAGGACACTGAGAGAGTGTGTGAGAGAGAAAGAGAGGGAGATAGCAAGAGTGAGGGGCCTGCCTGGCCTGCAACGACAAATGTACGAAAAATTAAAAGCATTTTATGCGCAAATGGCGCGCAACCATTTAAAATGAATACGAAATATGGTAACACGCGATTTGGTTCAGCCAACAGACGTGCTTCTAAGCCACCCCCTGCACACCCTCCACACCCAGCCACCCATCCTCACACACACACACACACACTCATGTACAGGCTGCACCCCCACTGTGCTGCACAGGCAGCGAGCGGCTACACCTCAGTGGCCCTCGATGCGTATAATTTATGTGGCATTTAATGAAAATGGAATTGAAATTTAGTGCGAATTTATTAAATGATTTCAAATGAATGTTTCATTCGCTACAAAACACTCCCAACGCCCCCTCGGCCACACCCTTCGCCACCCACTGACCAACCCTCGGAAATGTTGCCTCGAATCGGCAGAAAGACTTAAGTATTTAACGTTGCCTTCGAGCGTTGCAAATACCAGCCTATGCCTATTGAGAGCTACTTAAGTGAATGCTTATAGGGTACAAGCTGTCTTTACAGGGTATATCAATTCTTTTTTAAGTAATTATCATATTAATTTACTTTCGTTTAGCTTTAGTCTCTTTGCTCTAACAAAAAACTCAGATATTTTGATGTATTAAAACTTTTTTTTTAATTTACAGGGTATACTAGATATCAAGTTAGGCTAGAAATATATAAATATATATATGTATATATCTTAATATACATTCAAATTCAAGTATTTTAAGTATTTATATCGAAGTTTTAGTTGAGCTAACTTTGCATTTGAATGCTTAACGTATGTCAGACCCTATGTACCATTTGTTACAGGGTATATTAGGAATATGTTCTGTAACGCCTTGAGCTACTATGGTTATTCTTCATCCTATTTAAGTTTATATCTTCCGTCTTGTCAGTCTTTATCTATAATATAAAATTTTACAGGGTATTTTTATTATGTATATATAGACTTTTTAAATAAAAGAAAATTTGAAAGGAAGACAGATATAAGAAAAACTTATTCTTAACTATAGACTTAATCAATATTTTAGTCACTGACTTTGTCTAATCAGCACTCAGTATGTTTGACTCTCGTCATTTTACAGGGTATCTACATTTGACGTTGATGCTGAACGGCAACTGACGAAAAGGGAATTGAGTTACTATTCAAGTCCGAGTACTCATTCAGATAATTGCCAATAGTCATTATCCAGATGATCCATCACCGCAGAAAGAGATGGCAATACAGTTGCTGGGCACTGAGAAAGAGAGAGAGAGAGAGAGAGAGAGAGATAGAGTGACAGAGTGGCAGGTAGAAGGAAATTATAAACACCTGCAGCTGAACATAATGCAGACATAAATGGACAAATCCGGACGCTGCTTATCGGCTCGACCACAGCCAGAGGACGTTTTCTGTCGGGAAGGGGTAGCTGGGGCGGCAGGTGGGCATGGCTGGGCGTGGCACACTGGCTAGCCAAAACGGTAGCTACATCAGCGTGTGGTACAATTACGCGCAGCTAATTAAACGTAATTCATCAATTTCGAGAACAACAAACCCGACACGAGCTGAGTAGCCGAGGCGGGAGGCAGACAGAACGAGAAAGAGAGAGAGAGAGAGAGAGACTGCTGCTGATGGTTAGGTGGAATAAGGGGTGGCCCCAGGTGAGGCTAGCCAGGTGAGTGGTGTGAGCTAAAAGCGAAAATTGCACATTAATTAAATTTAAAGCGAATTGCGAGCGCGCATCATTAGAGCCGCACAATTATTGCGAATATTGTTGCCACTTTGCTGGCCACGCCCACATTTGAAGCACAAACCAACCACCCACGCACACACACACACACGCACACACACACAGAGAGAGTGTGATTGACCACAAAAAGTTAACTTGTTGGTCAATAACAGATCGACTCTTTCGCTGCTGCTGCGGCTCTCGTATCCAATTAAATTGTATAAATTTACAAAATTACGAAAGACCTCGGAAAATAAATGCAATCAGCATATGGATGGATGGTCGGTTGTGTGTGTGGGTGTGTGTAAGTGTGTGTGGGTGTGTGTGCGTTGCTTGTGTCATGCATTAATCACAATATTATTACAGGGCATTTCATATGTTATTAATTTTTAAAAAATATTAATTGTTTACATTAATATCAAACATGTTGAATGCAAAAAAAGTGAGAGAATATTTTGCAGCAGTCACTCGCCGCTTGAATACCCTGTAAAGAGAAAAGTGAGTGGAGAGATGGCAATTGAATGATAGTAATATAATGCTGAAAAATATATATATACTATATACTAAATAAATAAAAAAAAAGTTTTTAATTTTCATTCAATATTTTATTTGATTTATTATTTTTATTATTATTATTTAATATTACATTTTTATATATTATTTTTTCACTTAGACTTGAAGAACTCTAGTGATTCTTGAGTCTTCACATGATATCAAATTTTTTTGGGAAAAAAATTCTAATTAAAATTATATTATATATATATTATATTCTTATATATAAATTAAAGTAATATTTTAAATATATTTATACATATATTTTTTTAATTTAAATAAAATTTTAATTTGAAATTTTATTATTTTGTTTAAGATTTATATTATAATTACTTGAATTTGTATTTATTTAATATGAAGTTTAGTAATTTATATAATATTATATTATATAAAAAATTATTTCTCTATATTAAGTTATTTGATACATTTCATATTAAATATAAAATAAAATAAAAATATTTTTTAAAAATTTATTTGATAAATTTCATATTAAATATAAAATAAAAAAAAAATTTATTTCAATTTTTTTGATAAATTTCATATTAAATAAATATAAATGTAAGTAATTATGATATAAATTTTAAACAAAACAATTTCGAATTAAAATTTTATTCAAAATAAAAAATATAGAAAATTTAAGCAGAATTTTATCCATCGATAAAACTCGAGTGCTGTTTCCACGTGTCGCATTCACGCCCACTTCAACTGCACTTTATAATTGTCTTATGTGCAAGTTTTAGCTTCCCACTTCTCACTTCTCACTTCTCGCTTTATGCTTTCTTGTTTCATTCTCGCTCTTACGCTACCTCTCTCTGGCACTCTCAGTCGCATTTGTTGGGCTCTTCTTCTCTCTCTCTCTCTTCTACCTCTTATTTCTTTTTTTATTTTAATTTTAAGTGCCGGTCGAAACGTGGCCACAAAATGCGATTGGGAATGGGAATGGGAATGGGAATGGGAATGGGAACGGGAATGTGAATGAGAGTTATTAAAATTGTGCACAAATTGTTTTCATTTTGCAATTCCGTTTGCCATTCGCCGTTTGCCATTCGCCGTGGCTGCTGCTGCAGCTGCCGCTCGTTCATTGTTGTTATTTAAATTTTGCATTTGCCGTTGCCCGTTTTCTTCTCTTCTTTCCTTCTTTTTTTTTATAAATATATATATATAAATTCTTATAATTCTTTTTTTATTGTTGTTGTGGTCACTGATACTTTTTGTGGGGTCAAAAGGCGCGCCAGGAGCTAGTCCCACGCTTCAAATGCGTTTAACTGACAACAGTCCTGAAGTGGTTTATTCAATTTTGATATTCCTCTTTGTGCTTCATTCGCAAACATTTCACAGTCTGCGCTTTATAGTGGGAGCTGTGTTCTATTAACATTTTATTGCTTTCTCTTTGTATTCGTGAAGCTTTTCGCTGGTAACGTGTGAGCCTAAGTTATTCGTTGTTATTATCGATATATACTATCGATTACCTAAAAATCGATATCGCTTTTTGTATTTTTCATTCTTAATTAGATCATTTTGACAATACAAATTATATTGCCATAAGCTAGGTACTCAAGCTAGGAATTCTACTTCCCTCCTTCTCAAGTTTACAAATTCCTCTTTGTGTACTCTTTCTTAAACGTTGATAGCTACTGCAAATCCTTGTTTATTCAAGATCTATAGCCGTGCTTTAAATCGTGATTTATATTAATACTCATATCCATATATTTTGTATAGTGATCTATTCACTGTTTTTGCTTTGCTTAATTGTTCGCACTGGCTTTGGGAACAATTTGAATTTGTGCTCGCATTTCATGTCAGTCAAACGTTTGGCTGACGTAATGTTCTTCGGGATTGGGGTTTGGCCTCCGGCTGCCATCTAATGCCCAACACACACACACACATGCATGGTGGTGTGTGTGTCCGAGCATTCATTATTGCAAGGACTGTGCCGCCGCATCGCCTGACTGCCTGCCCGCCTGACTGCCCGCCTTGATGCTTCTTCCTTTTTTTGTCCTTCTGCATTGTGGCACTTATTAAAAATTTTCTGGTTCCCTATTTTCTTTTTTGTTGTTGTTGCTGCTGCTGTTGGTGGTGGTGCTGCTGCTGTGGCTGCCGCATCCTTGGGATCACAACCGGACATACCACTCGCCCCCACTCCAGCACGGCCAGCTGGGCAGGAGTCAAGCAGCAGCTTTTGTTTATTTATCTTTTCGCTCGGTTTCGAATAGCAAATCCTTTTGGCTTAACACATATTATGCGGCGACATTGCCTCATGCTCTGCTCAGCCCCGCTCGATATGCAGCCTTTGTGCAATGTGTGACTGTTGCAGTTGCAGTTGACTCCACTTTTTGTCAAATGTATTGTTTAAGCTACAATCAGGAGCCATCTCAGCAGCATCCTCCCAGCATCCGCTACCGAACTGCCCAACAGCCCAACAGCCCAGCAGCCCAATAGCCCAATAGCCCATCAGGCCATCTAGGCAACGCCCATGCTCATTCCGAATGACGATTTCCACTGCCATCGTTCGCCATGCTCTGTTGCTGGCTGTTTTTTTTCTTGTCTATATATATATATATATATGTTTCGTATACCCTGTACAAGAGAGAGAGTGATTAGCAGGTCAGTCAGCTGCATGAGAGTTGCAATTGCAGATAAGTATTATATGATTGCCGATCCATAGTCATAGCTTTGCTCTACTCTCATCAATGCTTGTAATAACAGAAGAGTTAGCCTTGTAGACTAATGATAAAGTATAAAGCGATCAAGCCATGTATGTGTCTTTAATAGGTAGATTGCTTGCAGTGAGTTGAATCGATAATTATCGATTATGGAAAAGGTTTTCAAACTTAACTCTAAGTCATTATGCGCTTGCGGATGTGTCTTGTATAGGCAGACTCTGGCTTGCCACATTCGTAGATCTATTGCAGCTTGTTTACAGGGTATTCTTTAGTCAAGCACTCTTCTCGGCTCCTCTGTTGTTTTGCTCTTCTTTTGCACTTCTTTTTTATCTCCATTGCAATCGTATTTTTTTCTTGCAGTTTCTTTTGCGCTTATTGTCACAAATGCAGGCTGCAGATACAGATACAGAGACAGCTACAGATACAGTTACAAAGATACACACATAGCTTGTGTGTCTGTGGGTTTTTTTTTTGCTGTTTTTCTGTTTTTTTTTTGGTGTGTGTTATGCCTCAGATACATTTTATTGTTTTTGCCGGCGCTTTTTCATCAATCTTGGTCGCTTCTCATGCTGCCAGCTTTTATGGCCTAAGCCCCGTTCAGCGGGTGTTCGAGATAGTACGGAGCTAACGGGGCAATGCGATGGGACGCGCGGTGCGCCGGAGGGTTCTTTCTATTGTCATTGTCGCCGCTTAGAACAATTTTGCAGTTGTTATGTCTACATAAATGTCAGCATCAGGCATTGTCTGCCCTGTCAGCCATTGTTGCTCGTTCCCCAAATCCCGTATGCCCCAATCTGTATTCCATATTCCGTATACCGTATACCGTATACCGTATACCATATACCGTAATCCGTATTCCGTATACTGTATTCTATATTCCGTATTCCGTATTCCCATTCTTTTTACAGCTCTCTCAACATCATCATTAGTCACGACTTCTTTTTATGTTTGTTTGTTTTTGTTTTTGCTTTTTGATTTACCAGCTGTCAGCCAACAAGTTGACATTTGTCAACACTGGTCACATTGTTAGCGCCAGTGTGACCAGTCACTCGACAGTTGGATGCTTCGAATTACTTTTGCAATTTTATGTCGCTTAGACTTTCATCGCTTTCAATTGAGACTTGAATCGATTGCTTGACCAAGCACTTTGGTGTTTTACAACACTGCATCATCAATCAGCTGTATGAGTAGCCTCAAGAGGGTACTTGATTGCTTAGCTTAGCTATAATTTTTAAGACTTGTGACAGCATAAGCAAGTTAATTATATGTGATACTAAGTTAAGGCTTTAAAGTTTTATTAAAGTTAGTTAGCATATCATTTCCATTTTGAAATTTCACAACACTAATACTTTACTTATTATCATAGTTTTTTTGCCCTATTCAAACCAATCAAATTTGGTCACACTGTCAGTAAAATAAATTCAATCATATAAAATCTCAAAGCTGAACTTTCTCTTCAATAGTTTTTTCATTGATTGAAACATGCAAAATCTTGTTGATGTTAGCCAACACTAGAAGCAAGGCCTTTGGTCACACTATGCTGTAGCCGTGTGACCAACTCTGTACAAGCAATTCAATTGCCTTGGCCAAAAGGAGTTTTGGCCAGCGCCTTTCAAGCCCTTCAACTCGACTTGCAGCTCGGTCACAGTTTGCGGCACTTGCCACAAGTTTCGTGCTGCCGTTGCCTGTCTGTGGGGGCTCTTATCGCGTCGCCGGACTACGCTTCACGCTCGACAGGCAAAACCGGATGTGACATCCTTTTAAAGTCGGAAGTACTTATGCTTAAGCGTGCGTCGGCGTCGTCGTCGACCCAAGTCCTGCAAAAATCGGGCTGCCGCTCACCATTTGCGCCCTGCCCCAGCGTGTGGCGCCCCGCTTGATACCGAACATCTACTACTGCCCCCCCTTCGACTGCTGCTGCTGCGCTCCTCACTGGCCGTCTTGTGTCAGTTTGCGCTACTTAAAAATTGTTGGCAACATTAAAAACGTTGCCAGCTCCTTGAGGAAGTCGCGACGCGTTTGCCGCGTGATGGCTCATCAAAATACATAACCCTGCCCAATGAGATGCCCGGCCAAGTCCTATGACCTCCTCTACCCCTCTACTTCTGTTACCCCTGTTGCCCCATTTGCCATTTACTATTGCCCATTTCCATGACGTCAACACATTCCATTCGGTAGTGATTCGTGGCGAAAAGGTTTGCCCAAGTCCTTGCATAGACCTGACATCCGATTTAATTTTTCAGCTTAGGTTCAACTAATCCGCTTCGGGCTTTCTGTTTGTTTTGCTTTCTTTTGCCAAGGGACGACTTAGTCATGCATCTTGTTTTTTTCTTAAGTTGGCATTAGTCGTGTATTATGACTACATAATGTATGAGCTTTTCAAATTGGTTTCAATTCACTTGATTTCAAATTCTTAACTTATAAGCCATACTGAATAGATTCTTGTATGGATCTCCCTTAAGACTCTATCTATTCTATATATTTAACATTTCTATATTTGAATGATATTTAGTTCAGTTATCTCAAATATTTATCTATAAAGTATTTACTCTTTAGTTTTAATAAATTTTATGGCTTTGCATATATTTCTAAACAAAACGTTTTGATTTGTTTAGTCAAGGGAATGAGCTATCCGCTGCTGCAGCGTTAGTTTCTAAATATAATATACCCTAGAAATTTGCTGGCAATGGCTATGTACAACACAAGAGACACTTATCATGATGCAAGGGAAATGTTTAAAATGAATAAGTCACTTCAGGCAACAATGCGAGGTATCTAATAAAGCAATACTTGAACAATTGTTACAGAGTAACCCATAGTCGTTCATTTGTAAGTTTGCCCTTGCAACGAAGAGTACCTTAACTCTCATACACATATCCTAAGATAATCACATACACCGTTGCAAATGCCTTAATAGTTGACTACAGGGTATGTTTCAGTCGTGCAGGCAATGCGTTGTTGCTTTAGGCATTCGTTCCACTTAATGAGCACTGGCTGAGGTAGTCGCTTGGCAAGTATTTATTGAAAATAGACACGCGAGTGCTGCATATTTTATAAGTGCTCCACTGTCAGCTCCTCCCAGTGGGGTGTCCAACCTCCTTCCACACCAAGCTGCAGCTGTGTCTGTGTGTGTGTGTGTGTGTGAGTGTTTGTATGTAAATCAACAGCTTTTGAGAGCTCTCGTTACAAATTGTAATAAACTTGCACATCCGTTGCCATTAAGCGACTTCTAATAAACTTTATGGCATCTTTTTTTTTTTGGCTTCTGCTCCCACTGTGCTTCAAATTGAGGGGCGGCGCCACCAAGGTGTTAATGATTCAATAACATTTGCCTTTAATAGCCAACAGCAGGCGAGACAAGCGACATTAATGCGATTTGCGATGGAACGAGGCAGACCGCGCTGACCTGACCACAACAATGTTACTTTCCATTTCAGGGGTCGCAGCGGAGACACTGAGCGATGGACAGATAGCAAAGAGGGCAGGCATTCGGTTAAAAACAGGAAACGTGGCCAAGGACTCAAGCCAACAACTAGTCAATTGTTGCGTGACTTTCAATTTGAAATAGCGAAATGCGAAACTAAGTGAAACCGAAGCTGAAATACTCTACAAGCTAGGGTGTAGAACAGGCTTTGATGGGCAGCATTTTGATTAGCCCATGAGGTATGCAGCCCAGACTGCATAAGCAGATAGCATAAGCGATTCTCCCTAATTAGTTGTGGAAAGAACCTTGGATTTCCTTCCAATTCCCAAACCCAAACAACCCATTTCAAAACTCCGCATTAAGGACTTCTTATGTCGGAAACTATCATGATTAACAGATCCTTCGCAATTAGATTTTGAAAGACTCTAGTTTTCTTTTGGGTATCTTCTAAACTTAGCTTCTCCAAAGCTCTTTTCTCATTTTCAACATCAAATTCAAAACTCCGCATAGAGGACTTCTTATGTCGGAAACTATCATGATTAGCAGATCCTTCGCAAGTAGATTTTGAAAGATTCTAGTTTTGTTTTGACTATCTTCTAAACTCATCTTCTCTAAAGCTCTTTTCTCATTCCCAACATCAAATACTAAACTCTGCATAAGGAGCGTCTTACGTCGGAAACAACTCTATTGGTCTTTGAAAGACTCTTGTGTTGTTTTCAGACTCTTTCAAATTTCTCAGTTCCTTACACAACATTATCGTTCCACTCTCTTCTCTCTAGAGCTGTTTTCCCACTTTAAATTTTTCTTAAGTTTGTCAACAGCCAATCGAAGCCTAAAAGTAGAGCAGCATCAATGCAAAACTCGCCGAAAAGAGAGCACAAAATTCCTGCCCGCAACGCCCCAAATGTATGCAACGATATTTAAAAAAAAAATCATTTTAGAGTATTTTTTTTTTCTTGCGTTTATTTTTGTGAAAAGCTAATCAATTTAGCTGTCTGGTGACATGCCAAAGGCCCGAACCAATGTCAATGCTGAGTGGAACCGAATGGGATGTTGGGGCTGGTTGGATGAGTTTTGTGAACGGGAACTCGGGCTCTGGTCATGTCCTCTGTGCGGCCTGGGTGGCACGTCCTGCGCAGCTGGGCACTGAAAGCAGTCATTAACTTTTAAATGAAGCAACGGAAACGAGATAAGCACGTGAAGCGTACACGACCCCACCCCCGCTGCCGCAGCTTTTACGCGGCCGCCGCCCCTGGGCTGGTGACGATTGACGCTTGGCCCATTCATTCATTGCCCGACGCTTGCGGCCATTTGTGATGTTATCGCTGCCACGCCCACAAGCAACTCGCGCCCCCCAAATGAGCCATAATTATTCAATAAGAAATAATAAAGTAGCGGGCGAACAGTGGGGGCAAATAGGTGGAGGCTTGCCCGGGCTCTGTTGGGGAACGTCGTGTTGTTCAACATATATTTTCATTGATGGACATGCGATGCGACGCGACGTCAATTCAAGTTGGACCTGGTGTTCAGGTTGGGCACTGGAGCTGTTTAGCTCTAGGTACGTATAGGTGCACGGTGCAGCTTGTTCAGCCCCAGTCACTGCCCCCCTTTTGGATTCCCTCCTGGGGCAAATGATTGTTGCGTGACTTGCAGCTTTTTCGCTTTGTGTTTGTGTTTGCACTGAAAATTCCTTAATTTGCCAGGCTGACCGAACGCCCGACCGCCCGCCAGACAATCGAAACCCCCCTCTGAGACCTACTACGCCGCCTCAGCCCTGTTGTTGTTGTTGTGGCATTGTTGACGCTGTTAAGTAGTTACATTTTGTAGCGATTTGTCGAACAACACCAAAAAGCTGGCAAACAAAACGACTGAACGCATGGCCGAAGAGTGGGGGCTTTGTGTGTGTGTGTGTGTGTGTATTGGTGTCTGTGGAGGGGAGTTCGAGTACAGAGGCGCAAAGCAAACAATGTTGCAATGTTGTAGAAAGACACACTCGAGCTGAGTGGTACATGAAATTGTTTCAAGTCTCTTTTTAATTATAATAATTTAAAATGTAATTACAATGAACTCGACGAGATTTGTCATATATGGTGTGAGAATTTTTTATGCAGTCGTTTTTTAATGATGGCAATACCAATGATAATGATAATGAAGAGGATAAAGATAATGATATAATGACAATTACAATTACAATCACAATGACAATGGCAATGACAACGACAATGATAATGAAGAGGATAGTGATAATGATAAGGGAAAGGATAATTATGATGGCAATAACAATAATAATGACAACGACAATAACAATAATAATGACAATGATAATGATAATGACAATGATAATGACAATGATAATGATAATGGAGAGGATAATGACAATGATAATGATAATGTAGAGGATAATGATAATGATAATGAAAAGGATAATGATACTGGCAATAACAATAATAATGATAATGACAACGACAATGATAATGCCAATGAAAATCATCATTTAATGATGCGGATAATGATAATGATAATGAAAAGTATATTGATGATGACAATAACAATAATAATGACAATGACAATAACAATAATAATGACAATGATAATGAGAATGAGAATGACAATGACAATGATAATGATAATGAAGAGGATAATGATTATGAAGAGGATAATGATAATAATAATGAAAAGGTTAATTATGATGACAATAACAATAATATTGACAATGACAATGGCAATGACAATAACTATGACAATTACAATATTAATGATAATGAGAGTGAAAATGAGAATAAGAACACTACTTAGATAAGCCATGTAATATCAACTATAAACAGCTTTAAGGTCTGACTAAAAATTGCTGTCTATAAAAGGAAATGAGCAGCCAGAGTTGGTTTTTCTAATGGCTTCTCTATGGCTGTCATTAATTTCACAATTCAGTTCACAATTGTTGCTGCAATGCATTGTGAATTTGTGTCACAAGGAGGCAAGGCAACAACAGCTCGTTACAAAAGTTTTGGTAAGCGCAGGAAAAAACAATAAATGAAGCTTTTGTTGTCTTTCTTTGGGGACTTAAGGGGGTATTTGAATTTGAAATTTAGGATATACAACATCCCATATATATATGTAGTTGAATATATACATACATACATCTATATGTATTTGGGTGAAGTGGGGGCTCAAGTCTGATATGAAATTTAGGGCTAGGCAAACACAACGCTTCAACCAAAGGGATATAAACAGAGGACTATAAATAAAAGACAACGCGTGTTAACTCTACAAAATTAATGAGTCATCGTTAAAGTTAACAACTTGCACAAAATTTGTTTATCTAAAGTGCTAACTAACTAACCCCAGCCCCAATAGTGAACCCCCTTCGCCCCCAGGGCCTATGTAGAGTCTATAAATTGATATACCGATATACAGGCTGGGTTTGTCGCACACGTAATCACTTTTTAAGTGTTTGACAATTTATGATACATGAAAATGTTTTGCCAGCCCGCAGAGCAGACACCTGATCCCAGCCTCCTGCCGCCGCCAGTCCCACTTCACCTAGCTGCCGTCTCAGTCTGCTCGAGTAAGCTGTGCGTGGGCTGACATTAAGACTCAAAGATTATTTTGATACACTACGCTTGAAGTACTTGCCTTCACTCATCTTTTTTAGCCAGACTAAGCAAACTAGATGCCAACTGTCGGAAAACTGAAGCATAAGCTAAGATTGCTGCTTTTTGAACTATATATAAAAGGTCTTAGATATATATTATAATATATATTATAATTTTTAAGTGTATTTCAACTTCGGCAAATGCCAAGAGACAATTTACTTTCTTGCTGCCTCGTTGCTTTAGGGTTGTCTCAAAGGGTTGCCACACCCGCCGCCTGCCCCCATCTCCTGCCGCCTCCGCTGAGCTCTTGTCTTCTTGTCAGCGCAATAAACACCTCAAAGTTGATGACATTTCATTAAAATCAACGCAGCCTGCTGGGTGGCCGCCCAGGCAGCGTAGGGGCGTGGCAAATGAATTTTACTTATGAAGCATGAAAGTGAGTGCCGAAAGTGGGTTGCTGCTGCTTGGGCGGCTGGATTTTTGGATACCCAGTTACTGAGCATGATGCGATGCCTTCTTTTGCACTGACGCAACATTTTCGTGTTCATTTGATAAAAGGCAGCGCAGTCAACAGCGACGTCGACGGCGACTGCGACGCAATGAATTTCATTTTAAGCAAGCAGCCAAAGCGCTTTGCCACATATGAAAAGGGGTTAAGGGGCGGAGTCTATTGGTCTATTTGATTTGTGTAAGTGATGTGCTGAAAGATGCACTGAATAAGTAGTATGAAAAGGAACGGGTTACAGCTAAATGGATTGTTAAAGGCGAGCGGGATGCGGGGGCGACAAGCAGATTTGTTTTAGTGCCTAGTGCAAAGTGTCTTTGATTGGAAAAGCCGCAACTATTAAACGCTCTAACCTGGCAAGATGTGACGGCAACAGGGTATATTAGCTGAGAGAAAACGTTTGTGACAGTAGAGAGTAAAACTTACATGCACACTTGGAGAATAGAGAGAAAGTGCCAGCATATATAGTCTATCCCTTTTCTTTAAGTAGCTCTAAAATTTTAGTCTTAACTCTCTATGGATACTACTGAAAATGGGTTCAGGCATTGCTTAGCTAATTTCAAAGCAATGCTGAATCACATAAATGTAGAATTCATTCATCAAAAATATATGTATTGATATATATATACTTCAGTTAATTTACAGGGTATTCCCTAGCTCATACCATCACTTTCAGCTTAAGTGTAGCGTTTTTAATTATATTTTGATAGTGACAGCAATCGAAACTTAGCTTTGAACTTTGGCTCGTCTCGCACTTTGACGATGTGCGAAACTTAATTGAAACATGTTACGCTAAAAGGTAATGTGGTTACACAGGTTCGATCGAAGAGCCCAGTAGGGAGGCAGCTCAACAGCATCAAAGCATTGTGCCTTTACCAAGAGCTTTCACTCTTGAAGAATAGATCTTGTAATATAAAGGAATATATGGATTGCATGTTGGCATTTATCTTTGTGCTTTATGCATAGCTACATCTTGACTCTCGGTTCTTCTTCTATAGAGTAAAAAGATTCATGTTTACAGAGCTGTAGCCAAAAATTAATATAGAAATTGACGAAAGCTAGAAAGAGTAAGTTATATGTATATACAGTTCTATAGTGCTACGATTATATATATAAGCAAAACTCATATTAGTATTATAAGATATATAAAATTTCTTATATTTCAAATCCAAACAGAAGAAAGACTTTAGTGGAATATACTAGCATATGTATAGCATATATAATCTACGATCTTAAATGTGACATTCAGCATTCGATTCAACTTCTATACTTCTTCAGAAACATTCATAAAAACAGACGAAACATAGCTATACCAATTAAGCTCATAGTTCTGATTTAGTAAATAGAATACTTTATAAGATCACGACCACGCCCCCCTTTTGCTTGCCACCCATTTTAAAGTGACTTTAACTAATAATTATAACAGCTACTTTACCTAGTCAATGCACACAGCCTTAGAGATCGCTAGCAACATTTGATGACGCTGGCAACATTTGCTGCCAGCCAGCAACATTTGCTGCTCGGCAGTCGGGCAGTCGTATGCACTTCGCTTCGCTGTTCGTGTCGGCTTTAGTAGTTCAGGCGACTCGTGGAGTTCGTGCGTTTCGTTTGGCCACGGCTCGTTGGGCCGGCCGAAGGCCATGCGAGTTGTGTTAGGTCCTGGTCCTGTTCTTAGCATGTTCGCTGTTCGCTGGCCCAATGCGAGCCTCGTTCAGTGCTCGGGCAACTTCCTAGCGCGTCGGTCGGTCGGTGAGAACAAGCGCCAGCAAATTTTTTTTCCTTCAGCCAGCTTCACTTGAGAAACGCCAAAAAACGAGTGAATTGCCGTTAGACGTTTGTCGTTTGCCGTTCGACGTTTACCGTTTGACGTTAACAGTTTGTCGTTAGCCGTTAATTGCTTCCCCGTTGACCGTTACGAAAAGGTTTTTGAAAAACGTTGCAAAGTGTTTTAAAAAGTCATTTTGAAATTCCCAAAAAATAACAGAGAAATAAGTGGAGAAAGAGAAGTGTGCTAAAACGAATTATTAACAAGTGTTGCAAAGTCTCCCAGTTCAAAAGCTAATTTTTTTGAGTGTTTTTTCAAGTTGCATTCATTTTTTTTTTGACATAAGATGCTTTAACGTTGCAAGTGAACAGCAAAAAAAGTGTTGGAAAAAGTGTTTCTTTTTTTTAGTGGCTTCTAGGCAAAAGGTAATTAAAAATAGATTCTATTTATAAGATAATAAAACTGAGTAAAAATTCTAATTTTGTGTAAGGAATCGAATTTTTAAATTGTTTCTGTGATGAAAACAGTGAATTATTTGATGATAGTTGTGGGGATTTCTGTGTGGAGTTTGATAAATGTTTTTTAAAATTTTGCTGTAAAGTTAGACAAAATTTTCTTAAAGCAGTTGTTAGAGTTGAGAAATGATTAGTTGGACTAGAATATGAAACTTTTTTTGATGTTTTTATTATTTTAGCTAAATTTATTATATTTTACTTTTCCTATGATTATGCCATAAAAATGTATTTGTATTTGTATTTTAGTGAAATTTCCTTGCTAAAAAAAAACTTAAAAATTTAAATGAAACTTAAAGATGGAAGAACTAAATTTTAAGTACATTTTGTGATCATTTAGGAAGAAAAAAAAATTTGTTTGGTTTTCTTGTTAGATTTAAGAAGCATTTGAAAATTGTTTCCATTTCCTAAAATTTCATACCTATTTGAAATGTTTGGAAATGGAAATGGAAATGTTGCTATATATATGTCTGTATATATATATAGAAAAAATTATTAATTTAAGTCTTCGATTACTTAAAAAAAAAAAACTCAATTATGTTGTGTTAATCATCGTCGAGTTTTAAATATTTAAGCTTTATGTAGAGCTTGTATTGCATTCAACTTCTTTTGGAGCATTACATTGAGAAATTAAAGCATAAGAAAAATATCCTTTTAGCTGGTTTTCTGCATTTCGACTACTCCTTCACATTGTTTCTTTTGACTTAGATATTTTGGTATCCAATTGCATTAACCAACACTGGTTATACATTTCACCTATGCAGTTCTTTGAAATAGATTTTTCTTTCTAGTTTTCCTCTTTCTCTTTGCCTATTGACGCCTTTTTATGGCATTCATTTAAACTCCAATTTCATTACCCAACACTGGGTTTCACATTTCTAGTATACCAATTACAACATATTATCAGAACTGTTAAATAACTTTCTAGACTCCTCTCGCTCTCTCTCTCTCTCTCTCTCTCTCCCTCTCTCTCTCTCTCTCTCCCATCTTTTTGTCGCCTTTTAACTAACATTTATATTCTTGCCAACTGCATTGCCCAACACTGGCTACACATGAAAGTTTCACTTTACATTCTTTCAAAGTGAAAAGTCAGAAACTTTTGGATCATCTTGTAGAGATCGTTTTGTCTGCAGCCATGCGAATTTCAAAGGCTGTGCGAAAAAAGTTTTCGCGCTTTTTTCTTTTTCTTTTTTTTTTTTTGCCTTGGCTGTTCTCGCTTACACAAAGAGTCAAACTATAACCAGCGCCCCCACCTCGGCCCCCACACCGTCCCGACCACGTCTGAACCCTTGTCAAGTTTTTAGTCGCTGTGATTTATGTTTTATTAATATTAAAAGTGATTTATTAGCCATGAAATTTTTCGCTGGCTTAAAAAACTTGGCCTGCGCATCCAGGCGGCTCCAGGCTCCAGGCTCCAGTCCAGGTGTCCTGCAGGTTGCGCACTGTTTTCACTCTCGCTCTTCTGCCTTGCGCCACGCCTCTTTAATTACAGACATGTTGCAGCGCTGCAGTTGAGGGGCGGGGGAAAACAGATGCGTTATCCTTGTGCTCATTATCCTGTTGCCAACTTAAGCTAAACTGAACAACGAGATTAAAATTGTAAATGACAGCCAGACTGACAGACAGGACGGGACGAAAGAGCTGTAGCTGTACCTGTAGCTGAGGCACGCAGGAAGAAGCAGGAGCTGGGAGTTGCAGTTGAAGTTGAAGTCAGCCAACAGCTGCTCCTTTACAGTTGCCTCTGCTGCTGTTCTTGTTGTTGTTGTTGTCGTTTTTGTCACTGTTGCAGGACATCGAGTTGGCAACGGTTGCGCCACTTGCTATCTCTCGTCCTTTTTTAATGAAAATTAATTAATTAAATCATTTTTTACGCAGTCGCCACTTGCAAAAATCTCACACAGTTACAGTTACACTGTGTGTGTGTGTGTGTGTGTGTGTGTGTAAGTGCATTATTATTAAATTACATAATAAATATTATGACTCGACATCCTTTGACTGCTTTTCTTTTTTTTTTTAAGAACTTCCTTCGCAGCATTTCCCTTTGTGCAATGCAAATTTCAAAACTTTTTTTCTCACTTCTTTTTTATTTTTGAAAAAGTTCTTAATACAATTTGCATTCTTTTGCTCAAATTTGTCAACTCAAATATTATAATTTGCTTATTGAATTAGGGCCAAAAAACAAGCTGAAATAACAAGCAAAACTTGTATGGAATAAAACAAATTTAAATAAATATTTTAATTTCATTTTTGAAATTAATTTATTCAATATTGAGTATTCAAGAAATTCGAAAATTTTCAATCAATTGAAGTAAAAGTATAAAAATTTCTAAAACGAACTAAAGTGAAAGTTTCATTTAAAAAAAAAATTAAATTTATTTTTAAAAATTTATAAATAATTTAACATACATATATACATTTTTTATTTATTTTAAATCATTAAAATTAAGTTTTTTTATCTGTTTTAAGATTTGAAAAACTTCATTCCATTTGCCATATACCGTTTCAGCTTCAGCTTTTCGAGCAATTGTTTCTCTGGAAGTCATTTAAAATAATAATCAGATAAGCTGCAGCTAAGCTAAGGCTTAGATATCTTTCCTCTTTCTAAGATATCTCTTAACTCAATATATGTATTTTATATTTAAAAATTTTTATTTTTTTTAAAGATATTTATTTATTTCTTACATATATTGAAGTAAAATATCAAAATATCAAATTTAATATGACAATTTATTATTAATTTTTATTATTATTAAAAAATATAAACGATATATGCGAACCGATATATGTGATCACAAAAATACATAAAACTCACTATGGTGACAATTTGTGCAAAGCGCTCTCTCCCTTTCTCTCTCATTCTCTTTATCTCTCACTATTGCTTCATCTCTCCATATCTCTCTCTCTCTCTCTCTCTCTCTCATTGTCTCTCTTTATCTCTTTTTTTTCCCTGTCTCTTCTTTCCCTTTTCTCTCTTTCCCTTTTCTCTCTTTCTCTATGAGTGTCTCTTTTTCACATCTTATTCTCTCTCTCTTTCTTCCTTTGTTACTATCTCTCTCTCTCTCTCTCTCTCTCTCTCTCTCTCTCTCTCTCATTCACTTCCTTTATTACTCTCTCCTCTCTCTTTCTTTCTTTCTCTCTCTCTCTTCTCTCTCGCCTCTATTTCTCTCTCCATTCATCTCTCTCTCTATCTTTATCTCTCTCCCTCTCTCTCTCTCTCTCTCTCTCTTTCTCTCTCTGTCCCTCTCTCTCTCTCTCTCTCTCTCTCTCTCTCTCTCTTTCTCTCTCTGTCCCTCTCTCTCTCTCTCTCTCTCTCTCTCTCTCTCTCTTTCACTTTCTTTCTTACTCTCTCTCTCTCTCCTCTCACATCTCTCTCTCTCTCTCTATCTCACTCTCTCTCTCTCTCTCTCTCTCTCTCCCTCTCTCTCTCTCTTTCTCTCTCTCTCTCTCTCTTTCTCTCTCTCTCTCTCTCTCCCTCTCACTCTCTCTCTCTCCCTCTCACTCTCTCTCTCCCTCTCACTCTCTCTCTCTCTCTCTCTCCATCTTTCTCAGCATTTATCAAATATTAGGAAAATCCAAATCGCATTACCATATGTGTAGCTATTTCATAGTTATGTTCTCCTCGCTTATTCGAATGATGCTGCATTGTCTTAAATAATGTGGCCAATGCATTGCGTAGCATTTGCTTTATTAGCCAAATTGGGCAGCACATGTTGTTGTTGTTGTTGTTGTTATTGTAGCTGTTTTCCATATGAGTGGCTGGGTTTTGGTCAAAAGGCCACCTCCTCCGGCCGCTGTTGCTGCTGCCTACTCCCTGCCTCCTGGGCAAATAGCCACCTCCTGCTGCTGATGCTGCTGCTGCTACGCCTCCCCCTCCTCCTCCATCTCCTCTTCTTTCTCTTTTCTCCTATTGCTGCCTTAAGCTGTATATCCGACAAGCATTAAAAACAAATTAGCATAAATTTTGTGTGGGCCGCTCGTTCGTTTAAGCCTTTTGTTAAACGCATAATGCAAGCCACGCAGCTTAAAGGCCAGCAACGCAGAAACAACAACAAGAACAACGAGGAACAAGAGGCAGCCCACGCCCACGCGCACGCTGCCCAGCTGCAATGCCAGCTGAACCGTTAAAGTTAGATGTGTGGACGCTGCAGCTGGTTATTTGAGGCAACAAAAGAATTTGAAACTCTAATTAAGATGAAAATTGTGACATAACATAAGCGAGGAAGAAGAAGAAGTTGAAGGAGAAGAAGATGAAGAGCTGCAATGAAATATTACCAGCTGCATGACCTCCAGGAACTGCGAGCGCAGCCGAGCGCAGTTGCATATAAATTTGAGCTAGACATGAGCTTGGCTAAGCGCAGAGCTGATTGAATTTAGCTAAAGATTGAGATTTGCTTGAGAATTTATTTGGATTAAATCTAGAAATTTTTATTTAAATTAATATTTGAAAACAAAAAATTTTAGAAATATATTTCTAGTATAATTAATAATTTTATTTGTATTTATAAATATTTATATATATTTTTTTTTATTTGTGTAAATATTTAAATATTTATATTTATTCATATTTTCATATAATTATATTTTTATATATTTATATTTTTATATATTTAAATATTTATATATTAATTTATTTATATATTTATATTTTTATATTTTTTTATATATGAATAAATTTGTATTTTAATATACTTATTTATTTAGTTATATATTTTTATATATTTATATTATGAAATATTTATATTTGTATTTATTTATATACATATTTATACTTTTATATATTTATATATTAATTTATTAATATATTCATATTTTTTATATTTTTTTTATATTCATAAATTTGTATATTAATAATAATTTATTTTTTTATAAATTTATATTTTTATATATATTTATAAAATTTATATATTTATTTATTCATATATTTCTGCATACATTTTTAATTGCAAGTGTTTTCAGCCTCGTTTAGTTTGATATTTTAGTTAATTTAAACCACTTTGATCAAATTGTTGTTTATTTTTATATTTCATATTTCATGCTTACGCAGCGTATGCGTAATATGAGCTCTGCGATGCCTGGCAGCTGCTTTGGCCTGATTTTAATGCCCGTGCACGAAGTGAAAAGTGTATATTGGTTAGCTAGATAAAATCAAATTGATTATATATATATATATATGAGCCTCGAGAAGGCATGACAGAGATTTGTCAACTTTGAAGTTAACTTACTCAAGAACTACTCTCCAGATAGAGCTAAAAATATTTTATATTTTATTTAACTCAATTCACCTTGAAACTTGAGCGAGCATTAGGCAGTCGAGTGGGCTCAGCTTCTCTTTCTGCTACGCCTGGCATATGCCAAGTGCATATAAATCACAACAACGACCTGGGCCAACAATAAAGGCAGGGGGCATAGGCAGCAGGTGAAGCAGGGGGGGTGACTGGAACCAAAGAGGGGGCGTGAGGTGGGCGGTTTTAGTTAGAGGCAACGCATTGCCAGCTAATAAATGACGTGTCACAGCGAAGCGGAAATAAACACAATTAAAAACGCATCAGCGACGAAAGGCCACACAGAGAATTCTGTGGCATTGTTGGGGATGATCCATGCGCCATGTGGCTGGGAATTCCCCCTCCCTAACCACGAAACCCCTTTCATACCATAATACCATTCCCCAACTACGTCTACTGAGGTCCTATTGTGCAGTGAAATTTGAGGCTTTTCAGAGCAGAGAATTTAGAATTATGGTAGTCTAAAGGAAAACTCTCAGTTTAAAGGAATTGTTGAGTGATCGACTAGAAGGTACCCTGTAATTGGTTAGGGCAGATAGATTAAAGAAAACTTGAAATGATGAAAAACAAATAACAAAAAAAGTAGTCAAAGAACCTAATGAATTCTAAGTTGCATGACTGGAATATACCCTGTAAAAGTTAATTTTTTAAAAATATGTATTTAGTCAAAATTTGTTGTTTATTAATATATCATATTCAGAAAAAACTAAAAATCCGTAAAAAAAAACGAAGCAAACTAATGTACATAACTTGAATATACCCTGTAAAAAGTTTTTTTTGGATGCAGCTTTTTGTAGCTTTCACTTTGGCTTTGTTTGTAAAATGCAATACGATATGCTGCTCCAGAGAAACCAACAGAATCTTAGCATATGAACTTATACATACCCTATAATAAGACTTGACTATGTATATAATGCGTCAGCTGATATATATTAAAGGTTAGTCAAACAATCCATATCAATAAACTTCAAATTGCAAAGTAATTTAAAGTGATCAACTTAAGGATACCCTAGACTACGATTTGAATAAGTACAATTAAGTTGTAAGATGTTAATTTCCAGTGCTCAACTTATATGGAGAGCAGCTTAAGAAAACTTAAAGAGGCTGACTGTTCAATACCCTGTAATTGCCTTGCCTTGATTACTTTGAATATCCAAATTACTCAACTATTCATTCAGCTCAAATTTAGTCAATTCTCAAGCTCCTTAAACAAGTGAGCTTTAAGCAAAGTCTACACCAAAGTTGAGCAACACTAAAGCGCGGCGCAGTTGGCAAGTAGTTGTATGAGTTCTCAAAGGCAATTGAAGCAGCGTTTGATACAGAGACGAAGTATTACATAAACAGTACATAAAAATAAAATGATTTAATACACTGTAGACTCGGACTGTTATATAAATGTGCTCACACTCACACACACAGTCAGAATGGGGCCGCACCGCACTGCATTGCCACTCAGTCTCAATGCATTTTATGGTTTAGTTTGGGTAGGAGTGGCTGCGCTGCGCTTTAGAGTCGAACTCTATGGACTATGGCATGGCAGTCCACCTGGCTGGGCTGGCTCGTCTTGCCATTCGCATTTACTGTTTAAATTGCATTTCAGCTCTGTGCACCACGCGACGCGACGTATGCGTAATGTGCAAGCGAGTAGGTGCTGGCAGTCCACAAAAGAGATGGCGAAACCAAGAAACAGAACTCAACTCAACTTGCGGATGGTCCAACAAATTGCTTGGCCAGTTCTACGGTTTTAATGTTCCTCAACCTTAACAAATTGCAAAATCGCGGTAAAGAGCTGCATACCTCACCCTCTTTCGCCCGCTCTCTCTCTCTCTCTCTCTCTCTCTCTGTTTTGCCTCTTTGCTTTTTTACTTCAGCTGCAAAACTCTTGACCACAAGAATTGTAAATGGCTTCAGCTCGGAAGCCCTTTCAAGCTATTGCAACTGTTGCTATTGCACGAGCGCCAGCTGAGCTCAACTCTGAACTTTAATTTGAATTCACAGCTGCATAAAATTGACAACTGTTGAAGCTGTTTTTCCCCATTTCATGCAAAATTATCAAATGTGCTGAAATATATCCCTTTACAAAGGCTACTTGATATATGACTTTCTGACTTTGGGAAATTGAATGGAAATTTTGAAGTTTTTTATGTTCAAGTCCATTTAACTCTGAAGTAAGTCAGTGGTGTAAAATTTTAAGATTTATCCAATTTTATTAGAAATATAATTTTTAAAATTTCAAAATTTTGTATGTTTCGTGAAATTATAGTGATTGACCAAATAAGAGCAGTAGGAATACAAATTGGCATAAAATAAAAATTATTTAAAATATTTCATTGTTTTTGATTTTATTTTAAAGCTACATTAATGCCATTACAGATGAGTTAAAACATCATTCAAATGGTTAAATGTTCTACGACTTCATGCAATGTATGGGCTGTTATGCTGATAATATTATCTCGCAAGTAGGCCTTGAGCTTTGCCAAGCTGTTGAGCAAATTTCCGTAAACTGGGCGTCAGCTTGACGTTGCATCAGTAAAAGTAATCGAGGAGTATCAAATCACTTGATATGGATATCAAAGCAATTGTTTGGGCACTTGTCGTAAATTGACTGAGTTCTCCAATTTCTGCTTTGCAGCTTTCAGCATGGCAGCGTATGCACAATTGAGCAGGAATTTGAACAAAGGGATTTACTTATTTACAAAGATTCGACTGATCTCAAAGCAATTCATAATCAAATGGCAAGTCTTAATAAATATTTGAACAGCTAAAAGTTATCGATAACTCAATCAGTTGATACAATAGAATTATCGAAAGCTGTATCAATCTTGTTTGGTGATACATTGTTTGTCTATATGTTCTCTGCATTCATATTCAACTTTCAAATACTGTACTTTTTATGTACTCTTTAATATTGTTAACTAACTTGAAGTTCTTATTAACTAGATTTTCTCTTATTTTGTCAATAATTTTCAAGCCTTGCGCAACTTTTGTCTGCCTTAAACTTAATCCCCATTTTTGGTTCACAAACAAAATTAGTTTTTAATAAAATCTCAATTCATTTAAAGCTCTCAAAATTGAAGTCAAACTTGTAGTTCAATGCAGTTGAGAGAAATATGTCAAAACTTTGGCGCTGGCAAATCTGGCGAATGATTGTTAAAATGTTGCCTGACTTGAGTTTGTCCTTGTCCTTGTTCTTGTTCTTGTTGTTGCGGCTGCCTCAGCTGGCAACACTTGCATGCGGCATGTGGCATGTCTCTTCGTATATGTGTGTGTGTGTGGCACATTAAGTTGTTGTCAGCTTGTTTTTTATTGTTTATACATATATTTGAGTGCCTAATCAAAATGCAAGAATCCAAACAGCTTTCGCTTTCGCTTTCGCCAGCCCAAGTCGTTCGCTGCGTGCGTGCTGCAGCCGAGATGCCGCAAAATTCACGTAAAAAAAAAAAAGAAGAAAGAAAGAAACTCTTATGCCCAATGCAAATGTTGTGTAAATGATCTGGCTCAACTTGGGCTTATTGCAACTAGACATGCACCAGCCGCAATTCGAGCAGCTCAAATGCTAAGCACACGACATGTGAGCTAATCAAAACTGACATGTCAGCGCGAAGTCTGTGTATATTTGCTTTACACAAACAAATGGTGCATGGACGATCCACTGACTGACTGGCAAATACTTCTTATTTGAGTATTTTTATGTGTGAATGGGTGTGGGTGTGTATGGAGAAGGGAGAAGCGAAGAAAGGGAAGAAGAAAATATAAATATAGAAGAGAAGATATGAGAGAAGAGACTATATAGATATAGAAGAGCAGAGAACAGAGTACAGTGAAGAAAGAAGAGAAGAAAAGAGAGAAGAGTTCAGATATGAAATATACAAATTCCTTAAAGAGAAGAGAAGAGAAGAGAAGAGAAGAGAGAGGAACTCACTTATCAAGAGAGAGAAAGAGAGAGAGAAAAAGAAAGAGAGAGAGAGAAGAGAGAAGAGAGAAGAGAAGAGAGAAGAGTTCAGGTATCAAATATTCAAATTCTTCAGAGAGAAGAGAAGAGAATAGAGAGGAACTCACTTATCAAGAGAGAGAAAAAGAGAGTGGGAGAGAAAGAGAGAGCGAGAGAGAGAGCGAGAGAGAGGGAGAGAGTGAGAGAGAGAGAGAGAGAGAGAGAGAGAGAAAGAAATGCGAGAGAGAGGGAGAGAGTGAGAAGAGAAGAGTTCAGATGTCAACTATCCAAATTCTTTAGAGAGAGGAGATGAGAGAGGGCTCACTTATCAAGAGAGAGAGAGGGAGAGAGATAGAAAGAGAGAGAGAGAGAGAGAGAGAGAGAGAGAGAGAGAGAGTAGAGAAGAGAGAAGAACTCACGTATGAAATATTCGCAATTTCCAGAGATAAGAGAAGAGAGAGAGAAGAGTTCACGAGTCAAATATTCATTTGAATTAACTTACGTTTATAGAAAAAGTTATGTTTGAATCGATTTATCTCTTGGTTTTTCATAATAGAACATATGACTTTTTCTTGCCATTACTATTTTCCTAAACATTTCCCATTGCTATATAAGTAGTTCCCAATCATAGTTATTTAATGCCCACATTTCATATATCCTAATGCCTACTCTTTCATGCATAAACTCCAACTCTAGTCATAACTCAAACACTTACAGGGTATCTGCATTGCGCACATATCAAAGCCTTAACATACACAAAGCCTTCAATGTGCCATAAAATTGTATATAAACAGAGCCAAGTACTAACAAATATATTAAATATACAAATAATAGCAGAAATATCTATAAACAGACAGGCAAATAAAATAATGAAATTTAAGGTAGGTGAAAAGCTTAGTATTAAAGATGGGAGTTCAAGGGAAAGTAGAAGAAATATAAAGAAAACTGTTAGAAAACTAAATAATAAATAATTGCAAATATTTCAATATTCTATATTTATTATAGACTAAATGTTACATTTATATTTTTACTTAGATTTTCGGAAGTTCAAGTAAATTTTTAAATAAATTTTGTATTACTCGGAATTATATTGAATTCTAATAAATTTATACAAAAATAAACTTTGAGCATCACAAATTTTGCTTTGTGAACTAGAAACTTTTCTAATGCCACTCTAAAGCCATTTAGAATGAACTAGTTCCAGAGAGAACTGAAAAATGCATTGGAAAATTTGCTAATTCAATTGCTACACAAATTGAATTGAGTCAAAGTTCAGTTGGAAGGATTTTGAGCTTCGATAATAAAGAACATGCAACAATTTGTTGGAAAATGTTGTCGGGCTGCTGTTGCTGTTGCTGTTGCAGCTGCAACTGGCCATGAAATTTAATTAAAATGCATATCTCGACGGCAAAGAGAAGCCAAATCAGCTGCATGATGAAAATGTGCCTCAAATATCAAAACAGAGGCTTTAAGGGGTAACTGAGTATGGGTTGAGTACGAAAGGGAGGCGGGGCAGAGGCAGGGGCAGAGACGGCGGTTGGCTGTGGGGGGAATGGAGCGTGCGGCGGCTCAACATTGAAATTCTTTTGCGCGTTCGGTTTCGTTTTATCATTAATTTAAAAATTTGTCAACCCTTTTCAACTGCCAAAAACGCCTAAAATATGCACACACGACAGTGGCTATATGTATGTGTGTGTGTCTGTGTGTGTGTATGTGTGTTTGTGTGTGTTTGTGTTGTGTTTTCATGGCATAAAAGTGTTGCTTTCATTTTGGGATTTTGCCAGGCGACAAATGCCACGCAATGATTGAAGCTGCGCTGACTACACTAGCTCTCCCCTCTCTCTCTCTCTTACTGTCACTCTCTCTCTCTCTCTCTCTCTCTCTCTCACTCTCTGTTCCCTTTCATTTGGCTAGATAAGAACACGCACACACACACACTCATGCATTTGTCAGGCAAACATGCAAAAGGATGTGCTTCAGCGACATTGACTCATTGCACAGCACGCGAGGCCTGAACCCCCCTACCCCCCCCCCCTCGTTGGGCCCCTTGCCAACGCCTCTGCCTGTCATGTTTTTGTCTTTTGCATGCTATGCAACAATTTGTTGCATTTCTTATATGAATGCAAATCTACAAAACACACAATTGTGAGCGTAGCTAGTCGGCTGAGAGAGAGAGAGAGAGAGACAGAGAGAGAGAGAGAAAGGGAGACTGACAGATACCCTGTAGTCAGCAAGGAGTTAGAGAGATCTAGCAGATATCATCAATCATGCTGACTATCAAAGTTCATGGTATTCGGATCAGCTATAAGCAATTGAAATCTGATATCGATTACAATCGATTTCATGTCAATTGAAGCAAGTCTTGGCTGCATTGGTTGGGTATATAAGACTTATATTGTCAACAAAAACAACTTTATAGCTTGCAAGTTTCTAGTAACCTAAAGTTCTTGCCAAACTGACTGGCAGACTGTCATTAGAAAGCCAACATACCCGATTCAGGTTATGTCCTTCCTTAAGTCCTTCTATAACTTATTCACAGGTCAGCCCATTAGTAAATAGCTTTCCAAACTCTATCAACATTATCCACTTGCCTCTTACTGTCTTTTACTAACTGCCTCTAGTTACTAGTATCAGATGTTTTTAGTCCACTCTCATTGAGTTCCTAGCTGATCCATATACACTCACACAACAAGCTACACCACTTTGGGTGCTAGGGTATTGGCAGCACTGAGACTACATGCTCATATCAGACACACACTCTGAGTGTGTTTGTGCTTGTGTTATGTGTGTGTGTGTTGCATATACTTGTAGCCTGTGCGTGTCCTTTGAGCAGCTCACTATGGCACTTGCCACTTGCCACTTGCCACTTGCCACTTGGCACCTGCTGCACATGCAACAACAATTGCATACAAATTGTTGGCCAAGTCCGTTCCAGCCACAACAACAATGGCTAGCAAAAGAAGATGACGAAGAAGAAGAAGAAGAAGAAGCATCAAATGTCAGACGAACTGTGGCCAAGTTAGGTATTCATTGGCCAAATGCAATTGTGTCATTTGTAATCCTCCAGCCCCCACGTCTACATCCAGTTCTAGCTCAGTCTTGCTCAGCTCCTTAACTCGTTCCAACTTATTGGCTTCGGGCTTTCGGACATTGGACTCTCAGTGGACGCTACAATTTTTATATATTTTGCGGGCTTAAAGCTATGAGTTAAAGTTCTTTTGAACTGGCTCAGAAGTGGTTCAGCTCAAATATCATAGGAGCGATAGTCTTAAATCTTGGTTTAGTTATCATATGAGCTATAAAGTGGATAATGGATAATGGACTTACTTTGTCAATTGTGAACTGGTTCACTAGTGGCTCAACACTGTGAACCAGTTGCCAGCGTTAGTATTTAGTTATCATATGAGCTATAAAGTGGATAATGGATAATGAACTTACTTAGTCAATTGTGAACTGGTTTACTAGTGGTTCAACACTGTGAACCAGTTGCCAGTTGATTTGGAACAAATGTAAATTTGGCGAGAATGGAGCTCGTGAATACCAAAATAGTATATCTCAATATCAGTTTGTCAGTTGTGAACTGGTTCACAAGTGAATCAACGCTGCAATTCAGTTTACAACAGGTTCAATACTGTGAACCAGTTGCCAGTTGATTTGAAACAAATGTAAATTTGGCGAGAATGGAGCTCGTGAATATCAAAATAATATATCTCAATATCAGTTTGTCAGTTGTGAACTGGTTCACAAGTGAATCAACGCTGCAGTTCAGTTGACCTAAGTGAACTGAAATAGAGTCGGCTTAAATGCCGAACAAAATCTTTAATTAAATTGAAATTTGTGGTTGAACTGCAATGGAAATCGAACAGGAGAAACGAGCAGTGTCGAATATTTGTAATTTTTCGACAAGAGCCAGAAATAAGCTCATCATGTGTGAAGCTTCTATCGATGCTGCGGGATGGTTAGACGTGACAGCAAATGAATGTGACATTTAAAGCGTTGACAACTTTCAGCTGCACATTTCCACATGGACAATCGAATGGCCAACCACAATGGGAGACCAGAGACACGCGGACAGGTGCGAGGCTGACATAACAGGTGTCTCTCTGTGTGTGTGTGTGCGTGTGTTTGATCAGACAGTTGACGGACAACTGTGCAGCATCCGCCTGATGCAGTGGCAGCAGCTTGTGCGATTGGGTCTGAGTCCATGCCCATGTCCATGGCCATGTCCTCGTCCAGACGACAGTTAATTTCCTATTTGATATTTGTTGTTAATCAAATAAATTTGCACGTTGTTCAAATCGTACACGGACAAGGTGACTGGAAAACATAACATAGTATATGGGGCGGATGACTAAAATTGATGTGACGCAAGCAAATACATATGGTAAAACGCATTTAATAGACACACGCATTATGTTAGTCAATCAAGCAAAGCGCGCCGGACAGATAAAGAGAGAGGGACAGAAGAACAAGAAAGAGAGAGAGGGAGAAAGGGAGAGTGTGTGTGTGGACGACTGTCAGGTAAGTTGTGCACTGACTATAACAGGATTCCAGCTTAATCTCTAAATTAATCTTATTTAGCCTATAAACTGCAATGTCAGCAATGTGGAGAGAGGCAGAACACGAAATGGTAAAGCGCAGGGCACTGGTCGTGAGATGGGGCGTGGGTCTCGGTGTGTGGGGCGAGTTACAAGTCGCGCTGGCTAACAGACAGTGGTAACTCCCAGGTAATCCTTTTGTCACAGTTCATGACTTTGCAGCTTTTTATGCTTGTGCGCCAGAGCCAGAAGTGGCCAGGTGAAAGGAACGACTAGCAGATGTCCTGTAAAAGCAAGAAAAAATGTTGTAAATAGATTTTCTTTCTATTAAGTGCTTTAAGCATAAACGATATTTATCGATTTTAGTTAGGGGTTTTCCCAGCCAGAAATCAACAATCAGGCAGTCACATTATTTGATATATATCTCTATACTATATGCTATATATGAAGCTTGAAAATCATAAGCTCATTGAAATAGTCGTATAACACAAGCTAAATATCGATATTTATCGATTTTAGATAACTCTTAACTTCAAGAAATAAAATGATTGTGATTAATGTTTGCTTTTCGGCTAAAGTAGACGAAGCTCTTAATAATTTAAAAGTTCAGTAGAATATAAACGAAAACTGTTAATCGATATTTATCGATTTTAGATAACTCTTAACCTTAAGAAATAAAATGATTGTGATTAATGTTTCCTTTAGGCTAAAATAGATGAAGCTCTAAATAATTCCAAATATCAGTAGAATATTAACGAAAACTGTTAATCGATATTTATCGATTTTGATGAACACCTTTATGCTGATATGCTTTTCCCCGCCCAAGACCGTAGTTTAACCTCAACTTAGCTCACATCCCACGTTCCGCTTAGGCATCTCTCTCACAGATAAGCTCCTGTCCCACTTCTAATGGGTATCAGACACATAAAACTTAAAAACCTGACAGAATTCGCTGCTCACGAATTCCGTTTCAGACGGACAGCGCCATATATAGATGAGATATAAAGCAGCTGGCGACAAAAAAAAAGACAGCAAAACAGAAGCGAAAATATTGTCCTCTGTCGCTGATAATATTTTTACATTTTTTTGCGAGGCTGGGCTAAAGCTTAGAACAACAACAAAGAGACCAGAAAACCGGAAACCGAAAAACCCAAAAGAGCAAACGTCACTAAAACTACGAAAACTGAAAACCAAAAAACCAAAAAAACCAAAAAAAAAACCCAAAAAAACCAAAACTGTTCGCCGCACAGTTACACGACAATTACATGACAGGCTCAAGCTGCAGCAGCACAAGCACTTGAATGCCAGCTAGAGAGAGAGAGAGAGAGAGAGAGAAGGAGAGCGAGAGAGAGAGGCAGCTCATAACGGCGCTGTTTGCATACCTGGCTAGCTGGTGATAACAATAATCCTTGACAAGCCATAAACATCTTAACGTCGCCGGGTCGCCGGGTCGCCAGGTCCAGCATCCTGCCCCCAGGACACAGCCAGGCACTCAGCCAAAACGACAGCGACAAATGGACCACAGTCAGAGAGAGTACGCTTCCAACACTAACTCTAGCAACACTACGAAAAAACAAACTCTTTGAATATTTAATACTCTATAATATGATAGCTTTAAATACTCTGTTTTTTAAATACAAGTGAGTTTAACGCACTTGAAAAGTGAGCAAAAGGAATTTGATTTTAGTTTGAAAGTTGCTTTAGTAGCACAGTCACTGAATAGGCAAATTATTCAAGGTGAAGAAACAACTTTAAAAGGTGTACTAAACAGTCGTTGAAGCCCCACAGCAAAACATATATTTTGATCAGCTTAATAGAGCTTTGCACAGAAGTGGAGTAGAAATTATTATATGTGAATAAGTTAATCAGATGAAGAAGCGATCTACAGCGATCTATGCTCAACAGATAGTCGCTCCTAAGAGCTAATAGGAATATTCTTTATGCGTTTAAACATATCATTTCCTCTCAAAATAACTTATTTCTATAGCCATGATCGCCCATTGGAGCATGTGACACAAGTGTTTCCCTTATGTCCCTATATTCAATCGTTTTGAAATTGGGTATGATCGTAGCTTTCATGTTCATGCTTGAACAATATGTATATATAGTTTGTCAAAGCAACTTTTCTCTTATTACTCCATCAATCAATCAATCAATCATCAACCAATCTAGCAAAGACAATCTTAAAGTGAAAGTTGTTGAAGTTGTTATACCATAAAGCAGATTTGATATATATCTTGTTTTCGACTTTTAATAGCAATTTCTATATATATCATTAGCATTTTAAGGCAAGAAAGGATCTAAGATGCCATCATACATATAGAAGAAAGACTGATTAAAAAATACTTTCTTCTATATATTATTGAGGAAACTGGAAGCTGGACACTGAGACCTAAAATGCAATCATATATAGAAGAAACACTGGTTACACAAGACTTTCATCTATATATTATTGAGAAAGCTGTAAAGCTGGACATTGAGTCTTTCTAAAACCCATAAGAAATAAATCCAAGAACTCTTTGTAATAAAAGTTTCTTTGAACTAAAGTTAACTCTTTACATGAATAAGAATTTTGGTGTAAGCCCACGACATTCAATCAACTCACATTTTCGCACAATAAAAATATTCATATATATATCTCATAAATACAACCCCCATTTCTGGCAGTGTACACTTTTGAAGTCGCATTGGGATAAGCGGGCAGCAGGCGAGGTAAAAAAAAAAAAACAAAAAAAAACTCAAAAAGGGGGGCGGAGGAGGGGGGGGAAAGGTTGAACTTCAACGACAAAAGCAACTGAAAAGTCGATTTGAATGTTTGTCGTGTCCGTGCGCTCCGCTCACTTCTGTCCTGCGCTTAATTTTTTTGTCAGTTTTCGCTTTCATTGCCAACGTAGATGGGTTTTCCGGCTCTGCTTTGCCGCGACGACTCATCCCCATCTCACCGAGCTGCCTGCCTGCCATGGGGATGGGGTCGTCATCGTCATGGGTATCTCTTTACACCCGCATAAGCAGCTAATTCGTTTATTATTTTTATTGTTCCGTTGACATTATTTACGTAAGCTACTTGTCAGCTTTTCACTTTACAGCTAACCGAGTCCACCTCGGGCCCCACAGTCCGCCAGCCCTGCCAAAGGACAGGGGGCGGGGGCGGGGGCGGCTGCTTTATAATATTCATTTCCATTTTATTTGCCCATTTACAAGTTACAAGCTCTGCCTTGTTCCCTCTCTCTCTCTCTTTCTCTTTCTCTCTCTCTCTCTCTCTGTTAGTTCAATTCAATCTCTTGCCTTTCCTTTCTTTCTTTATCCATCGCAGCTGAACTTGGTTCACATTGGGTCGCTGGCCTTTTGACTGGGTTTGAGTTTGGGTTGTTGACTGTCGGGTTATGCCTTCATTTGTCACTCGTTGACAGAGAGAGGGAAGGAGAATGAGAGAGAGAGGGAGAGAGAGAGAGAGTGTGTGTGTGGGCGTGAGAGAGAGAGTAGCAGCTTCACTATAAATGCTTTGACGCCTGCTTATTCCGAATTGGACATTAATAGACTGAGCTATCGATGTAGCCTATTAAATCGCCTCTCAAGTTCCCAGTTTGCACAGCTCAACGATGAGAGATGAGTTAATTAAGAAACAAAGGCAAAATAATTAATTGCCCACACTACGAAATGCAAAATGTCAACAGTAACTCAAATATTAAACATTCATAAATCGCTTTGATATTAAATTGCATTTTCACTTTTGATTGATTCGCTTTTCTCGTTTATTTACTCAACTTTGGAATGGAATGTAAAAGTGATTGAAGACGCTTTGATTGTCACTTTTCGTAGTTAAATTGAAGTATATTTTGCTATTTATCTTATATTATTATATATTAGCCATGGGAGCTTAGCCTCTTAACCTCTCAGTCCTTGCTCCAACTGTCTCAGTCCATTCCTTATCTTATTCCTTGGCATTCATTCATACTCACAGCCACATCATACGCCATTATCCAAGTCAAATTGTTATCTTTTACTCAAATCTCTCATAGCTTCAACTCAAATATTCTCGATAAAGTTTCGCATTGAAAACATCTTGAATTGAAGCTTTTGACTATGAAAACGCGCAAAAAAAGCAACCCAATTGAAATGAATCTGTGGATATCAAGTGGACAATTGTGAGTGAACAGTGCGGGAATTGGAGTTATCAACGGATGCCAAAGCTGCAAACTGAAAAGTCTCGACTAAACCTTAACCACCCCCCTCCCAACGGAATGGCAAAGCAATCGACAGAGACAAAGAGAGAGAGAGACAGCGAGAGAATGGGAGAATCGCATAAAAAACTGTCAGAAATATCCGCTGGGCACTAAGCTCTAGCTAAAGCACTCCAATTAGAACAGCACATGGGCTTGGGGGCGCTGGGGAAGCATATGAAGCGGGGGCGTTGCCTGGCAAAGACTGCAGGCTAACAAAAAACCCCAAAAAAAAGTAAAAAAAAAAAGCAAAAAAAAACGAAAACAAAACGAAGAGCAAATGCACTTGCCGACATCAAGCAGCAATTGTTGCTATAAAGATGGTCAGACGATTGTTCAGATTGTGCGAAGCTGTTTTATAGCTCATATATGTAAAATTTTTGGCTAAGATGACAAGCTTATACGATACCCTAGATGAAGTCTACTCTTTGGTATCAGCTTGTACGATAAGCTATATCAAATCATTGATATATGCTTTATGATACCCAATATGAAGTCGAGTCTTTGAATCAAGCCTTTATGATGCCCTCTTTGACGTCTAGTCTGTTGTACAGACTTATATGATACCCTATATGAAGCCAAGTCTTTGGTATAAGCTTATATGAAACCCTTGGTATAAGCTTATATGATACCCTAGATTAAGTCTACTCTTTGGTATCAGCTTGTACGATAAGCTGTATCAATTGTAGTCATGGATGCATGCTTATATGATATCCAATATGAAGTCTAGTCCTTGAGTCAAGCCTTTATGATAGCCTATTTGAAGTCTAGTCTGTTGTACAAGGTTATATGATACTCTATATAAAGCCTAGTCTTTAGTATAAGCTTATATGCTACCCTCTATAAATACTCTTTGGTATAAACTTATATGATACCCTAGATGAAATCAACTCTTTGGTACCAGCTATACTCATATGATACCCTATTTAAGGCCTAGTCTTAAGTATAAGCTTATATGATACCCTGTATAAAAAATGCTCTTAGGTATAAGCTTATATGATACCCTATATAAAGTCTACCCTTTGGTACCAGCTATACTCATATGATACCCCATATGACGTCTAGTCTTTAGTATAAGCTTATGTGATACCCTGTAAAATAATACTCTTTGGTATAAGCTTAGAATACCAGCTATACTCATATGATACCCTATATGTCGTCTAGTCTTTAGTATAAGCTTATATGATACCCTATCTCTAGTGTGCTCTTTGATACCAGACTTAAGATACCCTATCTCTAGTCAACTCTTTGGTACCAGACTCAAGATGCCCTATCTCTAGTCAACTCTTTGGTACCTACTCTTAAGATACCCTATCTGAAGTCTATCCATTGATACTAACTCATATGATATCCTATTTAAAGTCTAGTTACTTCTATCATACCCCATCACTTATCTATAATACCCTAACTGAATTCTAGTCTTTGACACTAGCAAAGCAAATAAAAATATGACAGAGTCCAGTGTTGCAAAAGGCTCAAAGGCTAACACGCGAGCACACGAACAGAGCTTATGCATATGCACGAGTGTTTCTCTCTCGGTGTGTGTGTGTGTGTGTGTGATTGCAAGTGTGACTATCGCGCCGCTAGCTATGACTGCTCATTTACACATTTGCTCACACATGTCCGTAGCCGTAACCGCAGCCGTAACCGTAGCCGTAGCCGTACCCGAAGGCCCCCAGTTCCGTGTACAAAATCTGTCGCATCAGCAGAAAATGGACGCAAAAGCTGACAGCGGGCGTGAAAGTGGGACTCTGATTGTGGAGCTAGTCTATTATATTTATATATGTATAAGCGGCACATGTGTGTGTGTGTGTGTGTGTGTGTGTGTGTGTGCGTGTGTGTGTGTGTGTGCGGGTGAGGTTAAACAAATACAGTTAGTAGACGTTTGCCAACTTTTGCTGACCAAAAAATTTACTTTACCGACAAAAAAAAAAGGAAAGGAGAATGAAATAAAATAAAGGCGTGGCAGCAGCCCCTTAAGTCATTGTTTGGGCCAGTTAGAGAGGGGAGCGCGGCCGTGCGGGTGGCGCGTGGCGCTTGGTGCGTGGTGGAGGCGCCGCCGGGCTTAGCACGTTTCCCCACATGCGATGGTCCGTTGTTATTTACTCGACTTCCAAGCCGCTCCCTCTCTCTGTCCCTCTCCCTCTCTCTCTCCCTCTCTCTCTCTCTCGCTCTCTCTGTTTGTCACCAGTTCACTCTGCTCGTGACCCTCGCTCAGGCTCTGTCTCTTTGTTTAATTTAGTTTACTTTCAAGCAAAACTTCTCCCGCATTCCCAAGTGTGTAATTTTAAATGTCAGCAACAATAAACACACACACACACGAGCACACACACACACACACAGTAAACAAACTCACACACACACTTAGATACATGTCTTAAGCTGCTAAACAATTTTCCTATGCTGCTTTGGTCAACTTAGTTACTTTAAGTTGAAGACAACAAAAGAAAACAAACTGACAGAAAATTGAATAAAACAGCAGCTCTTGCGGCTGAGTATCTTCTAGTCGAGCACTGCCAACTAAAGCATCTCTTGCAACTATTGAATGACTGTAATTGGGCTTAATGATGTTATCTATTTCATTAGGCACAAGTCAAATGGTCTAAGCATAGCCCACAGCCCACAGCCCCAACTAACCCCATGTAAAATAATTGACTATAAAAACAGAAAAAGAATGAAAATTGCTGTGATTGTGCTGGGCAGAGCAATAAAACTTTAATTTTCTATTTAGTCCAGCTTGAACTGGCATTTTATTATGACATGAATTTGAAATATGCAAATGCTAATTTAATTCAGAAACAGAGTCAGCACAAAAATATATATATATATATATATATTCAAATATTTTGATTACAACTCGCTCCCAGCAATTTGCTGCAGTTGTTGCTATGCAGCTCGGACGGAACATAATGAATGCCTTCTGCCTGGTGGATACCCTTAACGCTCAATTTAATTTATTTGCTTCTCAATTAAATACAACTCGTTTTTTCATCTATCTCTTGTTCCATGCTCCTTTCTAACCCTGTCTGCTGGCTGCTCTTGCATTCCAATTGCCTCAAAGTCTAAAGTCTTGAAATGCATATTAAGTTGAGTGCATTGAAGTTGAGCTAACTGCATTTATCGATTGTTTAAGTGTATCGATAAACATTCAAATATTCAAAAGTTGCTTATTTATTTTAAAATTACATAAAAATCATATTGAATATATAAAATATATATTAAAAATATATAAAAATATATTTTAAAAAAATTTAAAAAAATATATAAATCAACAATCTCAAAATATACTACTATTTGCATGAACACAACTGTACTCGTATTACATTCTCCATTAAATATCTTTATAGAGCTTCTGTCTTACATCTTTAGCAAATCATATAAATCTTATAGGCAACAGCTAATAGTCTAGCCTAAGCAGCTTGGTCAAGCTCAAAGCCTACTTTGTAGACACTATTAGCAGCATAAAAAGGCTTGCATTAGGTCATACAAAATTAAGTCAGTTGAATGTTGCCTTAGTTCATCTATAATGGCTTGAATATAACTTTAAAATAAAACCAAAAATAATCAAATATTTCAAATATTTTTCATTTCATTGAAATTTCTTTGCCTATTGCTCTTATTTGGTCACCCACATAGACCTCTCCAACTCATACGAACTTATTCAAACAGCGCTGACCCATTTCATATGTCTTTGTCTACTACCTCTCTCTAGACATACACTTGGCCAAGTACTAGTTGAGTCAACTGTATTTCGTAATCTGTTTCGTAATGCTAAAGCCTATGCCAAGAAGCTGGGCAATAGTAAAGCAAATCAGGCCACAATTATGACAGAGCTCAGCACAAAAAATGCAGACACAAACTCGAATAAGTGCAGATCACGGCTCAGGGCAGGCCCTGCCCCCCCCCCCTCCCCCTCTCCCCCCTTGCTACTCAAGCAAAGCTAGCGGGAGGGGGGCTGCGGCCTGTGTTTAGCTTGTTGAATGGCTGCGATAGATAGGACACGTATCTAATAAAATGGCTAGCACGCGTGTGTGTCATGTCATGTCACACAGATAGAGAAAGAGAGAGAGAGAGAGAGAGAAAGAGATAGGGAGAGAGAGAGACGTTGCCTAATGTGCCACAAAGTTCGATCAGAGCTCTCGCTCTTAAGCTCAGCTGCTGCTTTGTAAGCTCATTAAATTCTGTCAAATGTAAATAGATGTGGGTGGGTGTGTGTGTGTGTACGGGTGTGTGTGTGTGTGTGTGAGCTGACTGCTTGAAGTGGACATGCAACACGTCGCTGCCATTGGCAGTCATAGCCAAATGGCAAGGAGAGCTCTGCTGGCAAATGCACTTCCTTTGGCATTATTTCCTGTTGCGAATCGTTCTAGTTACATCCTCTTTGTGTCCCGTGTCCCGTTTCGTCCTTGTGAATTTATTACGTGCAAATGTAAATAGCGGCACGTGCACGGACTGCAGCCAGACTCGGACTCCGCAGCCAGTGGCAAGATGAATGCGCGTTCGCGTTCTGTTGCCAATAAAAATTGTTGTCGTCGCCAAACAAAGGCAAGGCAAATGCAGCCAAGCAGACACATAGAAGTATATATATATATGTATATATATATATATATACAAAGAACTGCTACTTACAACGCTTTGTCAATAGATAAAGCATCTACACGATACACGATACTTTGCGTTCGTTCAAGTCTTTGCCACAATATGCAATATTTATTTGCCTGCCTTGACTACTCCCTCTCTCTCTCTCTCTCCCTCTCTCTCTCTCTCTCTCTCTCTCTCTCTCTCTCTCTCTCTCTCTCTCTCTCTCTCTTTCTCTACTGAAGTTTTTAACGTTTGACAGCAAAATTTGACAGCTGAATGCAAAATTGTGCAGCAAACAGTGCCAAATGCGCTCAACAATTGAGCTCCGGCAATACTTCTGAACATTTAGCTAAAGGAAGCTTAGTTTGAGAAGTGAATTAGTCTTAGTAGCTGTGCATAGCTCACTTGTTTTTGTAGCTATTAAAGAGGCTACTAAAGATTCATTAACTTCTTTAAGCACAAATATCAAATTCCAACTTAGTTTAAGTCAGTGACAAATGCCAAATACCAAATGCCAACTAGTTAGTTACAAGATTGAAAAAAGGTTTCTGCTTAAGAAAAGTTCTCTTACAGAATATTAGAAAATGGTTTTTATAGAACAAAATCAAGCATGAATAACACTATAATCCATGAATAACTGCAGTTGCATAAATATATATCCTATTCAAAACTATCATCGCATCACTCACATCAATCCCCTACATATAACTCTGTATACAGCTCAGCTAGCGACAGCTTTGCAGCTTTGCAGCTTTGTCTAGCCAATTGTAACGCGAATGCAATAAAAGCCAACGCTTTAGACTCACACTGACTTTTTGTCAAAACCAGCGAAATTAGAGAGAGTACAAATCCATAGTTACAAAGCATAGTCAGTGGCCATAGTAAAGGCAGCGAGAGAGTTTTGGAAATTTAAGAATTTGCTTATCCATGATGCCATGGAAGTCGCAGCTGCAGTTGCAGCTAGGCATAGAAAATGTTAAACATCGACTCAATGGAAACTCTGGCTGCATTTGCATAACTCAATTTTTCACTTAACCAATTCACAGCGAGCGAGCGAGCGAGTGAAGCGACCATCATTACAGTGAAGCAATGCTAATGGGAACTAGTACATCAGGCTTATGATGATGATAATGGTGGCTCAACATAACGGCGACCAAAGCGCCAACAGCATTCGCAATCGAAGCAAACTGAATCGTAGCGAGAACTTTAACTTCCAGAAGCTCAGTTGGAAGGAGCAACAACAACAGCAACAACAACAACAGCAACAACAACAGCAACAACAACAGCAACAACGACAGCCCCAACCCCAGCCACAGCGACAGCGACAATTAGAGACCATTAGCCGAAGGCAGACCAATCAATCTATATTTAGACAGAAGCTGGCGCATTTTCAATTTGCCGATGTGGGCGTAGGCGTGGGCGTGGGCGTGGCCAATGGAGGCGGACGATTGCAGCTGTTGCTGCTATTATTGATTTGCAATTGCATTGGTAAGTGGAATGGAGCATGTATCGAAGCGTTGCGCAAAAATATTTAGCTTGATTACGAATCATTTATCGATAATTATCGTTTAACAAACTGTCGATAGTTGAGACTAAATCGGACTTGCAAAATACGTTTTCTTCATTGTCAAATCAATTAACCTACATAATTTTCTTTAAAAATTGAATCTGCATTTATCGACTATCGATAAGGCAGATATCGATTATTGAAAACTTAGCTTTCCAGCCAGAGTTGATTTAATATCGATATTTATTGCTTATGATGTTATCAATTATTCTTATTTAGTATAATTTAATTTATCGTATATTTTTCATTTAGTTATCGATAAGTTTTCCTAAGTAAGTTATCGATAATTCGACTTAAAAATTTAAATATATTATTTAAAAAAATGTCGATTATTATATATCGATTTTTCCTGATTTTCCCACTTATCTTTCTAAGCTTGCTGTCGATAAGTCAGCTATCGATAGTATAAACACCAATTATCGATAAACGAATAAAATGTTAGCTTTGCTTCTGCGCCATCGATAACAAAATCCAAGAGAACGGATATCGATATAGCGCTGGCTTGTTGTTGATCGTTCATTAAACCCTTTTTCGATAACTTTCCACGCAACGTACATACACACTTACATGCATCCAGACCTACACATACATCAACATATATAAATACGTTAATTGTTCAATAAATGTTTTTCTCTTCATTGAAATGAAGATAATTCCGTTTCAAACAAAATCTCCTCAGTGGGCGCCTTCGAGCCGGACTTTGTCATACCGTTGGAGAACGTGACCATCGCCCAGGGCCGGGACGCGACATTCACGTGTGTTGTCAACAATTTGGGCGGTCATCGGGTGAGTGGTGACGGTGCGTCAGTTCCAGCCAAGGTATGTATCGGTTTTAATATCCAAAGCGTTTTGATTTCTTAACAACAACAATAACAAATCGTTTATCGTTTATCGTTTATCGTTTCATTTGCCCAGTACGTTTTTCCGTTCACGATTCGCACCAAAGTTTCACAGTTGAAAGTGCACAAAAATCTTTTCAGTTTTCTCTCTATATCTTTTGGAATCACAGTCTAACGAATAAACTAAAGAAACTGCACAACAAGCACAATTATTATATATATATATATATAAATATATCAACTTTTAACGAGCACCTACCTACTATATATGAATCTATATATATATATCGTATAAGTAAATATATCATACTATATATACTACTATATAATAATAATAATAATAGCACTTTGCATATTCAAAGCACCAAATGCACCTCAAAAACTCAAAAAAACAGAAACAAAAACAAGAATTGAATAAATACAGTAAAAACTAATTATGATAAAAAGTGTCAGAATGAGGGCTGTCGGGCGTATTCGACTGCATAATACTCGTTCACAATAGAAAAGTTAATGTGTGGAAAAATCAAAATAGAGAACTACAGCTGTGTTCAAAATAATAGCAGCGCACTTTTTGCTGACAAATATGACTACATTTTACGCATTTTCATTCTTAAAGATCGAACACTTGTGCATATTTTTCTTAGAATAGAGTCTTGGGAAGAGGAAAACGCAAAAATCCCGTTGGAATTGCTTTGCTTTACCGTTTTAATGATAATTTTGCGTAAGAATACAGAAATTTTGTTTTTCAAAATAATAGCAGCGCTTCATTTCAATATTAAAAATATTCAAGTAAAAATTGTATTTGTAAAGTAGTGATCTAATTTCCGATATTCAAAAGCCAGTTCTTGATATATACTAAAAAAATACTATTATAATATATATAACCAGGGTGACCAGATCGGCCTCAGGCCATTCCGGGACGGTCGACGACTTTGTTGCAAAAACTGCTTATCTGCGCTGCTTTCCTCAAAAAAATTCTTCACTTGTCTTGACAAAAGCGGGACAAGTCCCGGAATTCCAGGACGTATGGTCACCCTAATATAACCATCTCTTAAGTAGTTAGCTCAAAGATCGTAAAAGATATAGTTGAACCGCCATTGGCTGACTATGAGATATTCAAAAGGCAGTTCTTGATATATATTAATATAAATACCAAACTTTTAAGTCAATATTCTATATAAAACTGTCTGTAGAGTTCAGTTCATATAAATTCCCAACTTTTAAGTCAATATTCTATATAAAACTGTCTGTAGAGTTCAGTCAGAGTCAGAGTTCAGAGTCATCCAACTGCAAAAGTTTCCCATTTAAGCTCTCAAATTACTTTTGGCCGACTAGCCGCAGCTATATGCATATATATTGTTGACATTCTTAAGCGAGTAAATACCAGAATTAAATACCAAATAAAGTTGCCAGTTTCAAGAGCAGAATAGACGACGTTCTTCATTGTGAGTGAGTAAAAAAAAAAAAACAAAAAAAAATATTTATATAAAATATACTATATAAGTGAAAGTAATTACAATAAATACCGATTGGTTAAGCGGAATATACTAAAAAGAATTAAATTGTATATACAGATTAATTTGAATATATATATATATATATAATATATATATATATGCAATTACTTATATTGTTTTTATCACATCGTATTATTATTGGCGCCCACATTTAATTTATGCTACGCGGCGTGAGCAAGAGTTGGTAAGAGATGGATGGAACAAGAGATGGAATACATATATATAGACATATCTACATATATATATGCTCCTCTATAACTCTGCATATTTTATAAAGAGTAACGCATAAAAACTGAAAACAAATGCAGCCCAAAAAAAAAAAAAAAAAAAAGCAAAAAGTAATTTAAATAAAATAACAAGAGAAAATATAATATAAACCAAAGGCACAATTGAGCCGCAATTAAAAGGTTTCGTAACTATATTGAAAACACGTAATCCTTTAAGCCAGTTACGCAATCGTTGCTCTCTAACAAGCTTAGCAACAAATATGCTAGCCAGACGAACAGCTGCCGGGCCAATAGGAAGGGCAGTTTCGAGTCAGTTTAAGAAACTCAGATTCATCTACTGCTACGACCGGAGTCTAGCGGTCCTCAATGCATTGATTACTACTCGGCTAGAAGTGGTAAATCGACATAGTTTTGGCCAAGTTATGTAAGCTTAAAGTAATGGAGTAGACAACTGCTGGGGAGGTTAATCATTTTGTGAGAGTTTCCAAATTAAATTTGAGTCAAATCTTTCTCTTATGTGAATTTTTATAAACTTTTTTATTAAATTTACAAAAAAAAAAAAAACAAAATTTAAATTTAAATGAAATTGATTAACAAATAACTCAGTAAATTAAGAAAATTAAAAAAATAAAACAATACAAAAAAAAAATAAAAAATAAAAAAAAAATTTCAAAAATAAAAATAAAATTATAAAAAAAAATTCAAAAATAAAAATAAAATTATAAAAAAAATTTCAAAAATAAAAATAAAATTATATAAAAAATTAAAAAAATAAAATTATACAACAAATTTCATTAAAAATAAAAAATAAAATAAAAATAAAAATAATTTAAATAATAAATAAATTTAAAAAATAAATAAAATTTTTTTTTAAATTTTTGATTCTAAAAAATAACAAATATATTTAAAATACAAGTTTGTAAATTTTTAAAATAAATCAATAAATTGATAAATAAGTAAATATCTTTACAAACAAATTCTAAAAAATATCTATATATTGATATATATACAAAAATTAAAATACAAAATTTAAAAGTCATGAACATCGGCTGAGTTTGGCCAACAGAGTTCATTAGCTTTAAAAAAAATAGCAGCTAGATGCGCTAGTCAGGGTATATGCTAGTCGGGCACTGCCTGAGCTAAAGCTCATATAATTATTGTTGCACAGTTATAAGCATTATTAAACCTCGCCAAGAATACAAGTCTAAGCCGAATTGTAAAAGATTACGAAATAAAACTTTCTGTGTTCTATTGCTAGTTCTATCAGGCGCTGATTCGTCTAATATATAACAGTAATAAATACTTTTATAGACACTAAAAGAGACACTAAAACAGATCAAAAGTTAAATCGAATTAGCTGCAAATGTTTGCCCAACCGAAAGTAAGTCAAATCTCGATAGATAGCTATGGCCATGGCTCTCCCATCAAAATATATAGAGTCAAACAATGCTGGGATTTAATAAAAATCGCCCTTAAATGTAAATAAAACTCCTACATATATAACATATATATATATATATCTTTTTTTTTCTATTGTTTGCTTAATTTTTTTCTATGTCATTTTTTTTATTCATTTTTAATGCCTTTCGCACAATGAAATGCATTTTGTTTGCACATTGCAAACAAGCGAGTGTGTGTGGGTGAGTGTGGGTGAGTGTGAGTGTGTGGGTGAGTGTGTGGGTGAGTGTGTGTGTGCCTGGTGGTTGCAGTCGTGTGAGTGTTTTTTTTTTTTTTGCATTGTTTTGCATTGTGCAGCGCCACGTCAAAGAGTGTTAATCAACGAAATGGCATCATAAATAAAAATACAATTTCTGATAAATCCTATGATACTTCAATCAAACAGGAACAGCACAACAATTAGAGTGAGAGCGAGAGAGAGAGTGAGAGAGAGTGAGAGGGGTAGATCGATACTCAATTTCATTTTATTTAAACAATAAATAAAATATTGTCAACATAATAAAATAAATTGCATTCGCTTGTCGCAACAAAAAACCAAAAAAAAAAAAATAAAAAAAAAAACAAATTTCGAACCAACTGAAATAATAAATTTCGAGAATTAAAACGAATAGCGAATGCCCTAGGCTAAAACTTTTTTTTAGCATTCAAACTAAAGACAAATATATAGAAAACAAATGACAAGAAACAAGTTTTTTTTCAAGTGTAACTCAAAGAAAATTTTTAATTAAAATTAAAAAAGAGAAAGAAAAATTAAAAAGAGAAAACTTTTTTTCTACACATTTTACAACACTCTTTTTTATGCAATACTAAATGCTGAGAGCTTTCAAGCAAGTTGACAGCGCGAAAAAAGAGTTTTTTTTAGAAAAACTGAAAAATAGCTATTTATAGCTAGTTTAAAGCTAACTTTTATGCCAGCTTATAGCTTAATTCAATAAACTTTTACTTATTCATGAAGCTTACAGCTAAATTCAATCAATATTTAGCTATTTACTGAATTTTATAGTAAGTTTCATAGTGAACTTAGCCCCAGGGATGAGCTTAACAGCTTTAGCCCTACAGCTAGATTCGATATATTATTAGAATTTATTACATTTTATAGCTAGTTTCAATACATGCCACATATGCTTAGCTCTTTTTAGAGTTTATAGCTAGTTTCATTAAATTCATTATTCGAGCTTATAGCTAAATTCAGTAGAGCTAAATTTAATGTGATTTAGCTTAAGAGCTTGTAGCTTGTTTATATATATGAAGCTTTTTTTTGCAGCTTTTGGCTAGTGTCAGTATAATATATATATATATTTAGCTCTCTCAACATTTTCTAGCTAAACTTAATTTTTATTAATTCTACAAATAAATTTTGCGGAATTTTAAACGATAAAAATAAATGAAATTAAAGTAAGCAAAGCAGGAAAATGCTAAAAATTATTTTACTCAAATTAGTTTATAGCTAAATGCTATGGCATAGTAAGCTTTTTGCTATAGGTTAGAGATATTACTAAATTTTAATAGGATTTTTTTTTGCAGAGAAATTGAAGTCTAGTATTTAATGAAAAGTTTTCTAATGTCAACTTTGGCCTTTGAGGAAATATTAATTGTATAAAAAGATATAAATTTATGTTATTGACTTAGAGAACTCTGAAAGATTACAAAGTTTTTAAGCAAATTAACAACAATAGAGTGTTTTGAAGGAGCTTAACAAGAAACTGAGCTAAGATTATCTTAAAATGAGAATGAAGAAAACAACAACAATTGCTAGGGTCTTCGAAACTTCTTGTAGTACATTTGCTTTCCTCAAAAGGTGTTGGCACTTAGGCGTAAAATGTAAGACAAAACCACATAAATATAATATATATACGAGGTTCAAAAAGTATTGCAAATCTAGTGAATTTTTTAGATAATGATTTTTTCATAAGTATCTATTCGTGAATATCTATTTTGAGCCCTTCAGAGTAATGCCCATCAGATATTATAAACTTTCCTATTCACGAAACGCTTCAATAACTAATTTTTTGTGATCATACTCAGCAGCTGCTCCTTCGTTGGCGTCTTTATCGCCTCAATCGTGTAGCATAGAATTGTTCTATCATAAATATTATCAGTTTCGGGTACAAGAAATTGTCAGGAGGGAGTCAGTTCTGAGCTGTGGTATCATTAGACTATTGTCTTTGGATAATAATTTGATGCAGCTTCTTTGCTCTGCTTTGGAATAGGCAAAAATCAAAGACGAGCCAAGCATTCAAATTGTTTAAACTTTTTGACATAAATGAGGAACAAGACTACCAACATGACAGCAAAAAAAGAACAAGAATCGAATATATTTAACCTGCATTCTAGCTACTTTTTTGAACAAACCTCGTATACATAACTGAGCTCTATACAAAAGTGAAGTATTATTAAAGATATATATATAAATATATTATTTTTTAAGATTTATGTTTCGCCCAGGCAAATGGTTTGCCCTAGCAGTTGTTGTTCAACAACAACAACAATGAGTACAACAACAACAACAACAACAACAACTTTATCGAAAGCTCTCGCCTATCGAGCTGAACAAAAGAATCGAAACATAATCGTCGCATTGTTTTCGCTCGCGACTTTCGTTTATTTTCAATGACTTTTTTTTTGTACCTTTATCTTATATATAATCTCGATTCACATTATATTTTTTTCTCGATTTTTTTGTTTTTGTTCTGTTCATCAAGAGAAAAAGTTTTAATAAAAACGAATTCAAGCGCACCGAGTTAAAACCGAAACAAACTTTGCACCATATTCAATATATAAATATAAATATATATGTAGCGTATGTATGTAAATAGAGTATACGTATTGTATATATATATATATCCTTTTTTGTTGCATGCGTATTTGTAGTGGCGTAGTCCTTTTAGCGGCGTAGTCCTGTATTTAGTGCTACTGTATCCTGACTTTATGACATTTGCTTGCAGTATTTGCATTTACACAGAGCACAATTCCACTTTTTATTAACAATTTCTTTGTTTCGATTCTTTCTTTTTTTTTTTGGCGACATTCACAATCAGAATCGGCATATCGAAATGCGACGCACCCCCCACCCCCACTCACCCCTTTGTATTACTCAATAAATTTGCTTTATTGAGTAAATAAATAAAGTGACAGTCCGGCAAAGTCCAGGCCAGGCCAGGCCAGAACAGGCCAGGCCGCGCTCTCTGTCAGGTTCGGTTCGGTTCTGTTCTGAATCGCTATTTATTGGTTTATAGCATTTTTCGGCGCTACTATTGACACGGCTCAAATGGAGGGGGGCGTGGCAGCTGGCTCTGTAGTCGCAGCTGCATTTGCATTCACTTTGTTTGCCTGTATTAACTCGAGCTGGCGCTCATTCATAGCCAGAAGTCTATATTGCCAGCAGCTGTAACCCAATTCCACTTTTAATACAATTTTTTTGCAATTCGAAGAGTGACAAAATTAGGTTATGTTTGTGTTTTACAACACTTCAAGTCTGACATGTCTATATAAACTTAAAATTAGTATTGGAAAATACTAAAAGTGCATCTATCACTAAGAAAATTTAACTGAAAACTCATTAAGTTTTTAATTTCTTCACAAAAAATGCTTTAAAATTACAAATTATTTCAATTACAACTCAAAAGAGATTTGACTAGTTTTCAGCAAGCCTGCAACCACTGTGCCTAAACGGCTGGGCAGCTCGAAAAAAAAATATCACACTCACACGCGCAAAGAAAGCAAAACAAAAACTTTAATTATAACAGAAATTGAAGCGAAGCGTTTAATTTGCTATCTCTCTTTTGCTCGCTGTGTTTGCATTTGACTTTGTGATATTTGTTGCTAAGCTCTAGCAGCGACGCCGGCAGAGGCTAGAAACCGTTTGTCTGCCGGCAGCAACAGTAGCAGCAGCAGCAGTAGCAGCAGCTTAAAGCTTTTAACTCAACTCAACAAGGGAGGGAGAGAGAGAGAGAGAGCGAGGTAAGAGACAGGCGAGCGCACAGTGCGATTAGTCGGCACACACACAATCTCTTCCTCTCTTTCTAACACTCACTCTCATTTAGTAGAGCGCTTTAGTGTGTGTGTGTGTGTGTGTGGAGTAAACAGAGCCAGTAGCTGTTATTGGGCATTACGTTAATGAAAACTGTCCAGTGACTGTTAAGCTGCGCCGCCCGCTAAGGTAGGCAACACTTTTTAATATTTGTATTGCATACCCATTAAAATGTTGTGGGTAGGGTATATAATACAATGTAGTTGCTAGCATATCTTTGTTTAATATCTTCAATATATGGAAATATCGATAAATGTTGATCGATACTAAAGCAGTGTTTTGCAGGCGTAACTCGTATCAGTTAAGAGATAAAGACATCAAATTTGGAGTGTTGGAGTATAGACTTTACTTTTTGTATACATTTATACTAATGATTCAACTCAAAACTTATAGGAGCTAACTATATTTTGTATATCGATAACAGCAAAGCTTCCCTTCTTGAATAGTTTTCCACTTTTGATGCAAAATTGATAAATATTAAGTTTGGAATAAGGAATTTCGTATAGTTCAGCTTTGGTATGTAGATTCTATACCGCTAGACCTTTAAGAATTCCCATATATATCGATAAATATCGACTTATGAGCAAAACTAGCTACGTGCATACCGCAAAACTTGGTATGTAACTTCCATTATAATTCCAAATTGTATTTCTTGATAAACTTTTACAGCTACAGGGTAACTTGTCAGTCAAACATTCCCTTTTCATATTTATCTTTACTTTTTTACTTCAATCTGTGTGTTTGTTTGTTGTGTAATGCATGCTTTAGCCGCTAGCTAACTGCACCTGCACCTACCCACATTTCCCGCCTACCCAATCCACTCCATATATATACATATATATATATATATATATACATTTGAATTTGTATACATATATATATATATTTTATTCTTTCGATGTATTTTTCTTCAGTTTTGTTCGTTTCAAACTATCAAAATATTTGATATAATAAATGAAAAGAGTCAGCTTAAGCAGCCACAAATGTTAACTAATTGCTAAATGTTATCTCTTCTTCTTCACAACACACACACACACACACACACACACACAACAATCTAATGCAATGGCCAACCACAAAACCCAATTCCAACTAATTGCTCCTGAAATATCCGTACACCCCGATTTCATATCCTTGGCCAAAAACCAAACAACTTGCAAAAACTTGCGCCAACGACCAACGACCAACAACAACAATAACAACAACAACAACAACAATACAAACAAACAACAACAATGAAAATGGCGTCAAATTGCGCTGACATCTGACGACAACACCAAAACGTCTGGCGCCTGCAACCGGCTTTTTCGGCTTGGCTCCGTCATTTGGCAAACTGAAAACTGAAAACTGGAAACTGGGTGCCTCCATTGTCAACGACAACGACATCGACACCAACAAACGACAACTTTTGTATCGTTCACAAAAATAAAAAACAAAAAAAATAACAACCAAAAAACGCCCTCTCCCACACGCCCACTGTCCACTCAACCGCCCTCGATCCATAACAAAACGCCAACTGGCTTCACCGCAAACGAAACTTTCAACTAAATTCTAATATATCCGCAAATCGATTTCAACAAACTATCGGCAAAAAATTTAAAAAAAATGGGGGAAACGAACGGAAATTGGTAAATGCGGCATTGATGGTGCTGCCATTGACCAACAATAACTGGTACAACAACAATGAACAATGAACAATGGGCAATGGGCAATGAACAATGAACAACAATAATATTTCGTCTTCAATTGAACATTTAACAATGACATTGATTGGCATTAACAATATGATAACTAATGATAATGACAATGATAATAACAATGATAATGATTATGATAATGAAAACACTAATGATAATGAAAATACTAATGATAATCACAAAAATAATGAAATGATAAATACACAATATATCATAATTTCAACAATAACGACAATGACAATGACAATGATAATGATGATACTAATGACAATACTAATGATGCATACACAACAAATAATAATTGCAATGGAATATTTGGAATTGAAATGCCGCAACTAAAACAATGAAATTGAAACAACAACAAAAAACATTTACTTTATATAAAAAACTTTCAATTGAAACAATGAAAATGACGCAATGGAACATTGGAATTGGAACATCACATCAATTGCAACGTATTTGCATTGTCTGTTGCGCAGGTCGCTTGGATTAAGGCCGATGCCAAGGCAATTCTGGCCATACACGAACATGTGATCACTAACAATGATCGATTATCGGTGACTCACAACGATTACAATACTTGGACACTGAACATACGTGGTGTTAAGATGGAGGATGCTGGCAAATATATGTGCCAGGTCAACACAGATCCCATGAAAATGCAAGTGAGTATGCAACAGATATTCAATATAGTAACGATTACAGTTATCGATAACTTCGATAGCTATTCATAGTGTGTGTGGGGGAACCGAGAAGTGAATTTTGATATAGAATCGGTTATGAAATGAAGCTTATTAGGTTGCTGTTTGACTATATATACATGCAATGCACATTTTCGTGCATTTGCTGTTATCGATAACAAGCAGATAGTAAAATTTCGACAGTTGGGGATTAAAAATGTATATATGAGCGATACATTAGCTATAAATAAATCTTGTAATAATAATTAACTTAAAATATTCATATTGGACACACTTTGGAGCGCTTTTATGTTATCGATAACAATTTGGGTAGGCAAATCATGTCTTTACTGATTAAACGTTAGAGTTCCTCTAACAGCTAACTAAATCAGACAACAAATTAATATATTTGTAACATTTGCAACAATTTAAAAATTTCAATTTCTTTTCAAATCGATTTTGCATTCCATTTCGATAATTGCAATCGTTGTTGAATTGTTGATCCTAGCTGCCAACTCAGCTAAAAGAGCGAAAACAGAGCTAGATAAACAAAAACAAAAGAATCGCAACTAAATAAATGTGTTTGATGCTTGTGCAATTGGCCGAATGCACACGATTGCAATTCACAATTTAGCAACTGGCCAAACAGCTTTGCTACACTGCACAAAATTTCATGTGAGTTTTTGTTTATGTTGCAAAAAATCCAATTAGCGATTATGGAAATAAGGTATTGTTGATGCAGTTGAGTAACTTTAAAAGAGAGAAAGTTAATCAAGTTTTTTAAAGAACAAAGAAATATATTGCAAAACACAATTGTCTGGAACTAATCGAACATGCTTCAGCTATTCGATATATATCGATATAAATATTGAATCTATATATGTGGAATTGGCGAATAAAGTAATATATTACAAAGTTCCAAATAAGTAGAACTTAACAAGCTTATCTTACATTATCGATATATATCGATACATATCGGTTCCATAGAAGAAGCTATTGGAGTATTAAGTATACAAGTATATAGTATATAGAAAAATTGTAATAGCTTAAATGAGTCAAGCATACCACAAGTTTGCATTCTGATCAAGTGAAGATATAGTATATTATATAGATATATATATAGTCTCTACCTCTGATTATTGCCCAACTATAATATACCTCGCATTTTCTTAACAAACACATACAATATGCTTTGATTTAAGGGTGAAATTAAATGAAATCCGAGTGAAATGAGATTACTTTGGGACTGCACTTGTGTATATGTGTGTGTCTGTGTGTATGTGTGTGTGTGTGTGTGTGTGTGTGCATGTGTGTGTGTGGGCAAGTGGTTAGCAAGGACACTTGCTGGCATTTAAATGCAATATTTAAACAATGAAATGCTTTAAAGATAAAAATAAATAACAAACAATGAGGCCGCATTTGCTGTGTGTCTGTATGTGTGAGGGAATGTGCATATGTGTGTGCGTGTGTGTGTGTGCGGACATCGAGTTGACAGCCCTTGCAGCATTCGTCCATTAAATGCGGCGCGACGTGTGCAAAACGCTTGCGTTTTCAATTTCATTCCATTCCGTTTCATTCCCGTTGCGTATCGTTGAGCAGCGCCCCCTGCCGCCAGCGGCAGCGGCAGCGACGGAGCCAGTGCAATAAAATCAAGCGAATTGAGTGAAATGCAAATATGAGACAAATAAAAAGCAAACAGGCTGCACGCAGGCAGCCAAAAAGCTCGACGCAGACAGCTCGACTGCCTTTTAAGCCTTTAACGCAATTTTCTTTTTTCATTTTCGTATTTTTATTCTTGTTGTTGTTTTGTTTTTGTATTTTTACATTCTCCCATTGCGGCCTCTGGGGACGTTGACTTTATTTTTTATGACATAACTGTCAGCAGCAGCAGCAACAGCAGCAGCAACAACATTAAAGTAATTTACAGTAAAAGCCTACAGAATTGCATAAAGATTGCAATTAAATATCTATTAAAATATATATATATATAAATATTTAACCAATCAGAATCGTTATTGCCGCTTATTATGTAATATTTAAGCAAAATATCTCTGCTTCGCTCGCTCGCTCTCAGGGCTGCTGTTAAGCTAGCTGCATTCCTACTTAGTTCAATAAAGAAGACAGTGATAAATACATAACACAATGATTCTGAGCTTAGGCACTCACAGCAATGCAACGCTCGATCAATGCACATGTTAGAGCGAGAGGCATATACAGCACAACAAGAAGTAAATAGTAGGATAAAAATAGATTCTGTATGCAAACAAGCGCTAGCGTCTGCTTAGTAGCAGCTAATGCGTGTGAGCGAGATGCATAGATGTCAGACACAAGTGAAGCCTTTACACAAACAAACACACACACACAGACTAGTTCTTGAAGCCAAATGCAAATTTGTATTTAATACGGCATTTATGCAGTGACGTCATCAATTGGCACGATCATTTTAGTTTTATAAGTACATGTTGCAATAAGTCTGAGCGAAAGAGTTGCATGGCAAGATGGCTTTAGCGAAGTGAGCAAACACTGCTGCAACAGCAGCGAAAACAAAAATAATGAAATTATGTAGCAAAGAACGGCTTGACATATGCTAGCGAACAGGCTGAAACGGACAAATGCTGCAACTGTTATAAAAAGTGGCATACTGCGTTTGATCGGTTAGTTTTGATTGGTCACAAAATCTATGCTAATTTTTTGTGCTACTTGTGTTTATATTTGTACATTTTTGATTGGTAACAAAATCTGTGCTAATTTTTTGTGCTACTTGCGTTTGCCATGTTGGATTAACATACATGCATATGTTAACGAGTCAGAGCAAGAGGGAAGACATGACAATTATTATGGCAGACCAAAGATGGTAGCTGCACCGATATGGCGACTGGCATATAAAGATGGCGTTTGGATAAAAGGGAATATCGCTAAAAATAATTTCTGCTGCTTATCTCTTACAGACAGCCACCCTGGAGGTGGTTATACCACCGGATATCATAAACGAGGAGACCTCCGGCGACATGATGGTACCGGAAGGTGGCTCTGCCAAACTCGTGTGCCGTGCACGCGGCCATCCCAAGCCAAAGATCACATGGCGGCGCGAAGATGGACGCGAGATAATCGCACGCAATGGCGTCCATCAGAAGACCAAAGGTGAGCGAAACGTTTTGCTTGACTAAACTTTGTGACCGCATATCAAACTTGGCATAATGCTAACCTACTTTTCTGCCGCATTTAGCCATACTGGTGGAGGGCGAAATGCTGACGCTGTCGAAAGTCACGCGATCGGAAATGGGCGCCTATATGTGCATCGCCTCCAACGGAGTGCCACCAACTGTGAGCAAGCGCATGAAGCTACAGGTGCACTGTGAGTATATGCCATACAACGACTGAATATATTTAACAAAAATACCCTATATATATGTATTAATTAATAATATCTCTCAGTTTGTTTACGAAAGATCTGAACTTAAACAAAGAAAAAAAACTTTCAATAATATATAAACCTGCTCTACAGGGCATTTGCTAGTCGTGCATTCGACTCGCCAATAAATGCTTTGATTTATGACCCTTAAGCCCGGTACTCGAATAATAATCATAATGTCTCACACCTAGGCGGATGTGCGTGCTGTGTAAGCTCGTGCTCGCGCACATCCAGCGACACTCGGCTGCACTCCACAACACTCCACTACAGTACACCCTATTAAACACCGCTACACTGTACTACACGGCACGACCCTGGGCTACACACGGCAGCGTAAACGCAATAACGCGAACTGCAAGTGTTTCCGTTTCGATTTCCGCCTTCCGCCTACTCGGGGCAAACTTTGCAAATGCATTAGGACAGCGGCTAGCTGCGTGTCCTGCGGCGAATAGGAGCTGAAAAAGGGGAGCCGATTAGGGTTTGGCACAACGACTCCACAGCGGGCGCCAGTCTAGACGTCACGTTTCTGTTGTAAAAGTTGAGCAGCTTTTGGCTTCGCCTGCCCGCCGCGCTGGCTGGCTGCCTGGCTGCCTGGTTGCCAGCCTTCGGTATCATGTGATGTGGTAATTGTGAATGGGGGGCGGGAGTCAGGCAGCAACTGCCACGCCCACACAGCAAACCGTAGCCTCCCTTTGGAGTTCGGCGTGCCAGCGGCTGCTGCAGCGCATTAAACTTAATGAAATTTTTTTGCAAAGGGGCAACAACAACGCGGTGAGCAGGTTAAGGAGGGAGCGTTTCGTTAAATTGAAAATATGTGCAAGGATGTATGTGTGTGTGTGTGTAAATATATATATATATATATATGTATACTGCAGGTACAAAGATGCTATCTGCAATTTATATTGACACGACCAATATGTTCGCACCTCAATGGGTGAAGGAGCTGCCTTCTCTATCCATTCCGCCACAGGCTCTCTTACCCCCAAACAAACCCCCTTTCCCCTGTGTCAACACGCCTCTGCTTAACCTGCCGCAAAAATTAATTTCCATTTTTTTGCCGCTTTTCTCTTTTCTGTTTCTGTTTCTCCTTCTCCTTCTTCTTCTTCTTCTTCTTATCTTTACTTCAATTTTTGTGACTCTCGCATTTCATTTCATTTTCATCTCTGCTTCGGTTTGTCTATCAGTCATTCGTCTGCATCCACCCATCCACCATCTATGGCCACGTTTCTTCTTCTTCTTCTTCTTTTTGTTCCCTTTTCCCCTTTATTGCTTTTTGGCTTTGCGACTGCGTCTCAATTTCAATTTAAAAACCCCATATGGGCGTAACTCTGCCCGCTTTCCACTCCCTGCTGTCTCCTGTCTCCTCTCACCTCCCACCTCCCACCTCCCCCTCCTGCTGCTGCTGCTGTCTTTTCTGATTTCTTCTGGTCTCTGCTCGTTGTTTTTTGTACTGCTTCTTCGTCTTCATCTTCTGCTGCTTGTTTGTCTTAACCTGACAGCAACAACGCCGAACGCCTCTCCTCCGATTCCGCCTCCGCCCTTTGCCACGCCCCCATGGGCACATTTACCGCTTGATTTCTTAAGTTGGTTCAGCGCTTTGCTTGATTGATTTTAATCAGAAAATTAAGTGGATCCTTGGCTTTTAAATTTCCCCCAGACAAACAAGACAGACAGACAGACACAGGCTGTCAGCAAATGGGAAAAGCCAAAGAGAGAGAGAGAGACGGAGAGAGGGGGAGGGAGACGAATAGTAGTAAAAGGAGAGAGATTATGTGTGTTTACGCGTGTGATGCCATGCTTGAATGCATGCCAAGTATTCCTTAAAGTCATTTGATTCGACAGGCTTGAATTACTCAGACTCTTAATCAGAATCAGAAAGAGCTTATGCTGAGAAATCGAGAATATATTTCGATTTATTACTCGGTATTTAGTATTCTGTAAGCGATTATCATTATCATCATTATCATCATTGCTATAGAAATATTTATTATTATTCCCATTATTCCCACTATCATTATCATTATCATTATGATTATATTGTAATTATCATTATCATTATCATTATCATTATCATTATCATTATCGTTATCATTATCATTATCATTATCATTATCATTATCATTATCATTATCATTATCATTATCATTATCATTATCATTATCATTATCATTATCATTATCATTATCATTATCATTATCATTATCATTATCATTATCATTATCATTATCATTATCATTATCATTATCATTATCATTATCATTATCATTATCATTATCATTATCATTATCATTATCATTATCATTATCATTATCATTATCATTATCATTATCATTATCATTATCATTATCATTATCATTATCATTATCATTATCATTATCATTATCATTATCATTATCATTATCATTATCATTATCATTATCATTATCATTATCATTATCATTATCATTATCATTATCATTATCATTATCATTATCATTATCATTATCATTATCATTATCATTATCATTATCATTATCATTATCATTATCATTATCATTATCATTATCATTATCATTATCATTATCATTATCATTATCATTATTATTATCATTATCATTATCATTATCATTATCATTATTATACTCATAACTAAGTTCTTTCTCTATATTTATAAAATATTAAAGACTCTTGATACTCCGGAAATCAGAAGCTAAGATCTATCTATGTACTATATACGTTTATACAGAACTCATAGATACATTGAGAATTACATTTAGCTTTTGCGAAAACAAAATTTATTTTTGTTTTTGAAGTGTTTTCTTCGGCTTGCGCTTTTCACCTGCTCGCCGTTAGCTCAAATAGATCACAATGATCAAACAGATAGAACAGCTGTGCTATTCAACGCAGCTCGCACGATGTCTATGAATGGAAAGCGGGACGATGACGCAATTGTTGTTGACCACGGACAGTTATAGGCTGAGCACACAGTTGAGCTGACGTCGAGACCAGTCAAAAGAAATGCTATAAAAAGTCCGAGTAGCGCTGGACTAAAGCTAAGTCAGTTTCCAACTCCGAGAGAAGCAGCATGCGCATCTACATACTTGTAACACTATTCGCTCTGGTGGCCTTTGTAGCCGCACAGGGTGGTGGTCGCGGTGGTCCAGGCGGTGGTCGAGGCGGTCCCGGTGGCCCAGGTGGTTTCGGTGGTCCAGGCGGTGGTCGACGCGGTCCCGGTGGCCCAGGTGGCCCAGGTGGTTTCGGTGGTCCAGGTGGCCCAGGTGGTTTCGGTGGTCCAGGCGGTCGTGGTGGTTACTACGGTCCAGGTGGTCGCGGTCCAGGTGGACGTGGTCCAGATTGTGGCCATGGAGGTCATAAGCACTCCACCACCACCGAGTCCAGCAGCAGCGCTAGCACCACCGAAATCAGTACAGCCGCTGATAGCAGCACTGTGGCCAGTACCTCTGATAGCACCAGTGCGGACAGCTCCACTGCGGCCCCCACCACTGCGGCCCCCACTACTGCGGCCCCCACCACTGCGGACCCAACCACTGCGGCCCCCACCACTGACATCAGCACCACCGACGGCTCTAATAGCGGTTAGGCTCAACCTTCTTCTTCTTCCTCTTGTTTTAAAATGTATTTTGAATAAAAACGTAAATTGCTCTTGTTGAAATCTTTCTCTCTTTCTCTTTCGATCATATTGAATGCATGTTCTATATAATTCTCTTAATGATTATTTAAAGGGATGCTGGAAATTTATTAGTAGCAGGCTCATCGCTAAACTCTCTATAGGCTTCTCTTTACTGTCTTTACCACTGTCTTTATCTTTTACCAGTCTTTCGAAACTCCTTTCGAGAATCTACTCTAGTGTTTGCTCTCCCACTCTCGCACTCTTACTTAATTTAGCTTGCCTTTCTCATCTGCTTTTGATGTTTCAATGTTTTTCTTTTTCGACATTCTTATTCCCACTGATTCTATTTGTCTCTCTCCCTCTCTCTCTTTTCCTTAATATATCACTTTCTCTCTCTCATTTTCCCTCTTTTCCTTATATAGATTACCCTCTCTCTCTCTCTTGTTCTCTTTATTTCTCTCTCTCGCTCTCTCTCTCTCTCTGTCTCTCTCTCTCTCTCTCTCTTGTTCTCTTTATTTCTCTCTCTCGCTCTCTCTCTCTCTCTGTCTCTCTCTCTCTCTCTCTCTGTCTCTCTGTCTCTCTCTCTCAGTCTCTCTCTCTACCTCTCTCTTTTTCTCTCTGTCTCTCTCTCTCTCTCTTTCTCTCTATTTCTCTCTTTCTCTTCCTCTTTGTCTCTCCCTCTTTCTCTCTCTCTCTCTCTCTCTGTCTCTCTCTCTCTCTCTCTCTCTCTCTCTCTCTCTCCAATCTATTCCTCTCTGTATTCTTTACCTGACCATTTTTTTCTCTCTCTCTCTTTCTTTATCACCCATTCTCCTCTTGGGTTTTCCTTCATCTCCCAATCCGTATCTCAGTCTTTTACAGATCTTAACTTCTACTTTTTCACATTCTTCATGCTCTAGACCCCAAGCAGAATTCTCAGAATTCCATTTAATCACTTTTTACCTAACGTAACAGGGAAAAAGAAAACAAAAATTACGCATACGCCGCGTGTAAGCCTTTGTAATTTCAGCTGCTCTTGCGGCTGCTGTTGTTGTCTGTGTTATTGTTGCTGCTGCTGTTGCTGCTGCTATCGAAGCAGCTGTAAAACTCTATTAGAACAAATTACATTTTCAATAAGTTGATGGGCAATGCGAAAACAACAACAACAACGTTAACAGAGAAAAGCGAGCCACAAGAATGGCGCAGGGATTACAACACGAGTCAAGACAAACAACACATGACATATGCTACATGGCAGATACACATACACACACACACACACACACACACACACACACTTGAAGCATGCACAAATCCAATAAATTGACCAATAATGAACGGTTGAACGCAAGCAATGCAACGGCGCAGCTAACGAAGCGAAGGCTGCGGAGGACGAGGGGGACAGTTTGGGGCATTTGGGCATGCCATGGCGGACAGCTGGCAGAAATAAGAGCAAGAAAAATGAAAAAACCAAAGTTGAAAAGCCAAAAACAATGATGGTCAGCGGCAAAGCCCAAGACAATGCCAAAAACAACAAAACAAAACAAGAAACAGACAAAAAAGAGCAAGAAAAATTGCAAAGCAAAAACCACAAACTGACACGACCGAAAAAAGAACAGAAGAGAGAGGAGAGAGGAGAGAAGAGTGCAGAACAACAGCAAAAGTTTAGCGAGTGCGCAAATACCCTATAAAACTTAAATAAAACTCAAAAATTATAACGATAATTTGAGTGAGTATTTGAGTAGAGATTAGCAAGTAAGACAAGGGCTACTTAACAGCATGTTAACTATCAATTGCTTAGCATGAGCTTAACATTTGCTCGTAGTATTAATGCTACTATGTCAGCTAGAAAATAGGTAAGCTGTATATAGGACATATGGAACAAAATGTTAGCTCTATGTTACCCAAGCACAAGTTAACAGCCACTTAACAGAATGTGATCAATAAGTTAGCAATAAGTGAAGTCACTTAATAAGTTACACAATAAGCTACAGGTCAACATTAGCTTAACTGAATGTCAACAGCGACTCAAGAATCACAACACAAGTTAACATAAGCTTAACATAAGTGAAACTTATGTTAACTAAAAGCAGCTTGAGCTTAATATAAGGTAAAAATATGCTTACTGCAGGCTGCTTAAGCTTGATAGAAGCTTAACGTTATCTCAAGTTAACTGCATATTAGCCAACAACTGCTAAGCCACTTACACTTCATCAACATCAGCTTAACATAACTGTAGGTAAACATTATATCAGCTAAAGCTAGTATTACCTTGTCCTAAGAGTCTAGTTAAGCTACATAAAACAGCAGTCGACTTAGGTGAAGCTAGCTTAAGCTGTGCATAAATTATTTACATAAGCCACAAACTTAACATAATGTTAACAAGATGTTAGACACAACAGAGTTTAGCTTAATATGAGGAATGTAAAGCTTCAAGCTCTCAGCCTAAGGCCAGTATTGCTTAACAGTATGTCAAGCCCAGCTAATATGCTCGCTAGTGTCAACTAACACATCGGACATGAGCCAAGGGCTAGACAAGAAGACAACAAAATATTTGGTTTCATGTTTGGGGCTAACAGCAAAATAATTCATTTTCAATTAAAAACGTATCAGTTGACGTTGCTGCCATTAACAAATAACGGCATTTCGAATGCGAATCACAGCATCCGAAGCTCACGCTCGGAATCAGTTCGCCAGTTAATTGGCCGCTCGAGGGGCTGGCAACTACTAGTTGGTTAGCTGATGGAGTCCATTGGCAGCTTTGATGATTATGTTGACCAACTAGTTCAGCCAACTCATTCACACTCATTCACTCTTCCACTCTCCCTCTCTCTCTCTCCCTCTCTCTTACTCACTCTGTCCATCTCTCTTTGCAGTTCATCCGCTGGTGCAAGTGCCAAATCAATTGGTTGGCGCCCCGGTTCTAACGGATGTCACATTAATTTGCAACGTGGAGGCATCACCGAAGGCCATCAATTACTGGCAGCGCGAGAACGGTAAGTCACTTGGCTCTGCCTTATTGCTCTGCTGTCGTTTTATTCTTTTATTTTTCTAACCTTTTTTTTTGTTGGTTTTGTTTTTGTTTTTGGAAAGAACTCGCTACGCATAGCATACCCTGTAAGCGGGCAAACTTGGCGAGGGCAATGCCTGACTCTAAGTATCTTTCATCGAAATCAAGGCAAATCAGTTTGTCTGATAGCCTTAGTATGCAGCCTTACGAGTTAGATATATATCGATAATTTATCGATATTTTATTGCAGCTCACTGATAAAGCTAGCTTTTCTAGTATTGATGCGTTTAGTAAGCAAGTTTTCAAGGACTTAGGAACGTAGTATCGATAAGTTTACTAATTTGTAAGAGGCTAGCGATATATAGATACATCACTATCGATATTTTATCGATATTTTACATTAAAAAATTATGCACAAATGTAGCTTTGAAACCTATACTGTCTATCATCATCAATCAATTAAGACGAAGTTCGCTTAACTTTTGCCACTGTTATCGATAAATCTATCGATAAGCCGATAATTCTCTTTCCACTTTGAAATCGTACTAACTACATGGTATTTTAGAAGCGTACATCCAGTTCATATACTTTTTCTACTAGTTCAAGCTCTTTTTATATTTTTTGCGCGTTTTCCATTTGGTACTTGGATTTGACTGAGGGCAGACAGCGAGAGAGAGGGAGAAGGAGAGAGAGGGCGAGAAAGGTAGAGGCAGAAGCCAGAAGCTTTATAAACCCTTCAATGCCGCAATTTGTCTTTATTTGGTTCGTGTTCGATGCTCAAATATTTTCTTGTTGCCTCGCAAAGTTCTAGAGCCTGGAACCTTTAGCTGGTTTGTCTGTTTTTCTTTTTGTATTCCGACGTTTTTTGTTTGTTTTTTTTTTTTTTGCTGTGTGGCTCTTGTCAAGTGCATTTGACGTATATTGCAAACGTGACAGCATGGCACGAGCTGTCGTCACTGGCAGCGCAAATGTCATCATCAAAGTGAACTTTTCGCTGCTGCTGCTGCTGCTGCCCATTTTGATGTTCGATTTTCGTTGCAGGCGAAATGATTATAGCCGGTGATCGGTATGCACTAACCGAGAAGGAGAACAACATGTACGCCATCGAGATGATTCTTCACATTCGGCGATTGCAGTCGACCGACTTTGGCGGCTACAAGTGCATCTCGAAGAACAGCATTGGCGACACTGAAGGCACCATACGACTATACGGTAAGCTATTTGGATAATATAATATACGTGAAAAGAACTAGTTCTTTGTTCAAATAGGAATCAAGTTCCAGTTAGTTCGCTGTTCTTTATTCAAATTGCATTTTTTAAGTGGAACTAATAATTAGTTAGCTCTTGCAGTTTGGCATAGATTTTGTGTGTTTGACTACCAGCGGAACTAGTTCTTTTATTTTAGTTTCAAGCTAGTTCTTTGGCTTTAATTTTTTAGTTATTAAACTTAAATTGAAATATTTCAAAGCATACCTCACTTTTATTCACTTACAATGACAAAGAACTAGAAGTTTTTTTGTCAGCATGAACTAGCTCATTAGCTGGAACTCGTTAACTTCTTAGGGTTTTCCTGCATTTTTTTGGAAACAACAACAAAGATATTCCAAGTTGCTGATGCAACTATTTTGTATTTTATATGAATACTATTTTGGTTCATTTGAACTAGTTCGTGCATTTGCAGTTCATTTGAACTAGCTCATTGATTTTTCGTGTTTTGTTTTCCTTTATCTTAGAAATGGAACGTCCTGGCAAAAAAGCACAGCGCGAAGAGGATCTCAATGAAGTGACGGTAAGTGAAGCACACAATGCAGACACACACACAGAGACAAACACACACACACACTCACACACTAACAAGCAAAACATATGAATTGATATGAAACAAAACAAAACCGCTTTTGTTCCACGTCTCAAATGCCGCAGAAGAACGAGGTGGTGCTCAAGGAGAACCGCCACGAGGATGGCTCGCGCAATCAGAACGGTCGCCTCTACAAGGACCGCAGCCAGGATGCCGACATGGGCAGCGGAGCGGCCAAGGCGAGGCAGCTAATAAAGCCATTTCTATTGGCTCTATTTGTATTATTAACAGCCAAAGTCTCCAGCTGTCTGGCAAATGGTAATACGCCAGGGCCAACGGGGCAGAACAATGATTCGATTCGAGTCGCAGCATCAACAGCGACAACAAGGACAATGGCTGAGGCGAACGACGACGGCGTCGGCGGCGGCGTCGGCGTCGGCACCGGCGGCAGCTGCAAAGCTCGTTTCATATTATAGCTTAATTAAATTGTAATTATAAGAATGCGCAGGCAACAACAAAAGACGACAAAGCACACACAGACACACACGCATGGCCAAAATTAGATATGCCACGCCCCCCTACACACACACACACACACACAAGAACATGAACAAAAGTTTGAAGAGTTTCAATGATTTTTTTTTTGTGTCTTTCTTTGGGGCTCCGGCTTTTGGTCATATTTCAATACAAAAACCCAAAGAGAAAGAAACGAAATTATGTAAGCGTAAGTAGTTAAGATTAAATGGAAATTGAAAAAAACAACGCGTTTAAATGTTACCTCGTTACACAAAATAAAACCAAAAGATAACTAAATATTTAAGATAAGTGGAAAACACACGAAACAAGCAAGAAAATGTCAAATGTATTTATTCTCTGTTTTCCTTCTTCGGTTCGACAGGCTTTAGCTACTTCAAGTATTATAAAAGAAAAGTTAAAGAAAATTAATGGTTCGGCTCGCCGAGCGGGTCAAGGCTCTTGCAGAGTAGAAGGTAGATGAACTGGATATGATATATGAGATATATATATCTCCCTTGAGTAATCCCATGATAGAATTGTCTGATGCAAGACTACAAGCAACATTAGAGGACTTTTGCTCTGTTTCGAATCTTTACAATATTTTGGCTCTGAAGAGTCTCTCCTTTTATTTCAAATTCGTATCTAAAAGGAACAAAGGATCTTATATATACATATATATATCTTTTCCTTCCATGTTTTTTTATGTTTACTACATCCTCTCTCAATCACAATATGCTCTGCAAGAGTAAAACAAACTAAGTAAAACCCCAATCACACGCATACTATAAATAATCTTGAATATGATAAAAAAAAGATAATCTAAAACTCCCATCTAGCTTAGCCCCATATCAAACCCCCATATATAGTTGTCTATGAGCCACAAATTTTTTTTTGTTTTTTTGTTCTACTTCATAAAGGGTAGGTTAGGGGTCTCTGTATATACAACTAGATATACTATATATACAGTTTATATATATATATATATATATATATAGATATATATATAAATTTTCAGCTCAAATCTTATCGATGATAAATATTTATAAACAATTTATGGAATACGATATATTGTAAATATTCGCACCCGTAGTGTTCTTAACATCTTGTTAACGCATTGCTCGCATTTGTTCATGAACTAGGAACTGGTTTCATTTACATTAGCGGAAACTCTGTTTAGTTCAGTTTAGAAATTGATTTGGCTACTAGGAACTACGACAACTTTTCAGGAATCTGGAATTAAAACTTAAGAACCAGTTTGAAAACCAAACACACTCAATTGAACTATCTGCAAATCAACATGAAAAGAATCTTAACTAGTTCAAATGAATCAATTGAGGTATTGAAATGGCAACATTGCTGGCAAACTACAAGAGGTTAGTTCAAAGGAACTAGCTTAATTGAACCAATTGAGTTACCCAAACAGTTCAATAAACCAATCAGTGTATGATTTTAGTTGAGAAAATAAATAAAATGAACCACACGGCTGAACTAGTTCAACTAAACAAATTTACAAATTATTCAACATTTTGAATTGATATTAATTTCAAGTCCCAACATGAAACCAGTGCAACAAATTATCATTCCATGAACTAGTTCATCTATGCTTGTTCAACTTCACCAAAAATGGAACCAGTACGATCTAGCCATGAGGAAATGCCAAGATACTCCCAGCTTTATTTCGTTAGGTAAACCAAAATTCAATTCATTCGCTCTCTCCCTAAAGGATATACAAACACATGAATATGTATGTGTGTATGCATATGTATATGTGTGTATGCATATGTATGTATGTGTGTTTGTGTAACTATCTAATGCGTGTTTCAGCTTAATTCCATGTTTGATATTGTGTAAAAATATTTGCAGCAAAACGTAAAAAAATGTGCCAAAAATGCATCTGAGAAAACGAAAAAAAAAACAAAATAATACTTATAAAAACATAAAAAAAAACATATATATATATATACATATATCAATGGATTATATATGTGTGTTCGATATTCAATATACCTACATTAAAATACAAATATGTATATTTATATATATATACATGATGCATATGTGTATATATGTGGATAACAAAATACTCGAATTAAATAATGCAAACTCTTGTGACACGATTCGGCAATATGCTAGGGCCATACGCAGCCCCATATAGTACTCTAACGGTTAAATCAGCCAGACTCTGACTTAATATACGTACCACAAATGTATTAGCGAAATGGAAGAGAGAGAGAGAGATAGAAAAGCAGAAAGAGAGAGAGAGAGAAACACAGCGAGGCAGGGAGAGAGTTCAATAAATACATTTTAAAAATACTAAGAACAAAAAAAAGTTTATATACTAAATATATATATATATATATAATACAGACATATATATATACACAAACATATATATATGTATAAAGTATTTTTTTTTTTTGAGATAAATGATATCGCATAGCAAATCAAAGTTACATATATAAGTATAAATAACAACAACAACAATTTAGCAACAATTCAAAACGGAGATCGACACTCGATTTTAAGCTAAGTTAAAGTTAACTAAGTTCTACATGTGACAGATCCAGATAAATATATATACAAACACACAAACACACACACACACACACACATACACACACACATACACATACATATATATATATACCAGAAAAACGTAATGCATTCAATGTCTACGCTACAGAAAATTCCCAAAAAAAAAAATAAATAAAAAATTTCAAGAGTCAAAATACTCGCATACAAAAATAATTCAAAAATACAAAAAAAAAAAAAAACTAAATATGAATGGAAATAAAAAATAAAAATTTAAAAAAAAAAATACATATTTCAATGTTTCAACCATATTTCATAGATCGGTGCAGTTCTCTTCTCTTCTACTTTTTTAGCTTTTTTTTTCATGTATATAAAATATTTTGTTTGTATTCGTATTGTAAATTCTGATCAATGAACACAGCCCCAAGCAGAAACGAAACCAATATTCAAAGCAAATATGAAATACTGAAAATAATTGCAAAATAAATGAGAAATACGTATGGAAAAAAAAATATATATATAAATAAATGGAATAAATTATTTATGGTGCGTGGGTGAGTTCTTTATTATATATTAAGTGCTTAGGCAATTCATGAATTTTGATTAATTCGCAATGGCAGTAGATGACAAACAAATGGACTGAGTTGAAATGCACTTTAACATGAGCTTTAACATGAACTGCATTGCGGGCCTAAAGATGAGCTTTAAAGCGAGAGTTAACATAAACATTTAACATGAGCTATAACACACACTTTAGCATATGATTTGGCATGCGCTCCAATATGATTCATAACCCACACTAAGGCATATGCCTTAACATGAGCTTTAACATGGACTGCATTACATGCCTAGACTTGCACCTAAAGATTTGCTTTGATGCGAGAGCTAACATAAACATTTAACATGAGCTTTAACACACACTTTAGCATCTGATTTGGCATGCGCTTCAATATGATTCATAACACCCACTAAGGCATATGCCTTGACATGCACTAAAACATGAACTGCATTGCGGGCCTTGGCTTGCACCTCAAGATGAGCTTTGAAGCGAGAATTAACATAAACATTTAACATGAGCTTTAACACACACTTTAGCATGCGCTCCAATACGAACTTGAATATGATTCGTAACACTCACTAAGACATATATGCCTTGACTTGCACTTAAACCTTGAACTGTATCTCAGGCTTAGACATGCACATAAAGATGAGCTTTGATGCGAGAGTTAACATAAACATTTAACATGAGCTTTAACACACACTGTAGCATGCGCTCCCATACGAACTTGAATATGATTCATAACACACGCCTTGACATGCACTTAAACATAAAAAGCTGAAGTGCTTTAAGAGCAGACACACGCAATTAAGTCGAACAAAAACTAAAAGTTGAAATTTACAAGTAGCTTGCAAGTGCGTACTTCAAGTCAAGGCCAATTAAATATCTTAATACAACTTTTTTCGGCGCATACTCATACTCATACACACACATAACTCATTTCGTACTCAACTCTGAATGTAGCACTTCATGCGCAAACATTTGACACTCTGGCAACACTGGCAGCGCTGCCATCAACTTGGATTATATTAAAGTTCAGCAACTTTGGCATTAAGTCTTGACTTGCCCGGGCACTTCAATTTGATGCAGTTGAAGAGGGTAGGAAGAATGGTAGGTGGCTTGTCTGAGGCTCTCTGCCCCGCCCTCTTTTAGCTTTCATTTAACTCGTGCCGTGCCTCCTTCCCCATCGGCATGCATGACAACGTGGCAACTCTGGTCGCGTGGTTTGAGAAGCTTGAACTGCGCTGGAGACGACATCAAATCATTAGCAGTGCATACAGCGTGAAACCAGACACGCACACACACCAGGACACACACCAGCACACACACCAGGACACACACCAGGACAAACACTCAGCACACACACGCACAGCCAACGCACTCACACGGTTATGCAGATGAATTTCAACTATTAGACAAACGTGAGACGCAGCTTCAAGTTAATGCCACGCCCAGCTCCAACAGCCGCCCACTTTTTCACTAACTCTCTGAATATTTTTTGGTTGCCCGTTGCGCAGATTCAGCTAACTGGTTCTCTGATACCGGCTCGTGCACTCCAGCTCTGGTTCCATTCTTGTGAAATCTTTGACTACCAGCGCTGAGCTTGCCCTACCATCCCTGCCACGCCTCCTCAACAATTGCGAAATGTAAAAGATGCAAATGTTAAGATATTTTTTCCATTTGCATTGGGACTCGCCTCGCCCTCGCCCTTCAAACCCGAAAAGCAAAAGAAAAAGCAGGAAACGGCTGCGGCTCAGGCTCAGGCAGCATTGTCACACAAATTATTCATTTTGCACTCGTTTCTTTGCACTTGTCGTTGCGAAATACCCTGTAAATTGAGTTGACGTACGTGATGTAGTGGGCTAAGATTTGAAAAATGATGGAAGATCGTATGGGTGTATAGATTAGGTATGGATTTTATTGAATGATGAGTTGAGTGCATTGAAAGAGCCTGCAAATTAAGGCTCTTGACTTGCTAGTTTATGGGAATGATTGATAGTAAGTGTGTCTCACATCATAAGATTACCTTAGAATCCCTTTAAGCTGGCTCTTTTCCTACAACCTTTTCATTTCCATATCTCAGGATCTTTAAGAGCTGCAACTGAAAAGTTTCGGATGTGTGTTCTATGACATGCAAGCCAGATTTTCTTAGCTTGATGGTTATCTTGCGTTCAACTGTTAAGCTTTGAAATGCTTGAAAAGATTTGTACCAGCATAAGCATATGGACGTGGCTACATAACGAAAGAATTGATTGTTCTCAACGAAAGCAGATTCTTGTAGCGACATTCAGCAAAAAGGTATATTTATTTGTAAGAAGAATGTTTCTATTAGATAGGAATTTTAAATGAAATGCGATGCTCTGCAGTGCGACGATCAACTCAGCATAGATCGCTGTAGCTCATGCATCTTAGTACAGTATTGATCGCAGTAACTCAATCCTTGCAGCTTGGAGAAGTAGTCTGTATATAATAATAAGTGCGATGTATATAAATTATCAAACAATATCTCATATATTTGAAACTATGTGAAACTATCCTCAAAGCGCTAACTCAGTCATAGATCCTAGATCTTAGAGAGAACATAAAGCTTCTTTCAGCTCAATTTCTCAGCTTATCTCAACTCAACTCGAACTGTGCTAAGCTTTAGCTCCATTTGAGTTCAATCATAACTAACAAACACTCAAAAGTTGTATATTGCTTATTTTTTTTTAATTTCCAGGGTATCTGTTAACGCACTGCTTAGCTTTCTAGTATATTTATTTGTGCTTTTGTGCGACATACAATATAAATAACTCTGCCAGACTTGTGCATATTTTGTAACTACAACTTACAAAAAAAAAGAAAATAACAGACAAACACTCACACACACACACACACATATATACACACGCCCGCACAATCAACCACACACACACACAACATTTCGCACATCTGCTGTAGATAGACAGATGAATGTTGTTGCTGTTGTTTACCATCATTTGACCAACAAAACATACTGTAAAATATTTGTATAGAGTATGTTCTTTTTTGTTGTTGTTGGTTGCTAGATTTGTAGATTTGCAATTCTCTCTCTCTCTATGTGTGTGTGTGTGTGTGTGTGTTGTGTGTGTATTTACATAACGTTTTTCGAAACAAATCGAGCTCAAATGACCATTGTTCTGGCATGCAATGCCTGTCGCCTCCTACCACAACATTTGCGGTTTCTGTTTTTTCAATAATCAAGGCACGTGTGTGTGTGTGTGAAAGTGTGTGTGAATGTGTGTGTGAATGTGTGTGTTTATGGTTTGTCACAATCCAATGTGTAAAAACTTGCAGTTGCATTTCGTTTTTTTTTTTTTGTTGTGTGTGTGTGAGCAGCCTTTGGCAACATTTTTGCCATTGCAACGGGCACATTTTTTGGTGATTGACGCACAGTTGCCCAGTTATACACTGTTCGGCATAGCTCAAGTGGGGTATATTGGCTTGTCTTGTGTCTTGTGTGTTTATCTTCTAGACTGATTTGAATGCCTGCTTTTAAGTATTCTTTGTTCCTGCTAGACAACTACAATAGACTTTGCATACACTGTTCAGCGGAGCGGAAACGGGCATATTGGATTGTCATTTGTGAGTAATTGATTGGCGAACTAATTTATATTTTTGTCCCTCGTCTGGCTTTAGGACCTTGCTCTATATGTTCTACAGTTGTCACACACTGTGTGACAGACTGAAAAGGGTATATTAGCTTGCTGCTATGCACTGTGAGACTAACTAACTTTTGCATTGGGTGTCTGTCGCCTAGAACTTTCCCCACATGCTAAAGACATAACATGACTTGACTTCATATACACTGTTTGACAAAGTGCAAACGAGCATATTAGTTTGCTGTCATATTTGTCTTCTAGACAGATAGGCCAATTATATTATTCATACCTCGACTGCGTTTGCTTAACTCAGAGTCTGAAAATGATATATACTCAGCATACCCGTTTGAGCTTAAGCGTCTACATATCGCTAGCTTTCTCGTGCTAAGCTCTCAAATATTTGACATTTATATGAGTCATGTTAAATCTATACAGAGTACGTCGCAGACGTATACACCCCTTTTATTTTTGGCATACATTTGCGAAACTTACAATTGACTTCTATCACATCAAATATGAACACCCGACAATCTCAGCCTTTCACTTTTTCAATTTCGCATATTTGCATCAATCTTTGAGCTGCAAATCGAATTTCTTGTGCGTTTTTTTGGCATTCGAGATAAAAGTAAATTATTATCACATTTCTAACTGAATAGAGTTATTGATCAAAAGGAAATGGAAAGAAAATGTTGCCTTAAAATTATTACTAGAAAGGGAGAGGGAGGAGAGAGTGGAGAGGGAGAGAGGTAGAGCGAGAGCTCTCATGCGACAATTCGATACTTCACTTCGATATCTTATTGAAAATGTGGAATATGGTTAACTTACTGACTTATCGATTAGTTAAAAACAATTAAATTCCATTTGAGAGCACTTTTTAAGTGCCATATATGGCGGGCATTGCTTCTGGCACTAGATAAGCAGAGGCACAAGATTCCATCGAGTCATAAAAAATCCTTTCAAAAAATAATAAAAATTGCAATAAAAAATAAATTTCAAAATGTGTTAAACAAAAAAACAATTGAAAATGCATTTGCATGTGCATGCTCGAGCAATGTATACCCTGTAAAAAAAAAAAATGCATATTCAAGTTAACTAATCGAGCTGAGAGACTATGAGAGCTGAAGTAGGACAAGTTGGAAAAAATTCAAATATAAATTCTTTATATGAGATAAGGATATCTACTTCAATTATATCTATAGCAGAGATTTTCGACTATATAGATACCCTGTTAAAAATGTCATGAGCTGGAGTTTGACAGATTTTTTTTCTTTGCCATTAATTTCACATTATTTCTTTGCCTTTCTCTTTAGTCTTTGTTTGCTGCTTTTTAACAGGGTATCATTTGCTCTATCATTTTTGGCTATTTATTTATAAATATATATATATTTTTTTGTTTATTTGCCAATTTGTTGGCCATTTTGTTGTAGGCAAACGTAACCAGATCCTTATTTAAATAGTTGCCCAAAAGCCTACAAACAAGTCCCTTTTATTTGGTGTCAATATTAACACAGCTGTACAAGCGCGCGCGCGCCTATATATGTGTGTGTGTGTGTGCTGACATGACAACAATGCACACACACACACACATACACACACAGAGAGAAAAACTGCGGCTTAGCGCCAGCTGCTGGCGATCTGTTGTTGACCAACTGCAGCTTCATATAAACTATATCCTATATTTTTTATATACATATGTATGTGTGCGAGTGTGTGTATGCGTGTGTGTGTGTGCGTGTGTGTGTGCGTGAGTAGGCACGTATCTATAAAAAATGCTGACCGGCTTTAATATATATCTTTTGCCTATATAGTATCTCTGTCTCTTTCCGCTCGCTTTTGTTATTGCTATTCGCTGTATACCCTGTAATTTGACAATATAGGCAGAGGGAGGGGTGTTTTGAAATGGTGTGTCATTAGGTAACAGGCAGTTGAAGACAGATTGAGCTGTATGGAACTTTTCTAGACTGACTGAGTCTTACTTCTGAGTTAACTAACCTAATGTAGCTAGAAGTCCTTGAGACTTAAAGTCTAAAAAGCTTTTATGTAGCTGCTCAAAGGATCAAGCAAAGTGCCTAGAACGATTCAGTTATAGTTTTTACATTTATAAAAGTTTATTACAGTTAAAGTCTCATTACACGATAGCTGATTATGGCATTCATTAGCCACTCGCCAACTTACAGGGTATTTACTTGCCGATCAGCCAAGTTCTAGGCGCATCTTAAATGTATTTTTTAATCCTTTTTTTTATTTTTTTGTTTTCATTTTCTTTTTTGTTTTGTGTTTTTTTTTTTTTGTCAGTTTGGCGCAAATATTTAAGAATTTTAATCGTTTTGTTGCAAGGCGTGTGCCACAGCTGTGGGCGTGGCATACACAAAAAAAAAAACTGCAGCAGCTGGGAGGCAGAAGCAGCAGCAGCTGGGGCAGCTGGGGCAGGTGGGCAAAAGATATTTGAACAATTCCAAAATGCGATAGTAAAGTGTTTTAAGCGGTCGCCGTTTGAATGCGAATGCGGCGCCAGTGGGGGCTTCCTGGCTGACTGCTGCTGTGTGATGGGGCGTGGCATGGGTTAGGGGCGTGAAGGGAAAAGCAAGCGAAGCAAAAAGCGTTGCATACTTTTAGGCCCTGCGCTGTTTGTTCGCCTGTTTGTGTTTGCTGCATGCAAACGCTGTTTACACCACACACACAAACACACACACACACACACAAACACACACACACACACACACGCACACACACTGGCACACTCGTATGCTGGCATTGTGAGCTGCATTTATTTACTGTGCGCATGTTTTATTGTTAACATTTAAAATATTTGCGCCTGCATATAATTTTGTTGCAACAAAGAGCCGCCTACTCGGCCCTGCCACGCCCCCTCTCACACAATTTCCTTCTTCTTTTTTTTTTTGCTGTTGCTTTATTTACTCGCCTGTTTCGCTGCTTAAATGCAGTTTAAAGCATTTTAGTATTTGCATTTGGCCTGGCGGCAGGCGGCAGCCGCCAGTTGGCTACAAATTCGACCAAAAATTTGATCAGAAAACTGTTTGGCCAACAAATTTCTGTATAAAATAAAAGACAAAAAAAAAAAAAAGTGAAGCAAATAAAATATATATAAAAACTAAATTGGCATAAAAGCAATTACAGCGCTCAGCTTGGGGCCTCTCACTGTCTACTTCTATCTCTCTTTCTCTTTCTCCTTCTCTCTCTATCTCCCTCTCTCTCTCTCAAATCAATTTCAAGCATTTGCATTTGTCAAAAAGCCAGCACGCATTTTTACCTTTCGTTTAATTGTTATTCGCTAACCCAAAAAAGTAATTAAGCTTTTTCGAAAATCTACAAAAATCGAAGTTGATAATTGAAAAAGATTTGATTAAACGTTTAGCAGCAGTTGCCAAACGATTTGGCAAGCGCAGCTTGACATGCGGTATGACATGAGCTTTGACAAACAGCTAAGCTATGTCAGATATGCAACCAAAAGGCTTGTGAAATTGTCAACGTTGCTCTAAGTGTTTGATAAGAAGTGAGAAGAACTGTTGAAAGTCAGTTTGCCAAACAGCTTGTCAAGCTGCTTGTCAAACTGCTTGCCAAGCTGCTAGTCAAACGGCTTGTGATGCGGTTTGACTGATAAGTGAGCAAGCGAAGCGTTTAAGCGGTTGTCAAACTAGCTCAAAGTTTGTCAGAGTTATTCAAACACTAAGCCAAAAGGGCTTGCAAAACGACTTAGGAAACAGCTCATGAGAAGGTGCTGTAAACAGCTTGTCTAGCAGTATGATAAATATAGCTTGTCACTCATTGCTCATCAAACAGCTTGTCAAACCGTTTGCCATAAAGTTCATCAAAAGTTTTAGCAAACAGTTTCTCTAGCAGCATAGCAAAACAGAGTGCTTGTCAAACGGCTTTCCTGGTATGTGACCAAGCGAAACGTTTAAGCGGCCTGTAAAACCGGTTGTCAAACTAGTTCAAAGTTTGTCAAAGACTTTTTCAAACACTAAGCCAAAGGGTTTGCAAAACGACTTAGGAAACAGCTCATGAGAAGGTGCTGTAAACAGCTTGTCTAGCAGTCTGACAAACATAGCTTGTCAAGCGGATTGTCAAACGATTATCACTCATTGCTTATCAAACAGCTTGTCAAACTGTTTGTCAAAAACTTCCTCTAAAAGTCTACCAAATAGTTTCTCTAGCAGAGTAGCAAACAGAGTGCTTGTCAAGCGGCTTGTCAACCGATTTGCCAAAATAGTTAGCACCAGCGACTCATTCCAGCTTGCTGAGATGTTGGCCAAGCGGCTTGTCTCAATAGCTTGCCAAACATTTGCACAAACAGCTTTTTGCCAAATCGATTTGCTGGCCAGTTTCAGCTGAAACCTGGATTTCAACTCTTTGCACAACTTTCGGCACGTTTCCTTGCCCCGTGGCGCAGTCAAAGAAATTTCATAGCCAATCCAGCAGGTATAGCTGAACTGGCCAGTTTGGATATCGCAAAATAATTGCCAAGAACTACGGCCGGACTCGGCAGCAATAGGACTTAGCCACGCCCACTGCTGAACGCCCCGACGAATGCCAGTTGGTATGCAAAAATGGCAACGGAAATCCAACGTGTTGCCCAGGTACAAAGCAGATCGAGCCATCGGCCTCCTGGCTGTTTCTTATTGTTCTGCCGAAAGCCAAATGCTCAATGCAAAAAGGTCTGCATTGAAGTGGGCCGAATATGATACAAGTTGAATGAAAGATGGGGAGAGAGGCAGAAGGCTAAAGGTGAAAGGATAAAGAGGGAGAGGGAGAGAGAGAGAGAGAGAGAGAGAGAGAGAAGGAGAGCGAGTGAAATAAGGAAACTTTGCTGTCGATACTACTGACTAAGCTATACTCGTTAGCAATTCAATGGCAGCTAAGCATATTATGACAAAATATCGATAAAACTTAATCGATAAACGATATTTGGTAAAAATTGAAATACATATGGTTTAATCCAGTTTTCGAGCTATGGAAGCTAAGACTTGAACGATTTCTCAAGCTTCCAGTAGCAGCTTAGCTAAAGTGAATATGCACGACTATATATTAGCAGTATCACGTTTGCAGCTCTAAGAACTAATATACCCTTCTTAAATTTGTGAGCGATTATAAAAGCTAAAAGCTAAGCGAACTGCAACATGGGTATGCACAAATCTGTAGTCAAAGTTTCAAGATGCCAGCTAACTAAGATGAAACTAATATACTCATCATTGTGTGAGCGAGTATACGAAGACTTCAGCTTAATCGACTATAATACACATTATACACAAATACCCATATCAAATAACTTAGACAGCTACATCAACTAATATACTCCTTGTTGATTTCTGAGCGAGTATGAAAAGAAAATAGAAGCCAAATTTTGAAGCAGCTCTCCCACATTAATGTGGAGCACATTAGTGCGCATAAGTGTATTAAGGATAATGGATGCACTCATAGATATTTCGCTATTTGACTGTCTGCATATGGATAGTACACAGACACAAACACACACACACACACACAGACACAGACACAGAGGCGGACAGACAGATAGATAGACTGGTAAACTGTATGCGGAAGGAATCGCACACGGGTCCGCTTACATGATATGCAGGCAGGCAGAGGCAATGTGTAAAATCCCGGCTAAATTGTGGAAGCCAGGTAAAAGACACACTTGCTGGTGTGTGTCTGTTAGTATGTGTGTGTGTGTTGGTCTATATAAATTATAGAGTGCGACTGTGCGAACTAGTTATATATGTATATATGTATATAACATATATATGTAACTGCGCGTTTTATCTACACATGCAACTCGTCTAATCTAGTTGGGGTTGGGGGATTCCGTACCAAAATAAACCCCAAACTGGGCTTCACATTTGGCCAAATGCTTTAAGCAAATATTCAATGCATTAAAATATGTAAACCATATTTAAGCTATTGAAACATGGAGCATTGGAGCATTGTTTAAGAGGAGTTTCCTAGATGTCTTAAAGAAATATAAGTTAAGCTAAGTTAAGTTAAAGTTGAGTTACTTAACAAGTAGAGAAACATGCGCAAAATTGAGTAAAAGTGAAAGGAAAGTGAGATGCGAAGTGAGTAATCAGAGAAGCAAAGCAAGAAGTAAGCAAAATTCAGAAGAAGTTAACCGAGATGAAAACCAGAAAAGAGAGAAACTACCCACAGCAAGTGCCCAATGATTAAGTTAAGCAAGAAGCGTAGAATAAAGTTAGTCCAAGGCAATAAGTTAAGTGAAATCTATAAGCAGCTGACTAAAGGCAAATTTCTATTGCTACACCGATGCTAGCTACCAGCCCGAAGGCTGACAAAAAAAGCATCTTTAAATAGATTAAAATATAAAATACGAAAAAAGATCAAATGTACTTCGATTTCATAAACTTGAAAGAAAATACAAGCAAAGAAATCGTATACAGGCACTCAGCGGCTGCTCAATATTAAATGCTGAATGCCAAATGCTGAATGCTGAATGCTGAATGCTGAATACATATTCGCATTTGCGCTCGTATTTACTAAAAGCACTTTTATTGTCATCATTGTCAGCGGGAATTGTCATCATAAATATTTGATTGTTGCATCAATAAAAGCTTATGACACATAAAATCCATAATTTCAATTGTCGCCCACGGCTTTTCCCTGACGGCGGTGCGAAAATTGTGAAAGTGACAAGGTTGGGGGCGAGCGAGAGAGAGAGAGAGAGAGCAGGTTAAACGGAAATCGGATCAGCCGCTGGCATCAAGGTTAACACAAGCAAGCAGCGAACAATAAAAAACAAAAAAAAAAAAAGGAACTGTAACGATGCTGAGCAGCAACAGCTGAGCCAACGCAGCGAGTCATTAGTATCTGCCACAACCTTCTCACTTCCTTATCAAGACCCTCCCCCTCACCCCTCCCACTCTAACAGAGCAGCACATAAAACATTTTCCACCCCTGCTCATTTTTTTTACATTTCTCTTTGAGTTTGCTTATAGATTATAGAAAAGTTGAATTGATAAAAAAAAAAGAGTATCTAAAATATCTGCATAATCTTGGTCTATAGTAACTTAAATTTCAGTGAAATCAAATATCATGTGGATTTATTATAATCGAAATCCTATATATTTTGTGTGTAATAAAATATTAAGTTTCAGAAACATTTTTAAAATAAATTTTTCTAATAATATAATTTTATTTTTCCTTTTTAATTTAATTTAAATTTTTTATTGCATTACAATTTTTTTTTTTTTTATATATATATATATATATATATATATATCTTTGATATATTTCTAAATAGTAATAATATTATTAATTTTATGTTTGTTTTGTAAGTGTTTTTTTTTTTAATATTTCTTATATTTTTGTAAATATATTTCTTAATAATTTATTTGATATTTTCTTTATATATTTTTTGCAATTCCTTATTTAAAGTTTTTTATTTTTTTCAAATATTTTTTATTAATATTTTTTTTTAATTTTTAAATATATTTTTATTTTTTTCTATATATTTTTTTTTATATAATTCCTAAATAATATTTTAATATTATTTAAATTATTTTTATTATTTTTTGAAATTTGTTTTGTAAATGTTTTTTTTTTTATATTTCTTATATTTTTGTAACATATTTCTTAATAATTTATTTGATTATTTCTTCTTATATTTTTTGCAATTCCTTTTTTTAAATTTTTTATTTTTATAAATATTTTTGTTTATTTTTGAATATATTTTTATTTATTTCTATATATATATATTTATTTATTTATTTATACATTTTTATTTTTTGTCCAATTTAATATGCCACAAATTGCTGGTTAATTGCATGTTTCTGTCTGAGTGTGAGTGTGTCTGTGAGTACGTCTGAGTGTGTGTCTCACTCTCTCCCACTCTCTTCATCTCTCTCTCTCTCTGTTTGTATGTCTGGGTAAATATATTATGAACTGGCTGCTGGCTTAATGATATATCCATAGACCTGACCCGCACTTCTATCTGTTTTATGCATCGCTTCATATGACAAATTAATGAAGCGCGTGCCGCACATGTATTTGATGGATACATATGTACACACATGTATCTGTATCAGGCCGTGTGTGCATGTGTGCGTGCGTGTGTGTGTGGCATAAATCAAAATTTATGTGGCCATCAGAGCTGCCTGATCAAACGTCAAACGCAACATTTTCAACAATTTAAGACAGCGGCAACAACAATTTGGCAAGTAATTGCGTCGATTGAGAGGGGGGGAAGTGAAGTGTGTGGGCTGGGGGTAGTCGAGGTGTGAGTGCGAGTGGGCGTGGGCGTGGGAGTGTGCGGCGCGTGACGTGACCTGCACTTAGTTTAAATGTTTAATAGAGCCAATGCAACAATAGCAGCAACAAAATGTTGCAAACGTCAGCGCAACTTTGTGCGGCAACTGCAAAGCTCAGCAGAAACTTTGCCTAGCTGCGTGTTGTGCGTGTGTGCGTGGGTGTGCATGTGTGTGTGTGTGTGTGTGTGTATATACACTGAAAAAAATCGAAACGTGCAAACGTCACTGACAATGGCAATGACCGACAGTTTGACAGCTGCCTCAGCATTAACGTAACCCTCAGCTAAGTCCGCCCCCATGAAATGTCTCTAATTGGTTCAATCGGTTGTCAGCTCTCATTTCGAGCTGTGCACAAGATATATGTACGTAAATATTGCCTTTGTCGGCAGAAAATAAAAGAAAGTAAATACAAATATTATAAATAATAATAATAAATACTTTATCTGCTGTTTAAGTGTATACAGGGTATTAATAGTCAATCATGCTGTATAGAACATAATATAAGAGAACAAGTAAGAGTGCTCTAGTCGAGACGGCTCGACTACGAGATACCCTGAACCCTGCGAAGATCCAATCTTCCCATGATATGCTTATTTTACATATACGAATATTGCGAGCAACGCACACACACACACACACATGCATATGCACGCACGCATAAGCACGCGCTCTGCTGACTGCGCAGTCAGCGCGGCGACTGCGCTCGGACTGCAATATGCCTATTGTATGGGAAACTAAATGTTTAATAACTTTTTTTGTGGATGGACTTTCTTGATTAAACTTTCACAGCATAATTATGTCATTCATATGTGTGTATTTGCCAAAGCACAAGTCTCTAGTATTTGAAATACGAATTTTGCAAATTTGGGGCGAAGGGGGCGTGGCATCCAAAATCCAAAAATTACAAAATCTTCGCATTCATTACACGGATCTACACAGAAAATTTAAAGTCTCTAGCTCTTACGGTATGCTTAACCGAAGAAAAGTTATCGATTTTTATCGATAATAAGGAAACGGGATGAGTTATCGCAAATCTAAAAAAAACTCGTACTGCGTAGGCCATAGACGAGTATTCTCTGAAAATTTCATACATCTAGCTTTTGTGGTTTACGAGATCGCTGCGTTCATACGGACGGACGGACGGACGGACGGACGGACGGACGGACGGACGGACGGACAGACGGACAGGGCTATTTCAACTCAGCTCATCGAGCTGATCAAGAATATATATACTTTATGGGGTCTGCGATGTCTCCTTCTGCCTGTTACATACATTTCACAAAAACATTATACCCTGATTTCCCATTTTCAATGGGTTCAGGGTATAAAAAGGCAAGCTTGCACTTAACCTTCTTCTATCTATTTGAACCATATTCGAGACTCGAAACACAGCCGAGCCGCAAGCCGAAGCACACATATAGAGTAGGCAAGGTCGAAAATTTTACTGAAAAGTGAAATATAATTTATAAGAATTCTACTGGAAAGGCATTTTTGTACTAACCAAACCTAACCGAACCAAACTGAGCAGCAACTTGGACCCAGTTATCAGACAGACTCAGCAAATCATGATCTCATGATGAACACAGATGGTATTATATATCACAAATGAAATCAATATTCACAAGTGTTTGGCAAATATTCTACAAATATTCTACAAATATTTGTCCATGCTTAACAGTGTACACTGGTTGGCAAAACTATTTTATTGTTTGCCTGTGCACGAGGCATAAATAATGCAGTAACAATATTTATGAAGGCAATTATAAGTTGCGAATATGGCGTAATAGGCAAACATATCATATATACATAAATATATATATATATATATATGGATGATATGGTTGATGCCAACCAGTCTTCAATAGTATTAAAAACTATTCAAATATAAAATAAAGTAAAATATTAATAAAATATTTAAAAATATATTTAAATATAAATTAAATCAAGCAAATTTGTTTGAGTTTCTTTAAGTCAAATCAAATGTGAAAAAAATATCTGAATATATTTTTGGTATTTATTGTATATACTAAATATTTAAATATTCAATGCTCGAAAAACTATTGAAAATTAATTTAAAATTTTTATATAAAATATACCAAAAATAGTTAGAATATTTTTATACCCTGAACCCATTGAAAATGGGAAATCAGGGTATAATGTTTTTGTGAAAATGTATGTAACAGGCAGAAGGAGACATCGCAGACCCCATAAAGTATATATATTCTTGATCAGCTCGATGAGCTGAGTTGAATTAGCCCTGTCCGTCTGTCCGTCCGTCCGTCCGTCCGTCCGTCCGTCCGTCCGTCCGTCCGTCCGTCCGTCCGTGTGAACGCAGCGATCTCGTAAACCACAAAAGCTAGAGATCTGAAATTTTCAGAGAATACTCGTCTATAGCCTACGCAGTACGAGTTTTTTTTAGATTTTCGATAACTCATCCCGTTTCCTTATTATCGATAAAAATCGATAACTTTTTTTCCGTTAAGCATACCGTAAGAGCTAGAGACTCCAAATTTACTGTGTAGATCCGTGTAATGAATGCGGACAATTTTTAATTTTTGGATTTTGGATGCCACGCCCCCTTCGCCCCCAATTTAAAAAATTCGTATTTCAAATACTAGAGACTTGTGCTTTGGCAAATACGCACATATGAATGACATCATCATGCTGTGAAAGTTTGATTAAGAAAGTCCATCAACAAAAAAAGTTATTAAACATTTAATTTCCCATACAATAGGCATATTGCAGCCCTAGCGCAGTCGCCGCGCTGACTGCGCAGTCAGCAGAGCGCGTGCTTATGCGTGCGTGCGTATGCATGTGTGTGTGTGTGTGCGTTGCACGAAATATATGTATATGTAAAAGAAGCATAGCATGTTGGAAAGATTGGCTCTTCGCAGGGTTCAGGGTATCTCGTAGTCGAGCCGTCTCGACTAGAGCACTCTTACTTGTTTTATTATATATCATTTAATTTAGAATTAATTATAATTTTAGATACTAACTATTTTGGGTATATTTATCAAAGCTTAAATTTATTAATTTTAACAATATAATATATTTTAACAATAAAATTGATTAGAGAAAAAACTTAAGACGCCCTAAGCTTAAATTTACATTATAATTATTTTAATTATAATTATTATTATTATTATTACAATTATTATTATTAATATTATTATTATTATTATGATTATTATTATTATTATTATTATTATTGTTATTATTATTATTATTATTATTATTATTATTATTATTATCATTATTATTATTATCATTATAATTATTATTTTTATGATTAATATTATTATTATTATTATTATTATTAATATTATTGTTATTATTATTATTATTATTATTATTATTATTGTTATTATTATTATTATTATCATTATTATTATTATTATCATTATTATAATTATTTTTATTATTATTATCATTATAATTATTATTATTATTATTATTATTATTATTATTATTATTATTATTGTTATTATTATTATTTTTATCATTATTATTATTATTATTATTATTACTATTATTATTATATTATTAAATCTACTTATGTAGAAAGACAATCCCAAAGATTGTTCTGCAAGTAATGAATAATGTTTGATCAAGCTAAAGGCCTCTTGAGATTTACCAAAAAAAAGATTCAACTGTTTTTTGGATTGTGAACGAGTATTAGGGAGTCGGTGATGCCCAATTGCAATATTCTTACTTGTTTTCAATTAAATTGTTCAACATACTTTTAACTAATTTATTCATAAGTTTATCAACTATGCACCAAAGTATTTTCAGCTGCTAGAAAATTTCATATTTAAATCTATTTATATATCGAATATGTAAAATTTATCGAATTCGATAACAAAACAACTGTCAGCTAGTGAATATTTAATAACAATATTTAAATTTTAGTATTTATTTTAGTATTTTTTCAGAAGCTTATTTGAGTTTGGCCTGAAGGCATTGCCTATATATGTATATGTATGTGTGTGTGAATATGTGTGTGTATGGGTGTGTGTGTGTGTCTGTGTGTGATGTGTGTGTGTCTCTGTGTGTGTATTTTATTGCATTTAATTTTGTGCTCTTTGCCGCAGCTTCATGTGAGTTTTTCATCCTCCTTCTTTCTTTCTTTTTTTTTTTTTGTTTGTTGTTGTTGATTCTGTATTTTAATTTTAATCCAATTTCAGAAAGCACACACACGCACACCCACATAAAAGAGCAACGTCGAGCGATATTTTTTTATTTATTTATTTTCGATTATATATATATATATATATACATTTTTTTTTTTGATTTATTTTTGTTGTAGCTTTTATTTTCTGGCTTGTGGCAAAATATATTAAAAGCTACTTACAAAGTGCACAGCGAAACGGTTATGTGTGTGTGTGTGTGTGTGTGTGCAGTCACACCCACACACACACATACAATTACAATGCTGTGGTTTCATATGTGAACTGTAAAGGGTTTTGCCTAGGCCATAGCAACTGCACTGAGCAGGGGGCAGGAAGCTGGCTGATGATGATGATGCAAGTGATTCATGCGGAAAACGAGCAACAATTTTGGTTTACCAGACAGACAACGGCAGTTGCTCTTAACAACAACAACAACAACTACAACAATGAGCGCAACAATGTGGCCAGGCATTACATGTGTTTACACATTGCTCTTGCTGTTGTTGTTGCTGTTGTTGTTGCTGTTGCTTTTGGTACTGCTGCTGCTGCTGCTGCTGCTTCAATTTTATTATGAGCGCATTTTGTTTTCATGATTTAAGCAACAATAAAATATTGAGACAGCACCACAATTGCCCCATCCTTCAGCCATCCCCCCGCTGGCAATGTTTTTTTTTTTATTAAAAAATAGATTAAATCATCGGCAAAATGTAGTTGCAACAACAATTTGCTGAGCTCAATAAATGGGCCTCTGCTAGAGTTACTTCTAATGGACAACCGTTGCGTATACGTAACGCAATTTACGTGGAGAACAGGTGTAGGAGGGGGCAGCAAGAGAGCGAAACGCACTCTCAGTCAGAGAGAGAGTGAGAGTGGGGAACGGGAAATGTTGAAGACGACGTTGCGTATACGTAATGTAATCCAAGAAGTTGGGCAGCTGATGTGGAAGGTAGATATTACGAGAGGTAGAGCATAAGAGAGACAGAAAGAGTAAGACAGAGGAAAAGACAAAGAAAGGAAGAGAGACTAAGAGATAATTATAAGTCATAGAAGTAGACTACGTGGCGTATACGTAACGTATTTGGCTAAAGACTGTTAAAACAAGAGACAAAGAGAGAAAGAGCAAAAGAGAGTAAAGGTAAGGGCAAAACTGACAGTTGCTTAAGCTCAGAGAGACAGAGAACAATAAATGAACAGAGACAGTTACTTCTCATTACCACGTTGCGTATACGTAACGCATTAAATAATTCATTAGCTCAATATAAGTAAAAAGACGAGGGAGAACTTCTAAAGAGAGAGTCGGAGAGAAACATAAGTATAGCTTATAAACGTATACGCATTGGCACATTGCGCCTGCAAGTAAAACACGTTGCGTATACGTAATGCGGTAGAGAAAAACAGCGAGAGAAAAAAAGAAAAAAAGTAATATAGACGTAAAGAAAGAGACAACAAGAGAGAGATGAAGTAGAGAGGAGAAAAGGTTTGTAAGCTATAAAAGAGAAAATAAAAAGAGAAAGTGAGAGAGATCAGAGGGATAGAGAGAGAGAGGGAGACAGGGAAAGAGAGAGAGAGAGAGAGAGAGAGAGATTAAGAAAGAAAAATAGAGAGAGAGAGAGAAAAAAAAGTTAAGAGATAGATTGTCTTATAAGCGAACGTGAATATAATCAAGAAACCCAAACTAAACATCGATATTTATCGATTTCTTCATAACTATCATTGTAAGCCAAGCTTATGTCCAGTATAGCACTTCCCCTCAATTTCGCTTCACGCTCAATCGCAACTAAGAACACCAAGAAGCTTAACAATAACAAAGACTGTTGAACCTTTGTGGTTTCCCCTCTCTTTGCACAGCTCACGTATGTGAGCTAAAAACTTCCCAAGTTTCTTAAACAAATACAAAGCAACAGCTGCACGTCGCTGATGTCATGATCTTTTATTAGAATTGCTGAATATTTTGAAGTTATTTTAAGATTTCTAAAGCTGTTTCAGTTCGGTCTCAATATTTGGCTAACAATGTTTATTTGAAGAGCTAATATTTGAATGTCTATTCAACTGGCGATGAGTCAATGGAATATTCTCGTTGATTTGCCAGTTTGCTGAATACGTATATAATTAGTTGGGGAGTTTCCTGAAATTATGTCTTGCTTTGATCTAACTAATACATAATCGAGTGCCGAAAAAGGCGCTTGATGAGCCCTTTTTACGCCAAACTGCAAATCGTTGGCCGTGCTTGGAGCTTCGTCTAATAACCCGGATGTGATTGCCCAATCGAGAAGAGTCCCAAGTGGAAGGCAAAGCTCACGCACACACGAAAATTTCAGCTCATTTCGTTGAGCCGGAAAAGCAGCCAGAAAATATGACAAAAAAAAGTAGCCCAAGCTAACAGTAGGGGTATTCACTACAGTGGCTTTAACGAGAATGAAACTATTCTTTCGATTGAATACTAATCTAAATCTGAAATATCTAGGTCTTGCGGTATACAAGCCACTCTTAAAATACAAAGTCATATTATCGATTTTTATCGATAACAAGGAACTGGGATGATATACAGGAATATTCATTTATAATTCAAGTCAATCAAGTCTCTTACGAGATCGGTGCGTTCACACGCACGGACGGACAAACAAAAGGACAGCCAGACAGACGTATAGAAGCCCAGGACTAGATAGTCAGCTCGTCGCATTGATCAAGAATATATATACTTTATGGCATACAAAGACAATTATATTCAATAATAAAATAAAATTTTATTTTAAAAAATGTTTTTTTTGTTAGCGAAATGAACTTTTCAGGCTCTTAGCCTTAGCTTCATGTCTTACGACGAATCATAACATTAAATTTTTCCATTTTCCAACAAATTCTTTCAGCTGCATTTCAAATATTTCTATCTAAAACTCACTTGAATACCCCTAACACACACACACACACACACACACATAAGATATGCTTAGATATAGTCAAAGTGGCCGTGGGGCGTGGGCGGATTGGGTCTGTGTGTGATACCGCTGGGTATTTCAGAGCAGTTGCCAGAAATGTTATTATGCAAAATAATAACAACGCATCGCACTATGAAATTAAATTTCGAATCCCAGCAGTGAGTAAACTTAAAATACAAGTTATTGCACTGCCACGCCCCCCATAGCCCGCACGCCCACACGCCCACATGTGCTGTGAGTGTGTGTGTTGCCACATGACTGGCTTTGGTAGAGGCAATGACTGCTTCCCTGGCTGGCTGCCATCTGATACTCTGCCATGGCATATGCGCTAAATATCTTAGCTCTGCTATGCCAACCATTTGAGATACTTGTTAGCGAGTTACTACTGTAGCTATATATGGATGAATTGGACTGACTACTCGCTTAAGTCTTAATATATCTCAGTTATGGAAGCTCAAACTTTATATACCATGGTATATAAGCTCAGCAGGGTTACTCCCTATTTGAGAGTCTTTAATTTGAAGTCATTTGACTCTGAGTCTGAATTATAGATATATTCTAGCTTCTTCATTCTATATTCTTCTTCTTCTAGCTGTAAATGTAAAACTGAGCCAGAGTTGAAGCTCTGAAGCTTAAGCTCTCTCTCTCTCTCTCTCTCTACCTAGCCATAAGCTAAGCAACCTCTTTGAACTAGCTAAAGACTAAAGAGATTTGTATGAAATTTTATACCTTTATGGCTTTACTGGATAATTATAATAAATAATTAATACAATTTTAGCATATCTAGCTTTTATTTGCAAAAATATTACTAAAGATAGATAATGATACAATATAGTAATATAATATTTTATTAACATTTATTTTATATATATTTACTGTTAAAGAGCATTCAAGTTTCTTCAGTTGTATTTCTCTTCTTTTTAGCTTTTTCTGGCTAGCAATTTTTGGCTATTTTTGTTGTATTTTTTGCTGTTGTTTTTTTGTTTTTCTTTTTGGTTGTTTGGCTCTTTCGTTGCCCGTTTGCCTGTTCGCTGGCGTTTGGCTCAGTTTTTATATTCGTGGGAGTTGGAAGACAAATTGATTTCATGTCTGAAACTTCTTAAGCGCTTGCAACGGGGGAATCCTTGCCGCTGCCTGCAACACATTCCATTCAGTCATGTATGTGTGTGTGTGTGTGTGTGTGTGTGTGTGTGTGTGTGTGTGTGTTGTGTGTGTCTGTTCAAAGTTGATATTATGCTCGTACACATGACGTTGCCCCACCCAGCCGCATTTGCTTTTTATTTAGTTTAAACTTGGCCAGAAATTGATGCGCCTGTTCGAAACAATATAACAGCAACAGCAACAGCAACTGCGGCAACAACAATGGATATGTGGCACATACATGCAGTAAGGCAACATGTTGCAATTGCCACGCCCACTCGTATCGCATGCTTGTAGTGCATATATATATATATATATATATATATATATATATATAATGCTTTTTCTACTTGCTGCCGCCGACTTCTGCTGCTGCTGCTGTCATAGACCTGAACGAAACATACAAGTTCAACTGAGGCTCTGCACGGCTTTTTCGTTTAAATATTTGCCATTTTCTCTCTATACACAAAATGTGTGGCCGCAAATTGTTCACTAATAGCGCAAACATCGAACCCTCAATACCAACCCTAACGAAGTCTGATAGTCACGTCAAAACATCCTTGAGCTTCTGCCCTTTCGATTGGTAATACATGTACATAGAGTTGATGTGGCTTTATGCCGACTTCTTCTAGTATATTATTGATGTAGCTTTAAAAAGACCTTTTCTATATAGTCGATAGAGCTTCAAATGCACTTCTTCTATATGGTTGATATAGCCCCAAAGAGGAAGCCAAACACCAGTTAAGTTCCTGTAAAAAAAATCATAAAATAAAATATATATACATTTATATACCTCACATAAATTATAAACAATAGATATTTATTTTTTTCTATAAAATTAAACTTTATTTTAAATTGATTTTCCAATTATCGGATGATATCTGAATCTTGACTTCTTTGCTTGTGAAGACGAGGCTTTTCCGAGATGAGCAAGAGAATGAAATGAAGCCATCCGTAAAGAGAGATGGTTCTCTCCTCTTGAGTCTTTTGCGTCTTCTTCCATTGCTGACACGTCTGAGGAAAGTAGTCCGTGCGGAACGCATTTCGTTTAGGTGACATTTTGAGTGATCCCCGTAGACTTGTATTCCATTTCTTCAAATTTGCTCCAGTATACTTTTGTATATTCGTATTTCCTTTCAAATAGAAACGTTTTTGCTGGCCTTGAAAAACCAAACTCTGTCCCATTCTCTCTCTTTGAGCTGTAATTGTGAGCATAGATGAATTGTGACTTGTCAAAATACTCCATAATACTTCAATGCTTACCTTCTTTTGAGTCTTCTTCCATCGCTCAAACGTAATTTTGAGTGATCCCCGTAGACCTGTATTCCATGTCTTCAAATTTGCTCCAGTATACTTTTGTATATTCGTATTTCCTTTCGAGTAGAAACATTTTTGGTGGCTTTAAGTATCCACTCTCTTTCTCATTCCTTCTTTTAGAACTGTAATTGTGATCATAGATGAATTGTAACTTATATAAATACCTCATAGTACTTTAGTGCTTACCTCCTCTCCATCCTCCTCCATGACAATAACAATAGACTCGCTGCAACCACGCAACTAGCTGCTTCAAACACAAGAATCCGCTTCAAATACGTCATATCCATAAGAAAACTAGAAATAACCTCTGTACATGCAATACTGTGAAATAATATTTTACCCAGGCAAAAAAAAATAGGTACACTGACCAAACACCAACCGTCAAAGTAGAAAGTTTCGTGTGGAACGTATTTTGTTTACGTGACAACCCACACCTTTCTCTCTTTCTCAGAATTATATTTCTGATCATATATAAATTGTGAATTAAGAACATATCGTCCAAGAAACATACCTTTAGGTACTTCAATCCATCTATCATGGAAGACAACCGAATGCACCCAAAGACTAATGCTCGAGTCATAACAGTTATGGAAATAAGTTCCGATCAACATCTAACTCTTCCTGGCTGAAAAACAGCCTATTCACCCTTCGACTCAATTGAGACCGCCAAGAAACTTTAAAAATTTAAGTGCAAGCAATTAGTAATTAGTAATCCTAGCTGCGTACGAAATCTACAACAACTAAACCCAGCAAAAGTATTAGAACTCAAATAAAAACTACACAAAAGATATTCACATAAAGACGACTCACCTACCCAAGAATAACAGTAGATGCATTACCTATTAACATGGAAAAGTCCCGAGATAAAAACTCCGAAACACTCAAAACTTCCCTTACACTACCTAGTGACACTTAACACCGGCTACTTAAATCACGAAAGACTTACGCATTCATCCCGTTGCAATCACAAACAAAGAAAACCAAACTAGCAACAACATGCTTCAAACACAAGAATCCGCTTCAAATACGTCCCAACCATATGAAGACTAGAAATAACCTCTCTATATATCTCTCTATCAACTGCGAAACAATATTTAACCCAGGCAAAACTGGGTACATTGACCCTCCGGTTGCATCGTATGCCACGAAAGACTAACATCTCCAACCCATTAGACACTCCTCACAACAATACTTTACCCCGCAAAAAAATAGGTACACTGACCCAACACGAAAACTGTTTTTCAACTTCACAATGAAGGAATAATTACGAATAAAAAAAAAAGATTTCATTTAACAAAAGTTAAAGAAATCAATTCAATTTGAGGTTTGAAGCTCAAAGATAATACTCGAATACTTAAATACTTAAACGAAAAAAAATATATATAGTATTGGAGAAACTGATTCGAGTCAGCACTCCATTGAGCTCAGAAGCAGACTGAGCAAAACACAAATTGACTGTGGGCAGCTGGAAAAAGAATAGGTACACTGACCTATTACCAAGCAATATGCTCCACGTCAGTGTTTTTCAACTTCATAAAGAAGGAAATGGCAATTGCCATAAAAAAAAATATATAAAAAAATATGATTTCATTTAAAGAAATCAATTGAATTTGAGGTTTGAAGCTCAAAAATCAATACATAATAAATATATTATTATGTATTTAATTTACACAGAAAAAAAAAATACATTTGAGTTCTTAAACTCAAAAAAAATTTTTAGACTTTCACCAAAAAAAAAGGAAAATAAAGAAAAGATGTCTGGACTCCAAGGAGCCCAGAGGCAGACTGAATGGAAAATAAATTTAATGTGGGCTGCTAGAAAAATTTGATCATTTGATGACAGAATATTTTGCAACTCTGTAGTTTAAGGCTGCATTGAGAGTAGAGTTGCCATCAGTAAATATAACGGGTTCTCAACTGTGAATAGGCAACCCTGTTCTGTTTGACATCCCTTTCACAGCTTATAGTAGTTGCTTCTTGTTGAATTTGGTTTTTGATTTCGTTAGGACTATATGATGGACTGATAACAGAGCAATACTTGCAAATTGTTGAAATGAAATTGATAATGAATCCACAAGGCTACCGGAGTCATTGGTTCATATGCCTACAAAAATGATGAAAGTCTTGATATTGACGATTGTAATGATTGGTATTCTGCAAACATCTTTAAAAATGGCATAAAACGTTTCATTCAATAGAGATCAGTTGATATTTAAAATATATTTATTTATATTATTATGAATTAAAAGTGTGTAATTCTAAAAAACATCCTTCATTTTGTCGTTCTTTATTTGAGAGCTGTAGTCATAGTGGAAGTATCTTCATTATAGCACAATGCTTTTGGGCTGCATTATTCTTGTTGGGCGCAGCAACACCTAGTTTTAGTACAATTAAGAGTGGCGATTCGTCAATCCATAGCTTATAAGAGAATTTGCATATCATTAAGAGATTTCGGCAACTTGTGCCGTATTGCTCTTCGCCCTTTACACGCACATTCGTTCTCACGACGCAGCGGCTGAACCTTGGTAAGGCGGCGCTCGTAGATCAATCGAGGCAGTGTAATTTTGGAAGTCAAACTTGGTTATCGTACACACACATACACATATACATACAATCATGCATTCAAGCATATTGCACACATACGAACATATACACATATAGAAACAATTAAATAAACTGGTGAACATAGAAAATATACTTTTGTGTTCTATATAAAAAGCTATTCGAAAAATCTCGATAGCTCAACAATTCTGATGCAGTAAAATCGTTAATAACAAGTAAGAACGTTGCAATCGGGTGATTCCGACTGCGGAATACTCATTCACACCCGCACAGATCACGCCCATTGCCACGCCCCCAATAGGTTTGTACATATATAATTTTTTGGAAATCAATAGAGGAGATCAGCAGTAATATCGTCACCAAATTTTGATTTTCTCACTGAGAATCGGAAAAACTTACAGTTTTTCCCGATTTGCCACGCCCCCAATAGGCGTAGACATATAAATTTTAGCCAGTTCTTAGAAGTAGTGAAGGATAACGTAAGTGTGAAATTTGGATGCTTAGACTCAAAAAATGCGAAAATTACAGGGTATTTTTTAGCCGGGCATGCCCCAAAAGGGGCGTTAAAATTATTTCTGGGTCATCGATAGAGGAGCTCACTAGTAACTCAACCATTTAATTTTGAAGCTTCTAGCTCTAAAACTGTAGGAGCTATAAGCTTTTGCGGTTTGCCACGCCCCCTTAGGGCGTAGATATATCCGCCATATCTTTTTCAATTTGGGTTGTCAACTTGAGTATATATACCAAATTTCTAGTCTGTAGCATCAATAGTGCTCAAAATATTACAGAATTTGAATAATCACTATATAGTCAGATCCGATTTGCCACGCCCCTAGTAGGCGTGGACATATAATTTATAAGTCGATCTTCATTCCTACGATCCTCATAGCAGTTACCTACGTGCCAAATTTGGGCGTTCTAGCTTTAAAACTGTAGAAGATACAGTTTTAGCCGATTTGCCACGCCCCCAATGGGTGTAGATATATCCGCCATAGCTTTTTGAGCTTGGGTTGTCAACACGAGTATACATTCCAAATTGCAACTCTCTATTACATTTGGAAGTAGAGTTTCTGAGATATCGGAAAATGCATTTTCCGATTTGCCACGCCCCTAGTGGGCGTATAGGGAAAATCATTTTATAATTCGAGGGTATACACGAGAATAAATTCCAAATTTCAACTCTCTAGCTTCAAAACTGTGAAAATGGTTTGCGTTCATACGGACAGACGGACGGACAGACGGACAGACGAACGGACAGACAGCGTGACGGACATTGCACAAAACCAATATACTCATTTCACTTTGTGAATGAGTATGAAAATGAACAAAAAAAAATTATATAATCTTTTCTTTAATAAAACTAAAATTTATTTATTATTTATAAAGTTGAAAATATATTAATTGAAAATAAACAAAGTAAAAGTTTTAGATCAGAAATTTCCTCTCTTCCAGCCATCCAGATTGAGATTTCTCTCTTCCAGCCATCCAGATTGTGTTGAAGCCAATGCGAAACGCCCATAAGAAAGGATTTAAGAATTCAAGAAGATTCAAGAAAAAGATGTTCTTTGAAAATAAAACAGCATCTCCATCTCCGTCATCATTTGCATTAGCTTGAAGTTAACAGAAAAAAATAAAATTATAAAAATTATTAAATAAAAATATTAAAGTTTTATTATTATTATTATTATTTTTTTTTTTTTTTTTTTTTTTTTTTTTGGGGTTGAGGTAGGTAAAAATGCTTTATGCACCGTCGGTCAAGTCGTCACTCTGACCGGTGTGTCGGACTGCATTGCTGCTTACCGACTAAAAAACCTCCTCCTTGGACTGCCTCTTGGACTGTCTTCAACCTATAAGGTTAACCCCTACTATGAGCTCTGTCATCTGTGTTCCTGCGTCCAGGTACCACTTTTTACGCCGCAAAGCTTAACAGTTAATGAAAGTGTCTTATATAGACTTTTGAAAGAAACCATGGCCAGAGACCATTTTATATGCACAGAGTATTCTCCACTTTGCAAGGAAGTCGACAGGCATCCCTGCCACTATACTTATACATAAAAATTATAGATAAAATAATAGTGCAATATAAGACATTCTCAGGACATATAACAGTTAAACATTTTAAAGAAAGTTGCAGATGCGTCAATAGAAAATCTCAGCAGATACAGTTTTTACCGATTTTCCACGATATTAAATACATATATATCATTAAAAATTTTACATACTTTTTTCTTTCGGCAAAATGAAAGTTTTTTTTATGAATTTCATTTGGGACAAATGGTTCTGCAGTTGTCAGATGAATACATGTGGTTTGTTCCTGTACGAGAGGCATTTTCTCAGAATTTAATTTGTTATACAATAAATTGTGAATTACGATTACGAAAAGATACATCTCTCATCGCAGAAGACAAGCGAGTCCACAAAGTTCCAGTCATTTCATCGAATAACTGTCAAAGATATAAATGCCAATCAAAATCTAACTCTATCTCTTCACTTTCTGGCTAACAAACAGCCTTTTCGCCCGTCGAATCAACTAACGAGAAGCCAACAGTCCCAAGCCATTAGTAATCTTTGCTGCGTACGAAAAACACAACAACTAACCGGTAGCAAAAGTAAGAAAATCTCCAATAAAAAACAATTACATTTAAGGTACTCATAAAGATACGGAACACTACCAGGTGAAACTTTACACCGGTGGATACTTAAGTCACGAAAGACATCAACTTCATCCTGTTGCCCCCACAAACAAATCAATCTGAGCACGCGACAAACTGTTTCAAACACAAGAATCCGCTTGAAATACGTCCCAACCATTTGAAGACTAGAAATAACCTCCCTATATAGATCAACTGCGATACAATACTATATCGCATATAGACGAATCACCTACCCGAGAATAACAGTAGATGAACTACCTATTAACATGGAAAAGTCCCAAGATAAAAACTCCGAAACACTCAAAACTTCCCTCAAACTACCTAGTGACACTTAACACCGGCGGCCACTGAAGTCACGAAAGACTTACAACTTCGTCCCGTTGGAAACACAAACTAAGCACACCAAGCCATGCAACTAGCTGATTCAAGCACAAGAATTCTTTTGAAATACGTCCCAACCATATGAAGACTAGAAATAACCTCTCTATATAGATCAACTACACGATAATACTTTACCCCGCAAAAAAATAGGTACTGACCCAACACGAAAACTGTTTTTCAACTTCACAATGAAGGAATAATTTCCAAAAAAAAAAAGATTTCATTCAACAAAAGTTAAAGAAATCAATTCAATTTGAGGTTTGAAGCTCAAAGATAATACTTGAATACTTAAATACTTAAATACTTGATACAAAAAAAATAATAATAATAAGGAGAAACTGATTCGAGTCAGCACTCCATTGAGCTCAGAAGCAGACTGAGCAAAACACAAATTGACTGTGGGCAGCTGGAAAAAGAATAGGTACACTGACCTATTACCAACCAGTATGCTCCACGTCAGTGTTTTTCAACTTCATAAAGAAGGAAATGGCAGTTGCCATATAAAAAAAAATAAATAAAAAAAAAGATTTCATTTAAAGAAATCAATTGAATTTGAGGTTTGAAGCTCAAATATCAATACAAAATAAATATATTATTATGTATTTGATTCACACAGAAAAAAAAATACATTTAAGTTTTTAGACACAAAAAAAATTTTTAGACTTTCACCAAAAAAAAATGGAAAAAAACGAGAAGATGTCTGGACTCCAAGGAGCCCAGAGGCAGACTGAATAGAAAATAAATTTAATGTGGGCAGCTGGAAAAATTTGAGCATTCCCAAGCCTACTTTGATAATATAAATTTTTGCAACTCTGTTTATAGTAGAGTTGCAACGCTCTCAACTGTAAGTAGGCAACCCTGTTCTATTTGACAACTCCTTTCACAGCTTAAGTTGCTTCTTGTTGAATTTGGTTTTTGATTTCATTATAACTGAGCAACGCTTGGATATTTGTTGAAATGAAGCACAAATTGAAATTTGATATTGATATAGAATTTTGATTCAAAGTTTTGTTTCAATGGATACGCAAATAAGCAGAATTGTTGCAAGATAGTTTTTGTCCAGCATTTGTGTCAAATAAAAATATATTTTATCTTTCTAGCTATTTAGCCCCTTGCGCTTGCCCATTTTGCCTTCCAGGACGCTATAGGCTGCTGTCGTTCGATTTTCCTGTCTGCACCAAAGACAATGACTTTAGCCGAGCTGAGAGGGACTAAAATGAAGCGATCCAGTAAGTGTGATGGTGCTTTCCTCTTGAGTCTTTTAGTGCTAGCTTACTTTTTAATATTAAAGATTATGTCGTATACGTTATATAATATATCATATACCATATATTTTCAGTCTACGATTCAACTCACGAGTATAAATTCCTAATATTAAGCCTCTAGTTGCAATAGATGTGAAATGCTTAGACTTTATACGGACAGATCATAAGGACGATCAATGCCTAAATCCAATACACAAAGCAATATGAAATATGAAACACGAGACAGATATTTCTTTGTTCTAATACAGTAGGGGCACTCACTATTCAAAGGTCGAAGCTCCAAGTCATTTAACCGAACACAGCTTTTGGATTGCTAAAGTTTCTTCAACTCGCACGTAACTCTTCTAACAACCCCTTTCATATACCTATCGTAAGATTTCTGCGAATTGAACAAATTTCGAAATGAAATTTTCCAATTTTGATTAAGAACTTTTCTGTGCTTAGCTCAGTTAATGCATTTAACTTTTTATTCCACTTTGTTGAACTTTCGTTGATTCACTTTTGCTTCGATTCGTGCAATGCACACACACACACACGCAAACCCTCTGCATACCTTCTGCTCACCCTCTTCTACTCACCTTTTGTGCATTTTGCCAATTCCCATAGAATATTTTCAATATCAATAAGTTGAACGACTTTAGTTATTAGCACAGTTTATCCATACTAAGTAAGTGCAAGTGCTACATATAACCGCCAAGTATCCAAGTTTTCTCCATAACCAAACACCCCCCACCCAACCCTCTCTATGCGCTTTACCCATTCAACTGCAAGACACTATAAAATGTTTGGTAAAAACTTGATAATTTTTTGTTCTTTTGTTTTCTTTTCACACTACTTCTATACCACACTCTCTCTCTCTCTCTCTCTTTTCTATCCCTCTCTCTCTCTCTTTCTGTTTCGCATACTGGCCTTGTCCAGCGGCATGGAGTTTGCGTGAAAATCCTGCCAACTTGTTAGCTTATCCGGTGATTACATCGATAATGCTACGTGGTGTTTTAGCTACACAGCTACGTGCTGCTTATAGCCACCATGCCACTCCCCTAGCCCCTCGCCCCTAGCCACACGCCCAAAGTCTGCGGCACTTGCAGCGTTGCGAGCTGCAGTTCGCCTCGCCAAGATGGTACTGAAATGATATGAATGCCCATATCCGAACTCTATCTGTGTGTGTGTGTGTAGCAGACAGTCATACTCTGTATCTGTCTGTTTGTCCGTCCGTCCGTCCGTCCGTCCGTCTGTCCATTTGTCTTTCTCCCTCACTGTGTGTGTTTCTTTTCTTCTTTTGGCGCCAGCGTAAGCTAAGAGCAATACGAACAACTACAACAATGCCATTCAGCTATTTTTCCTTTTGTACTTTTACACGTTTGGCAAATGCAAGCAACACAGCATTTACCATGCACTTTGCAACCCGATTGTAAATCACAGTTGAGCGAAGCTACTTGATATTATGAATGGGAATGACATATATGTCAAATATATGTATGTAAAACAAAAATCTAAAAGGTAAGACTAATTATTGATGATTCTAGTCTAGGTACATGTCAGCTGACAGACTAGAGACATAAACTGCCTGTTAACTTTTAACACTTAGTTAAAGAACAAACATTTTAAAATACTTAACTTAAGGTTAAACATTCAGTTAAACAAGTTGAACTGCCTGTTAAATGCTAACACTCAGCTTAAACTTCAAGTTAAAGTGACTGTTAAAGATAACAAGAAGTTAGACTTTGACTGTTTGTAGTTTCCGCTCTAAGTATGGGGATACATCAACTGACTTTTAAGAGCTAACCTGCCTGGTAAATTATAACACTAAGTTTAACAACAGCAAAACTGTAGATTTAACATGCAGTCTGACAATGTTCACAGCGTTTTTATGTGGCTGTTAAGAAGCCCAATTTTGTAGGCTACTGTCAAAGTGCATGTCAACAGACAGATAGGATTTAAATCGTCTGTTAGATATCACCATTCAGCTACATCTGCATATACAAGTAGCTGTTAACACTGACAAGCAGTTGTCAAGCGTATTTCAGCTTCGGCTTCAACTGTCGATAACTACGTTCGCTTGTGCACCGTATTATAGTCCCTGATGTAGCTCCCTTTTTTCGGCATACAAATGTGCAAAATGCAGTTGGAGGATTTGCTCTGCGTCAACTCCCACGCATGTTGTACATTTTATTGCCCAAGTCAAAAGGGAAAGAGAGAGAGAGAAAGACAGGGAGGCGAGAGAGAGAGGCAGATGGCTAACAGTAAGCAGTAACCAGTAAGCAGATACATTTGTATGTGCAAACATGTATCTGCTTGTTGCAGTTGCATTTCAGTTCCTGTTATTCACGTGCTCAATCAATTTTTCAAGTTTTTACAGCCGCATCCGGCGGCCCAGCTCTGGCATAATGTGTGTGCCAACTGTCTGCCAACTCTCTTACTACCTCCCTCTACCTCTTTCTGTATCTCCTTCGACTCGTTTTCGACTTGAGGTTGCTGCATGCCAGTGCTGTCAGCTTTGGGGAAAGCAATGCACTCACATGTGTGTGTGTGTATGTGAAGGATATCCGACTAGAGTATACCCATTCCAATATACAATTGTGTAACTTAAAATACAATCAATGAAACGGATCATATATAACATTATAGTTAATATACTTCATAATGCTCAGCTCCTACTCCACTTATTCACCCCTCAATCTTCTTAACTCTTCCAATAAAAAAAAAAGCCAAGTTTAGCGTATAAAAGGCTAAGTTTTCAGCTCAATCGATGCATACTTCACGCTTTTTGCCAAACCGCAGTTGGTTCGCTATTTTGTTTCGCTTCGTGGCGAAGTTCGACTTGGTCTGGTGCTAATGATATTTC